>OZ024904.1:63282648-63665266 GCA_964017125.1 Flabesymbios commensalis | reverse complement strand
GTGCTCAGAAAATACAAGAAAATAAATTAGCCTATTCCAACTCTATGTTGGTTTCAGTAAATTTTTATAATTCCACAGGATGATATTATACAGCTTCAGTTGATTTTTGATCATGAATTCATCGATCTTTGAGCAATATATTTGCAGCATTGGGACAGCGTTGCCAGTGTCTTTATAATGGAATCATTTGCATAAGCATCTATTCGCCCAACATTCTTGACAGAAGGTAAAAACATATAATTGTGCTTCAAGTACCCTGCTGTTCTGTAAAAAAAGCAGTCTTGTTTGTGCAAAATTGCCAACAAAGTTATATTTAGCTGTTCTATTTAGTTGTTTTAATTGATATTCGTATAGCAATTTTTATTAGTTTTTATCCAGGGCCTAAAATTATGTATTCTTATGTATTCTGTGCTAGCATCCAATTATACACACACTGTATTTCAGAGATGACCGTCGCTATGTTTGTTTTTGAATATCATCATTTTCGTTGTTATATTTTACATAATGTTCTCAATTTTATCTGTACATTATTGTGCTCAAAATATCCGACGAATTTTCAGAGCAGTTAGATCAAGTGAAAACAAAATGTAATAAAGAGCACTGTATGATGACGACTCTGATGAAACAGTCACTCATGATGTTTAAAAATGTCAATTTATATGAATATAAATCATCAAGTAATAGTCACCAATCATTTACAATTTAAATTTTTATAAATTAGTTTTTCTAGATTACAATCTGATTTTGAAAATTTCTTCATCATAATCTGATAATTGAAACGTCATATCTCAATTACCTGTACATCTATGTACATGTTGAGGTTGATAAATATACAGTGTAATATTTTATGAAAATTTGACAATTATACATTAAAATTCAATATTTAACTTCATTGTAATTAATCTTATATCACTTTTCGTTGTACTTGACAACATTAAAACACATTTAGATGAAAAAAATACAAAAGAAATATAAAATATGTGTCGCTTGCGACTTAAGATGTTTGTTTCTAAATGACATAAATGGCAATTACACCTTACTTGGTCAGTTTTATTATATTGATATAGTTATGCTGATGTTATTTTCTTACACTGATATCACTATGGGGAGCTTTTTAAATGTAATGTGATCTATAAAATTAAGGTAGTATTATAGATAATTTGGCATGTTTGATATTGGAAAATATAAGATTTGGTTGATTAAATTGAAAGTCTTAATTGTTTATTTTCTATATTATTTTTTATTTATACTTGACAAAATTAAAAAGTATTTTGCTAAATAAAGATATATATATATCATTAGTATGTATACAATCAAGTATATATATATATATATATATATATTACGTATGTTGCTCGCTGAATGTGTCTCATTCTAAAAGGGGGGGGGGGAGGGTGTAATTAATTCATACTCAATCGATTTGATTTTATTGATATAACTATTTTGTTATTATATTCTTGCTCCCATGTAATGTAGGAGTTTGTAAGGTGTAGATATATATGAGTTGATGTTCATAGTCAAGTTACAGACTGTATGTTCGAGATTGAAAAAGATATGGAATTTTGTTCATAAAAATGATGATTACGTTAATTTTGTGTGGCTTTAACCCTATAAATATACTTGCGATGGTTTATGCTATGTATTTTATTCTTTTCAGTGTATTAGGATGATTGAAAGTGAAAAAATATACGATTTCTGAATTTTTACGTCTTGGGACTTTTTTTTGGTCATTCTCGATACAATACTAAATTCAAAAATGCAAAAATTCCTTCTGTTGCAATTTGTTCCACCTCAAATCATAAATGCCCTGGACTATTGTTGTTTCAAGAACGCTTCAAGAACGCTAGAAGCAAAATATTGATGTAAGTAAAAATACAAAGAGACAAGTAGGCTTAGCCGGCCGGTTATTGTTGAAAGAAAAGCACGCACAGGAGACACAATCTACAAAGAGACAAGCCCACTTAGCCGGTTGTTGTTTAAAGAAAGCTAGACACAAACGCTTGATTTAAATGAAAATAAAAAGAGCGAAGTAGGCTTAGCCGGTTGTTGTTTAAATAAATGCAGGCACAGAGTCCACTTAGCCGGTTGTTGTTTCAAGAAAGCTAGACACAAAAAATTGCTGTGAAAATACAAAGAGACAAGCACACTTAGCCGATTGGTGTTTCAAGAAATCTAGACAAAAAGGTTGATTAAAGCACTTACAACAGGCTATGTCAATTTGGAATCTTGTTTTCCACAATACATCAGGGTTTTTTCAATTTAACAATATGGATTTGTTGTGTTTCCCGACAGACGAGAAGAGAGAAAACAATATTTTAAAATCAATTGATTTTTCTGTACATCGTTGAAGAGTATTGTTTCTCCTAAATATATATTGCAAACAGTCAATATAATGTTAACCCGTTGGGGACCAGTCCCGGATATTTCCGGGATTAGTGACGACTCTCCAATCATCATCATCATCATCATCATCATCATCATCATCATCATCATCATCATCATCATCATCATCATCATCATCATCATCATCATCATCATCATCATCATCATCATCATCATCATCATCATCATCATCATCATCATCATCATCATCATCATCATCATCATCATCATCATCATCATCATCATCATCATCATCATCATCATCATCATCATCATCATCATCATCATCATCATCATCATCATCATCATCATCATCATCACATCATCATCATCATCATCATCATCATCATCATCATCATCATCATCATCATCATCATCATCATCATCATCATCATCATCAATAATCTGTTTCATTCATATTTTATTTCTTATGGTTGAGCATTGGATAAACAATTCTTCCTCTTGCGTCTTCTGTCTTTCTTCTTGCCGTCCTCCTCCACCTCCTTTCTCTTCTTCCTTCTTTTTCCCTTTTTTTTTACAATTATGACCATTGTCACGTAACACAGTAAAATATATAAAAGGCCTGTTTGACGTTATCATCAAATGCGATAGTTCCCCTACATAAAATACCTAAAAACTTATAAAATATTTTTGTTTAAAAGACTGTGGGGTAATATGTTTCACCACAGCCCTGGGGGCGTATTACCCCAGCCCTGGGGCGTATTACCCAAGCCCTGAGTAATACGCCCCCTTTGGGGTTTTTTTCTTAATCAATTTTTATTCTATTCTAACACAAGTAATTAAAGTAATTTGTATTTTCGCTAATAACCCTTATATTACTATTCAACATGTAGAGAAAACGTTGATGGATTAACACCATCAACTGCTGGTCAAATGGGAGGAAAAGTGCTTAAGGGGGCGGGCGTATTACCCCGCTCTACCCTACCATTAAATACACTTTTCATCTTTAGGTATCCTTAATTATATCTTTAAAATAACCTTCTAAACCCTTAAAAGTGATTAAATACCCTGAAAACCCCTTAGGTACCTTTCATTGCCCTTACGTACCCTTGAAACCCTTGAATATCCTTAAATATCATTACGTACCTTTAAAAACCCATAAGTAGCATTAACTATCTAGAAACACTTAAATACCCTTATATTCCCTTACAAAATAGTTTATCCAAGATAACTCGTGCTCCATTCTGGAATGAGGTAAATACCCTTAAATACCCTTACATACCCTTAAATATCATTAAGTAACTTTAAATATCATTAACCACCCATAAACCCCTTACGGAATCTTAAATACCCTTACGTACTCTTAACTATCCATAACTACCATAAAATATAATTAGCTACTCTTAAGAACCCTTAACTTACTATTATCTTACTCTTAACTATACTTAGCTACTGGTAACTACCGTTATATATATACTTAACCGTTAACATTTGTTTAATATATACCCACCGTTAACGAGGGGTCTAGGGGATACGTAGTATGCATTCATCGTATTAAAGTAAATTTATAAAAGCTAAATGGTTTACACATCATGAAACAATGAATAGTTTTTATCAAAATTACTTTTACAAAGGTTTCATATTAAATTATTATGATACGCGACAAAACATTCTTTGTCAGAGTTTCCTAACCATAGGATACATGGTGACACGACACACACGTTGAGCCCAACATCAAACCATCACTGACGCAACGTGTCGTGTTAGGTAAGGAAGTGTCGTCTACTTTTTATAAAATTAATGGACGGACATCCTCCACACCAGCAGTCTGCCAAAGACACCCAACAAACACGAGACTTTAAAACAATGATGGGTTAACATTGGACCAGCGTCGCAGACGGTGAGCCGGCGTTAAACCAACATTGTTTGGATATCTCGTGTTTGCTAGGGCTACAGATCCAAGCATGCAATACGTGATCAATCACATAAAGCGCTCTATAGATAAGTCATCTACATCGACCGGCAGTTTACTTAATAATTCATGCAAATCAGTATAGGCCTACAGCGCCCGTGGTTTAGAAAAATATAAGCATTGATCGTGGTTTTTGTTGACAGTGCTTAATTTTCTGCCGCCGTGACAGCATATTGACGCTAGTTCATCGTGTTTTGGCTGGCTTACTTCCTGTTTTTCACCTTCACGTCCTCTGATAATTAGGCCGAAGTGCAACACGGAAGTTGGGTATAAAAACTAAAAGATCAACCTAATTTCCTATAACACGCATATGTGCGCAAACATTCTTTAAGTGCAGAAATATCCGATATAGTTTCACCCGAAGAGTCCAGAACAATAATTTGTTCTAGACTCTTTGGTTTTACTTCTACTAGACCTAAAACTCATACATTTATAAGTATTATACCAAACCGCTCATCTCACGAATGCATATTTTATGTTAATGCGAATCATTATAATTTGCAAAAAATAGATCTGCTTGGCATTCATATTCAATGGAAATGAATTTATTCATCTAAAGTTCGTCGCCTCGGAGCTAAAGGGTCCTATCTGCCACTCTGACGAGTGTCAGATAGGATCCTCGGAGGCGCCTCGGAGCTAAAGGATCCTATCTGCCACTCTGACGAGTGTCAGATAGGATCCTTTAGCTCCGAAGCGACGAGTTGTTGTTTAAGCAACGTTAAAGTTTGCGTAGCAATAGCGATCCACATAACCATGATAACATAGGTATTCAAATGAAGCGGAAAGAGCTAACTAAGACATTTATTTAAGATTTTGGTATCCATGGTTTATACAACAATATTTCAGCGTTGCATGGGTTAACATTAGAAGAGTTAGTGAACGCCAGTCTTCCCATGTACAGTTCACGACACCCCATTCAGTAACCACTCGTAATAATAGATTTATTTTTTCCAAATTAATTGAAATCAATAATGCTTTACACAAATGTTTTCAGAATAAAATATACAATAAAATAATTTTGTATTCCGGTGTAAGGAGTGGACTGGTAATTTAAAAAAATGGATAAATATCACTTTTGCCAAATTTGTTCCAACGTGTTTGAAAAATACTAACCCATGCTTGTGTCTTGCTTACGATAATAAAATGACTCTTTATTTGATTCGTGAAAAAAGCCTTTTTAAGTACTTAAAGCATGTAAAATAATGTTAACAATGGCTAGGATGTTCCACAATGCGTCATATTTCATTTAAATAAAGTATCAACCACTAAAATGTGACACTGCCTGATAAAAGCACATGTATTGTTTAGCATTTCACTATAAGATCTAAAGTATAGACCGATAGTTTATTATAAAGAACATCATTATACCGAATAAATATTACAACCATGTGAGTGACATAATTTGCAAGATTGTATATCATCTTGAGAGATAAATCTTTTAAAGTTTGACTTTCCAGGTAAGTTAAGTTATTTTTTCCAGTTCAAAATTGCTGTACACTATGACACGATCGACTTTAGTGCTGTTTTGTTTAATTTGTAAACGTTATTCCAGCTGAAAACTAATTGGAAAAAATGTCAATTTTAGAATGTATTTGCCAAAAATGTCATATAATCAATAGCTAATACGATATACGTGACTAATCTCCCGTTGACAATGTACAAGAAAATGGTATCGTGTTTTCATCAGTCTAGACCTACTCCGCACGTAATTCTATAATTTTCAGGGGCAATCATCTCCCAGCAGACACAAGACGTTGAATCAATGTTAGTTTAAAGTTGGTCTAGCGTCGCAGACGGTGGACCAATGGTTAAACAACGCCGATTCAGCGCCTCATGTCTGCTGGGAAGCTTTTTCAAGTTTTTCTCTGGAGACGTTTTGACCAGTTCATGGATCAGTTGATGATGTGACATGGATCATGAAAACATGTAATCACTTTGAACCTTAGATCACTTCAATCAACAGTGCGGATAAATAATGCATGCTTCGTGAAGAGAAGTTATGACTGCCAAGAACACTTCACGCCTATTAGTCATGGCCCAGCAGGGGAACCTGGAATTAGGGTGTTTTTCAGTGCTTTCCCAGCAAACACGAGGCATTTCCCCAAAGCTGTTTTGATGTTAGCCCGCCGTCTTCGACGGCAGCCCAACATCAAAACAGCATCGGGAAAATGCCTCGTGTTAGCTGGGTTGATGCTAAGTACTACGGTATTGTTGTCTAAGAAACTGCGTGGTGGGGTTCTCACTGTATTGTGCATCGTCACATAACTAGATTCAATTCACTGATTACGTTTTGCGCGCTGGAAAATAATGATTTTACGTCGTATTAAAATGCCTCTTACATAGTTTACGTGCATGAAAGCAAGACATATGAAGATATGAAAGGGTGTATCTGTCACTTTGTAAAGTGGCAGATACACCCTTTCATATCCTAGGCTACTATTTTCCTTTGTATGGTGGTGTACATTAACAATCATTCCAAACAACCAACCTATTATACACGATTATTACAGGAGAGGGACATGTGATGGTTAGAGCGTGGCACTGTGCAATTGCCTCTTAGAGGCCACTATGTCTTTTTCTCTCTCTTAGATGAGCGCGCGCATTAGATTTAGGCAGCGCATTAACAAAAAAACATGTGTTTTTTTCTGCCCAGCGCGCGCATTAGATTGTTGCCGATTTTCGAAAAAAAACCCAGTTAATTTCGGGAGTTAAAAAAACATTTAAAAAAAACAACTAGATTTCAAGAGATAAAAACACATTTTCCCAGCTATGTTTTTTTCAGGTTTTTTTCGTCGCTCTCATTAACATTTTTTCAAATTGATAAAAAAAAATTATTTCATCGCCCTCATTAACTTTTCTAGAAATTTGTTTTCTTTAATGTTTTTTTACCCCCCTCCCTCATTAGATTTTGGATTTTTTACGATCTAAAACAGAGAAATTAAACATAGTGGCCCTACCTGTCGTGCGATTTCAATCCCCGCTTGGTGCAGATTTTCAGGGCAATATCATGTTCATCACCATCTGAACGCAGGGACGTTGTTGCTTCAATGTTGTGTGTTTGGGCAAAGCACTTCACCCCCTCCCCAAAATACTTCATTTTACTCAGGTGTAAATGAGTACTTGGTAGTTATGCTTCTCGGGGAGTTGAAATGCCACATAGACGACCAGGGGGTAAAATCTGCTAAAGGTTCTTCGGACGCGATATCAGATTATAAACTGTTTATATACCTTTACCATTATAGTAAATGACTTGTGACTGCTCTGCAATTTGTCATTCACACACGATTTATCTCATAAGAACATACTTGCATTAAATTTCATTTAGTTCTTATTTCGAGAACGTTATATTGCACAAATTGTTTTCAAAAGTCTTAGAATTCGGGTCGATATATCATAATCTGTAAAATGGAACACGAATGAAGTACAATTCAAGTTTCGTTCTATGTGCATATTGTGATTATTTATACCCTATGCCCTTCGTTACTTGATCGTCTACTCACAAAATATTATCTTACAACGATGGTAAACGTTAACATATAAGTTGGATAAGGGAGCCAAAATGCCAGTCAACATGGCCGATATACGAGATGTTGTGCTACTTTGGTTGATTTTAAGTGACCTTCTTTGATCACTGTCCTTTTAGGACGGAAATTCTATCTTCCTTTCATCACGCAAATCTAACCCAATACGTGCCTGTACGTGAGCGTTTTCTTACCTTATTCTAGCTAGATTACAGCAGTCCCAACCACTAGCCTATGGATACCAAGCTAACACGAGGCATTGACCCAATGTTGTTTTAATGTTGTGCCGACGTCGAAGACGGCGGGCCGACATTAGAACAACATTGGGTCAATGCCTCGTGTTTGCTCGGTTAATGGCCGCTATCATTTTGTTTATCGTCATCAGCATGTGATGTACGGGCAGTACGCCATTATATTCTATACATGACTTGATAATGACGATGACAATCTAAACATGTCCTACATGTATTTATATTTGCAGTAAAGTATGATATATAAAATGAGAAGTATTTAATAAAATATATTCATCTCTTGGAGTGAATCACTCACACAAAGTTTACGAAATTACAGCATAGATTGATTATTCTGTCAGATCATTATAAAATGACGTGCCGGTGTTTTCTGGTGACCAGTTTAGTTCACACTCGTAGAATATTATATTGTCAGAGCTTGAGACACAATCTAGTTAATAATATTGAATGGAACATGCTAAAACGAAACAATTGTCGACCTGGGTATTTCATTCTAGTCAGGGCCCATTTAAAAAAAAAGGCATTCTTAAAGCTGGTAAGGCATGTTTAGTAGAATTTGTCATGCAGTTTTTTTACACAATATTTTACACACAATTTTACACAACTTTCTCGGATATGTTGATTCCAAATCTGCCCCATGCCAAGCTCTATTTTGTCTTTTTCTACTCAAAATTCTAAAACAAAATGGCCCCCAAAATTAGCCAAATGTCACAACTTTGTCACTTATCTTTTATATTTCTAGGTGACTGTATAGACTTTGGCAACGTAATGATTACCTTACATAAGCGTTATTTACTTAAATTTATTTATTATATTATTCCTTGGAAATGATATACATTTTGACGTTAACAAACATTGTCTCTGGTTAAAAATGCTCAAAATAACATCATAATTCGCAGGTGTCCTAATTAATTTGCACAGCACTATATATTGTGATATTGGTTGGTCCTGACTCGTCTTCGATTAATATCAAACTAATGGAACGGAATGGAACGGAACGGAACGCAGACGACGTAGTGAACAGTGAATAATTATGAATCTCTCTGTGTCGCTAACTCTGGTAAAAAAAGGTGAATAGATGGGAACACACTGCTTTGATACACACTGTTTTATTGACTATTAAAAAAAAAGATTAAGTTCGCGTTTCTAAAAAAGTTTTGTTTTTTAATCCGGAATTGGGATGCCTTGAGGGAAGTAAGCATGCAAAAAGATGGTATTTAAATCGCATGAGCCGAACAAGATAAATTTGACATTTGCGTGACATTTCAGGTAAATGCACTCTGTGAGCTTCTGTCAAAAACCGTCCAGGTAATGTATTGTGTTTGATCTCATTGTATACTAGCAATAAATGAGGCCAACATTCTGTATACAATTTAAAAGTAATACAATTTGTATTACAATTTAAAAGTAATAGTTTTAAAAGTATGTAAATCCCTATTAGGTTATTGTATTTTATTATGCACTGAAACACCAGGCCACGTTTCCATTACGTCCCCACAAAAATGGAAGGACGCATTGGGAACGTAGTAGAAACCGAATAGGACGTGATATGGTATCCATAGAACCGGAAGACGTGGTCAAACATTGTTGTAGAAACGTGGTGTGGACTGGAAGGATTGCATGACATTTTGTATACGTTTTCACTGGGTCGTCACTGCGTTCTTTCCACGTCGACTGAGTTCTCAGTACGACCAACCCAGGCTTCTACTATGACCACTGTACGCAGATAACACGTTGTAGAAGGCCGTGTTACGTTCTTGATACGTTATATCGGTGCTTATTACGTCTATGTCATGCCTGCATCAGGTTGTCACCGTGCCCACATAATGGCCCAGTCACACTTGCCCAGTCACACTGAGCCCGTTTGCACTACGTTCTGCAGAACGGGAGCAGCACGAGGAGAAACGTATTAAGAATGGAATGGACGTAGTACACACCGAATACAATCGTATTAGGACGGGCAAGGACGGGATGGTAGTATAGAACGTCGAACATGTTTAAAATCCGATCCCGTTCTACCCGTTCAAAATGGGACTGGGTAAAGACTGGGTTATGTCGTATTTCGAACGAGATTGCCGTACTGGAAACGGAATTGCCGTACTGTGAAAGTAGAACAAACGGAGCTGAACGTCGTGCGAACCTGGAAAAATAGGACTATGACCCAACACCGATACTGCTACGTTTTACCCCGTCCTACCCGTCATCACACAGACATTGCTACTTTTCATTACGTCTTCGAAGCGTTCTTAGCAGTGTTAACCAGCTTATAACGTTTGTGATACGTTCCCACTCAGTTGTAAAAAGTTTTTACTCCGTTCTTATTCAGATCTACTCGTCTCTGCTACATTGTCAGTACGTCCAATCCGTTTGGAGCCAGATCTACTCGTTTCTACTACATTTCAACTACTTCTACCCGTTTGCATTAGGATCAGCAACGTTTTTGATATAAATATATAGAGCATATTAATGATGTTCTCCTCATTTGGAAATCCAATTTCTGGCTTATAAATATGTTATATTTTAGCATGGAGCAAATGCAAGTGTTGTCGACACTAAATATGATGAATATCAGTTTCCTATAAATGATGTTGGAAGCAGAGCAACAATATAAAAAGATCAGAGAACAACGTGAATAATAAAAAAAAACAAGAAGAGCTGAGGAGCATGAGGAGAATTAGAACATGCTGGGTGAGGGACTGGCTAAAGACTGCGCTTCTTGGCTCCTCTACATTGCCCCTTCCGCTTCTTGGATCTCCCCATTTTTGCCCTGTTGACTCATGGAGTCCCTCAATCGAAATGAAAACGGACTAGACCGTGGTCGTATTTATAACAGATCGGACTGCAACACACCCAGAAGCCCGTTTTGATCGTGTTAAAGACTGCCTGAGATCGCAATGCAAACGGGCGAGACTGACCATGAACTGGTTTGAACGGACATGTCGCAGTGAAAACTGTGCAGAAACGGCCCAGAAGAAACTTGTTAAGAACGGACTGTGAACGACAATAAACGTTACGTCTTCTCGTTCTAAACGTTGTGCGTGCGTTGTACAAACTGTCTGCAATCGTTCACTGGTTTAGTGTGACTGGGCCATAACGTTAAATAATTTAATCGAACACAATCTCTATCTTTGTTCCTGAAGACTTGTATACCTGGCAAATATAAAGTGATAGCATGTCCAACAACACAGGTCAAAACAATGTCCCGTTGATAGTATAATGTTTTCATAGTAAAATAAAAGTTGCATTCCCTTATTTTGGCTTTTATTTTTTATAGTTGTTCCGTAGGCCCACATGTTAAAATTAATTTAATGTGAAGCAGTGCAATAATTGAAACAATCTAAAAAGCGTATCCGAAGAGAATCAACACTGGGTTCCGCGTATCCGTTGATGAAATGAATGATGTACAGATGAATATGTGTAGCCAGGTATGCTGCACTAATGTACACAATAGCGCCAGGCTAATGGTGTTGGCTCATTGGTAGTCGGTTTGGCCAGGTACTGCACCAATGTAACCAATAACACCAGGCTAATGGTGTTAGCTCATTGTTAGTTGGTTTCGCCAGGTACTGCACCAATATAACCATTAACACCAGGCTAATGGTGTTAGCTCATTGTTAGTTGATTTCGCCAGGTACTGCGCCAATGTAAGCAATAACACCAGGCTAACGGTGTTAGATCATTGTTAGTTGGTTTGGCCAGGTACTGCACCAATATAACCATTAACACCAGGCTAATGGTGTTAGCTCATTGTTAGTTGGTTTCGCCAGGTACTGCACCAATGTAAGCATTAACAACAGGCTAACGGTGTTAGCTCATTGCTAGTTGGTTTGGCCATGCACTGCACCAATGTAACCATTAACATCAGACTAATCTAATGGTTTTGGCTCATTGTTAGTTGGTTTGGTCAGATACTGCACCATTGTAATCATTAACAACAGGTTAATGGTGTTAGCTCATTTTTAGTTGGTTTGGTCAGGCACTGCACCAATGTAACCATTAACACCAGGTTAGTGATGATAGCTAATTGTTAGTTGGTTTGGTCAGGCACTGCACCAATGTAACCATTACCACCAGGTTACTGGTGTTAGCTCATTGTTAGTTTGTTTGGTCAAGCACTACACCAATGTAAGCATTAACACCAGTCTAATGTTGTTAGCTCATTGCTACCTGGTTTAGTCAGGTACTGCACCTATGTAACAATTAACACCAGGCTAATGGTGTTAACGGATGTTTAGTTTGTTTGGCCAGGTACTGCACCAATGTTAACATTAACACCAGGCTAATGGTGTTAACTTATTGTTAGTTGGCTTGGCCAGGTACTGCACCAATGTTAACATTAACACCAAACCAATGGTGTTAACTCATTGCTAGTTGGTTTGGCCAGGTACTGCACCAATGTTAACATTAACACCAGGCTAATGGTGTTAACTTAATGTTAGTTGGCTTGGCCAGGTACTGCACCAATGTTAACATTAACACCAAACCAATGGTGTTAACTCATTGCTAGTTGGTTTGGCCAGGTACTGCACTAATGTTAACATTAACACCAGGCTAATGGTGTCAGCTCATTGTTAGTTGGTTTGGTCACGTACTGCACCAATGTGAACATTAACACCAGACCAATGGTGTTAGTTCATTGTTAGTTGGTTTGGCCAGGTACTGCACCAATGTTAACATTAACACCAGGCTAATGGTGCTAACTCATTGTTAGTTGGTTTGGCCAGGTACTGCACCAATGTTAACATTAACACAAGGCTAATGGTGTTAACTCATTGTTAGTTGGTTTGGTCAGGTACTGCACCAATGTGAACATTAACACCAGACCAATGGTGTTAGTTCATTGTTAGTTGGTTTGGCCAGGTACTGCACCAATGTTAACATTAACACCAGGCTAATGGTGCTAACTCATTGTTAGTTGGTTTGGCCAGGTACTGCACCAATGTTAACATTAACACAAGGCTAATGGTGTTGACTCATTGTTAGTTGGTTTGGTCACGTACTGCACCAATGTGAACATTAACACCAGACCAATGGTGTTAGTTCATTGTTAGTTGGTTTGGCAAGGTACTGCACCAATGTTAACATTAACACCAGGCTAATGGTGTTAACTCATTGCTAGTTGGTTTGGCCAGTTACTGCACTAATGTTAACATTAACACCAGGCTAATGGTGTCAGCTCATTGTTAGTTGGTTTGGTCACGTACTGCACCAATGTGAACATTAACACCAGACCAATGGTGTTAGTTCATTGTTAGTTGTCTTGGCCAGGCACTGCACCAATGTTAACATTAACACCACGCCAATGGTGTTAACTCATTACCAACAAGCACGAGACGTTGAACCAATGTAATAATAATAATGAGTTTATTCAATACATATTCATATACATTTTGTACATAGATATAAAATTGTAACCTTTATGTTAATGATATATTCGATAGAATATAATAATAAAATATACAAAACGCATATACGGTATCTGGAGAATAGCTAAACAGGTAATAATTATACATTTTCTGGTAGCCACTCACCTAATAAAAAAATATTTTGTTACATTAAAAATGTTTTTTTATAATGTTGGGTCATCGTCTTCGACGCTGGCTCCACGTCTCGTGCCTGCTGGGTTGTTAGTTGGTTTGGCCAGATACTGCACCAATGTATACTGTTGATTGCTAGGATATTATTTTGTCGGTTTTTTAGTCATGGATCCTGTGATCATGGTGATGCTGCTGCCACATCATCTGTAAGACGGCGGACGACAGTACTAGGCCAACAGAAAAAAATCCTTTATTGCACGACAGCGTCTGGCACTCAATAAGCCTACTTCCGCCATGAAAAAGAAGATGCTGCCCTTTCCTGGAGCATTGACATGTACAAGGCGGAAGTAATTCACCGTCTCGGAGCACGCCGAGTCCGCGTTGACATTAGGACTGGCGCTGTGCCAGAATTTAGTGCCCATATTTCTTTAATTATCATGATTGTGCGACCGTCGTAAATAATTATAATCTATATGGGCTGCTGGACAGTCCTCTATGTCGTAAATATATGATGCCACATAATTATAAGAACAATAACTTAATCCATTTTTCATACATTTCCTTAATATTTGTTCTAAAAAGAGTGATAGATACAAATTGTGGCGACATTGACATTGTCCAATCTCTGAACGAAAATGAAAAAGACAATATTTCTAAATCGCATGCATTGAATAACAACATAGGTCTACAGTCAATGGTAAAATGAAATGAAATGAATCGGGCTTTAGGCCACCTTTGTGCACATATAGGCTAAACTGGGCCAGGATAACCTCCTGAGGATGGTGAGATGATTGAAATGACACTGTCCTCCAGACACAGGATGCGAAATTCGAGCCCTGGCGGTCTGAGGCCGAGCACGCTACCTCTCGGTCACGGAGGCTCCCCACAATACTGACTTTCACACGTGGATGGAAAAGAAACATTTTTTGTTTCTTTCAAACCGCCGAGACCGGGAACCGAACTCCGAACTCTGGCGTGAAAGGCAGCGTTGCTAACCACTATCCTAGGGCCCCCGCCCCAATGGTAAAATATTTCATTGGTTTGCCTCAAATCTATCATTAAAGCAAAGTCTTCTGTGTGCTCGGGTTTATTGACTGACGACACTGTGCCGCTAGACTTGTTGCCAGATCACGACCATCTTTATGCATTTAACCCTTTAACCGACAAATTATTCAATTTGAATTTTCACCCACTTGAAGTTGTGTCTCGCTGACGCGATCCACAACTTCAAATGAGTGAAAATTATTCAGATGACAAAATGGAGGTCTACTCTTTTCAAATCTTGCTGGTTGATGTCACATTTTATCTTTAACATATTTAAAATGTGGTACTTAATGTGCTAATAAAAAATGAAAACCCAAATATATGCGGCACCGGCGACTAAAGGGTTAAAAGGCACCAGCTTGATATGACGACTTGTGCTGATATCAGCTGATCAACTTTCACAACGATGCCGTATACATGCATATAATAACACCATCACCCATTGCAAAGAACTTGACTTAAAGGGGTTCAAATGACTAAAAAGTGTCTACAAGTATTGAACTATCGAGATTCATATAGTAAGAAACAATCCTCGTGTACTTATCAGGAGACTTGTAATATTCATTATCATACAGCCAAAAATCACCACTTTGTTTTCGAACAATGATAGCAATTAGATGTGTTGCCCATGTGACACCTGTAACCAATCAACGATCGTGTTTGCGACTACGTTATGATACAACAAGTCTAATTCGACACATGGGACGAAGTGTTGTATTGTGTCATTTGTATACACTATATATTAGATCTTCACCTCATTTTTACCATTCTCTTTGCAGTATATTTAGTAGGCCGGTATCCTATTAAGTTTATTTTGCCTGAGTTTGTGTCCTATTTAGGGAAAAGAGGGGTGCTGTGTGTGGGGAACAGTTAACATTTCTGCACACCAGTCCTTATGAACATGTGCAATATAACGTTTGAGGTCCTTAGGTTAAGTACTTTCGTGTTAAAAAAATCTTCAGAAAAAAAAATATTCACGATTATATTCGGGTTTTGGCTGGAATAATGTTGACCCAGCGTCGCAGACGGTGGCCCAACATTATTTCACAATTGGGTCAATGTATCATGTTATCCGGGTAGTGGCCTTCCGGGGCATAAAGCGTCACTCGTATAGCAGTCAGAGGAAACACAGGACAATCACCCAATTCTGCTGCAATGTTGGGCCAGCGTAGAATACGATTGACCGGCATTGAACCAGCAATGAGCTGCGACGCTGGCCAAACATTTAACCGGTATTGAGTGAGTAGGCCTACATTGTGTGTACCAGGTACATCGTATAGACGCGTACACTGACTTATCAGATGGAGGTGGAAGGAATTCTCCTTGGTTCTTTCAATAACTATATCCTGGACATTTAGGATGCTGGCCCATGAAGAAAACCAATACAGCTATGTTTACAAAATACTAGGCCATTTTTTTGTCTAAAGCACTCAAACAGACTAAAGCCGGCCTCGAAATTCGGGAACTCATTTTCAGGTAACAGTATTTTGAAATGCAAATCATTAAATTAATCCAACAAGAAACTGGTAGTTTAACTTGCAACATGGAATTACCGGGCCCGAATCTCTGTTAGATCAGATGTTTGTCATCGTGATTGTGCAGTATACATTGTTCTAAACTTTTAAAGAGAATTTAGTGTGCGAGAGGTAACGTGCTCGATCTTAGGATCGACAGGATACGAATTTAGAATCCTGGGCCAGGGGAACAGTGTCACCTCACCATCTCATCTCACCATCACCAACAGGCACTCTGAGCCGAGTTTTGCCTGTATGGGTATTTTAATAGGGACCACTTCAGGCAACCTATTTGTCCCCACTATCAGGCCATACATAATAAAGGTGTATCCCTAAAGAAGCTGTGCCCTAACACTGAACCACGTGTGGGGACTCACTCAAAAATGGGTAACGTCGTGTTTTATAAAATCCAGGATATCCCCCCTCGATATGTTGAATAGATATACAAATGGAGATATCCCAAATTGAGGGGAAGTGTCACTAATTTTGGTGTCATTCCGTGACAATGATTTATTAGTAGGGTCACCTGGTGCGTGTGCAATTTGTATGAGATTATAGTTATATTTTTTGTATTCAGTATAACAAAAACAAGATTGAATATTTGCCCATTAGTGAATAAATCGTCATCGTTTGCATCTTTTTAGGAGTATTAATATACCCTATAAGACATTGGCATGTGCACATCCGGAAAGGATCCTGAAATTGTGCACACATGTCGTCTAGCATGTGTAGAACATGATCTGATGTAGGGGCGATGTTTCATTTTTGACCTTGATAATGCTTATTTGCATAAATATATACATTTATGCAAATAAGCATATCAAGGGGGGGGGGGAATGAAAAATCCCCCCTACATCAGATCTTGTTCTAGATACTATAGGCTGATGTTTTTTTATACTTGTGAGACTGTTTGAAGCAACTGGGTCGTTAATTAGCTTCACTGCTGAACTATATTATTTGCAATGCGGTGGACCCCACTTCTGTGGAAGTTGGCCATGCTGCGCATGCGGACTGCTGCTTTGTGCGCCCACAATGTTTACTTAGCGAATCATGACGACCCAACTACTATAAGTTAATCAACAGAAGCCAGACTTTATTAAGTCCGTCTTTATAATAATTTGGACTGTCTATGGTGTAGATTATAGTCTACGGCTCGCGTATGGCGCAGGTAGACATATGGTGCCTAACATGCTTCAACGATAAGACTATCTTTTACCGCCTATATGCCAGTAGATAATGACACTTGGGAACTACTACACAGAATGATTGCAGTATTGAATATCCCATCTGTCCCTACACGTTGGCGCAATAAGGCCAGACGTCCGGCCTTGTGCACCGACTCTGGAGGAGTATTCGTGATGAAATCCCGGCAAACACTAGACGCTGACGCAGTGTCGGCTTAATGTTGGGCCACCGTCAGGGACGCTGGCCCAAACATTAAACCAACACTGCGTCAGTATTCGGGACATGATAGGAGTAATCATTGACCTTGACCACCTTACTGGGTGCCTGGATGCTGACGCGGTGGTCACTGGTCACAGAGTGAAGACGGCCTGTTGATCTCAGACAACCCTGGAGACAGTCTTGACGTCATCAGTCATAGCATGGAATTGGTGCATGTGGGTATCCGAATTATATGCTCTATGGACACTGTCGTGTTGGATACAAAACGTTTGCTTTTATTCAGACAATTCTGTAAATCAAGCCTTGTTTGGCCATCTGAAAAACACATTAGTTTAAGTGATACTGACTTCCGAAAACCAGAAATTGCAATGTTTTCAAACAAATAATTCTGGCTACATTATATATAAAATGAATAAATATAAACAGTCGCATGAAACGGAATTTTTTAATTTACATAAATATATTTAAAAATGTTTATATATTTGAAAACTACTTATGATTTTAAAAATGCCGCGTAGAATTACCTATTTCATGTGGTTAGTCGCACATTGTTTAATTAATTAACTGTTTATTAGTTCTAGTTGAGCCAGTTTGCACGTGCTAACCTGAAACATAAAACACTTTGACTTTTCATAATAGCCACTGCCCGTCACGATAAAAAAATGACTTTGGGATATCAAGTAAAGCTCACACTTGAGTATAGGCCCCTTGTCATAGGGCATTGACTGCAAAAGCAGATGTTTGACATATACATGATATAGGTCAGATAATTTCTAAAGTCAACCCTGACATTTGTTTAATTAAAAAGGATAAACTAGTGTATTAAAAAATCTCAATTTTTTTTCATTTTAAGAATAAGCACCAATCCGTAAACAATTAAGACACTCTCATAAGAAGTGCCAGCTCCCTGACGGAAGTGATGACCACCCACTTCCACCCTTTAAGTACTTAACCGACGAGCGGTTAGCTAATATTACTTTCTTCCCTTCAGACATTCATAAAATTTTATTAAATCTAGATGTGAATAAAGCTACTGGCCCAGACAAAATAGGGAGTGTTTTACTTAAAAATGTTGCTGATTTAATATCCGAGCCGCTGTGCAAAATTTTTAATTATTCTATACAAAACAGTACTTTTCCGTCAATGTGGAAGAAAAGTAAAGCTTTAGAGAAATTGTTTACTTGTCGAATCAGACCTATAACTGAATATGGCAATTTTATCTATGATAACTGTCCTAAATACCTTAGTAATCGACTAGAACAGTTACAAATGGAGGCTGCTCGCATATGTACTGGTGCCATGCGTCAAACAAGCGCTGATAAAATATTAACAATTTTGTTTTTAAATGACAAATAATCTAGCCCCGCCGTATTTAACATCAATATGCCCGTCTACAATTGCCAGCACCAGTAGATATGTGACCAGATACTCCCAAAGCATTAGGGTACCCAGGTGCAAAATATCCCTTTTCAAAAATTCTTTTCTGCCATCAACTATAAGACACTGGAAGATGTGAGAAATTCAAACAGCTTAAATATTTTTAAAATTAAATTGAAATTACATTTTCGATTTTCACCACCACTATATCATATATACACTGAGTACCGTAAGGCATCTATTTACCACACTAGACTTCGACTTGGTATGTCATCACTGGCTGCTCATTTTTTTCTTTATGGCTCATCTGACACGCCTTATTGTTCCTGTGGAGCCAGAGAAAACACTCATCATTTTCTACTTGAATGCCCTCATTATGCTGTACAATGGACTGAGCTACTGGTCGCCATACGCGACTTGATCGCGCCAAACACACACCATTCACTCTTGCCTACGCTTGATGCAAACAGACTGACTATTATTTTGTTAAAAGGATCTGATGATTTAGTTACCATAGAAACTGCTTTTATATTTAGATGTGTTCAAAAATTCATCAAATCGTCTAATAGATTTAGCTAAATTTAGCAAGTTAAGAAAAATATATATTTTACTTACTACATGGAAACTTTTATTCTCTTTTTTCTATGTAACCTTCCTGTGATTTATAACTATTTTGTTTGTCTTGTATATATAATGTGATTGTCCGTTTCACTTTATGTTTTGGAGAGCCCCTTGACTAGCGCTAAGAGTGCTATTTGGGTCATCCAATTGAAATAAATATGTTTACAATTTAATTATGGAGTTACACAGTGTTCTGTGCTGGAACCATTGATTTTTACCTTATACACTACACCATTCAGCGCTATATATGGTCTTCAGTTTCGACATTAACCACCATATTTATGCTGATGATACTCAAATTTCTGATTTCTAATTATTGACAACCATGTCAAAAATTAGAAATACGGGAATTTCGTCTCTATATGTAGTCTAACTGGTGAATGCGCAGCAGAAAAATTTAGAAAAACTTTTGCAGTTCTAGTCTATGGACATGTTTACATCATATGGTCATATTAAGAAGCCAAAATAAAATCACAAATTTTTGTATGATTTTAGCCTGGGCCAGTCCCTTTAAATTGTTAAATAATTTCCCTTGCTCAATTCTAGTACATCCATCTTCATCAGCCAAAAACAGATGGCCTAAACCTTTCATTCATCCATTCATTCATTCATTCATTCGTTTATTTACCTTCTGACATACGAACCTATATTTTGACAAAATATAGGCTTGAACAAATTTTACATATAAACCCTACATGTTTTTCTTACCGACAGTTATTATTACAAATCATCATTACTTGTTTTATCACCACATAATACCATGTAAACTAACGGCTGATTGTTTTCACATTGTGTAAACTGCAATGCATTGCAGTTTGGATTTTATTATTATTGACATAGTCATTATTATCGCAATTAGCTTGTGTACTTTCCCTTGATACGACAGGGTGTCTGTGTATAGTTATTGATTACTGCTGATGTATGGCTTCGCGGGTGGGGATGCAATGCTCCACGGATCTCCACGCAGTCCCCGGCTAACGAGAAACGTCAGCCATTGCTGGCTCAATGTTTGGTCAGCGTCTGACGCAATGGGCTCATACATACGTGCCCAGCAAACACAAAACATTTGTACAGCATTTGTACAACGTCGGCCCAACGTCTTCGACGTTGGGGCGACGTTGTACAAATGTTATACAAATGTTTTGTGCTTGCCGAGGTGTTGTTGTGATGTGGTGAAGGTGCGTCACAGGCACCACATATCATAATCACAGGCCGGATGGAACTGCTCCATGCCATCATCTATCACATAGGCTCTTTACTGACCGATTAATTTGCCGGTAATATTAGGGCTAACAACCCAGCAAACGCGAGACATTCACCCAAGGTTGGTTCAATGTTGGCTCACCGTCACATACAACGGGCCAGCATTGAACCAACGTTGGGTGAACGTGTCGTGTTTGATGGGAATTGAGTTATTAGTATATCGGTTATAGCATGCACCCTCCGCGGCCCGCTATGCCATCTTATCTTGTCGACACAGCTAAACTATTAAAGATCCTCACCTGTTTATGTAGTGAGTGAGTGAGTGAGTGAGTGAATGAGTGAGTGAGTGAGTGAGTGAGTGAGTGAGTGAGTGAGTGAGTGAGTGAGTGAGTGAGTGAGTGAGTGAGTGAGTGAGTGAGTGAGTGAGTGAGTGAGTGAGTGAGTGAGTGAGTGAGTGAGTGAGTGAGTGAGTGAGTGAGTGAGTGCATGAGTGGCTTTATATAGGCCTACTTCACTTTCTGCACTTTGACGACATATCGCGACAGGGGAATAATTGAGTGATGAACTAGCGTCTGTTGTCGTCTGTGCGCGTGCTGTTGTCGCCTGTGTTATTGCATCCAAAGCTTTTAACTGATGAACTACAGAGCCCAATAATAGTACATTATTATTCTTTGGTGCTCGTGCCGCAATAATTCATCAAGCTATAATTACGGGCCTTCAACGCTTGTACGAACGCAGTACGATTGGACATTTGTACGACACTCGTCCCGTCACTGTTCCCAGTCTATGTTCCGATTGTTCTATATTACGAAAGTTCTATATTCCGAAGGTTCTATATTCTGAATGTTATAGGTTCGGAAGTTTTTTGTTCCGAATGTCCATTCGTACTACGACTAATCGATCCTAGGGCCTTACTGATAATTATTATTGGTAGGAAAATATATATATTTTTTGACTTGATCACTTACGTTTATTTCGCGCGAATGTGCAAACCAGCTGGGACAGCTTCATTGTGCTGACGATCATTGCTACTATACGAGCATTGCTCGGACGATCACTGCTCCGCCAATCATTGCTCTGAGATTCATTGCTCTGGCGAACATCGATTGCTGTGACGATCATTGCTCCGATCAATGATCTAAATGCATAAGAAAATACATTTTATTCAATTGAAGTAAGCAAATGTTAAAATGAATAAAAACACCCTTCTTTCAAATTTATTGTACAGTTTGAAAAAAATGTTTTTTTACTCCTTAATATAGCGTTGCAATACTCGCTACTCATTTACCATTTTGATTTAAGCTCTACATTTTTATTTCTTCATTTCTTTAATAGTTGCATTATTATTTGATATATTATAGGCATATTTTCACTTCTTGGAATGCGCTTAGACGCGCAACAAATATACACATTAAAAGGGTTTCGAGCACCGCAGCTCACTGAACGTTTTGATAAATGACATAAATAATCATCTGGGAAATAAATGAAATGAATCGGGCTTTAGGCCACTTTTGTGCACATATAGGCTAAACTGGGCCAGGAGAACCTCCTGAGGATGGTGAGATGATTGAGATGACACTGTCCTCCAGACACAGGATTCGAAATTCGAGCCCTGGCGGTCTGAGGCCGAGCACGCTACCTCTCGGTCACGGAGGCTCCCCACAATACTAACTATAATTATCTGGGAATACGACTAGATATATAGTGTCTTAAACGTTAAAATACTGGAGAGTTACAAAGAAATTATTAATAGTTAAATGGAATGCTCACTTCGTGGGGGCTTAGTGTATGTACGAAAGCCTAGAACCGCCACCATAAAAAAATATATCTAATCTGTCCGTGCGGATTACTAATCTGCCCGGTGGCGATTCCAGGCTTTTGTTATTATGTACCCTGATGCGAGTGTCTTCCAGCAAAATAACTTACTGTGCATTAAGTTAAAAGTATTTCGTTTGAAAGTAATTTTTAAAAAGTATACTCCCTTATATGGGGTATCCTATACTCTGGGTGGAAGATCGGGCTTTTATAACTTATATGGCTTAGGCTATAGGCCTACATCAAATGAACAATAATTTTAATATTTGGCATTCATCTTGCACAATAAATATTATTATAGTAGATTATATTTCATTTATTGTATTTCAACCCTTTCAGTCACAGGAACACCTATATCAATAAGACCATTTTTTTTTACTTATATTCGAATTATATTATGTATTGTCAAGTATTTGCAGCACAGGTAGTCTGAATAATTTTCACTCACTCATACAACTTCAAGTGGGTAAAAATTCCGATTGAAGTATTTACATAATTTATATGCTTGTATTTGAACATCACAATGACATGTCGCTTTCAAAAGTGCGATTTTGCTGGCGAAATTGATCTTGCAACAACGGAAAGCAATAGTATATGCCCTTGTGTATTTTCGTGCAAAATGTTTGATAAAAGTTATTTTTTTGTTTATTCCCATTTGGAACATAGTAGTGATGAGAAAAAAAAGGAATTGCATTTATCGATTTGTATAGTTTTTAAGACTAGAAAACTGATAACATCATTATATTTTAGAAATAAACAGTTTAAACTTGATTGTTTTCGATTTTAACCAACAAAATATAAAAACATGACATAAGTTATCTGCTACGTGTCCGACAGGTTGTGTGCTAGGCCTTGAACGAAATTTAGGATACTGTTTGGAGGGCAGTGCCAATTCTGATACATCTCACCATGCTCAGGAGGTTATCCTCCTGAAAAAAAAACTTCAAACTAATTTTCTTTCATTTCAGATTAACTCATTTAATTCTCATTCAAATTGTATATTGTACCGTATAATTATTTATTATGAATAATATTCTGCAATAAATTAATATGATTTATCGTAGTAGGGCAGTAACTCAACGCTCTAACGCTAAGTAACTCAAGGCCAGACGGTTAAGGTCATCTTAACTGCAATACTCTTAATGTTGAGTACAATTTTCAGACATACGTGCCCCAGGGATACAGTAGGCCTGCTCTTAACTTACATTCCAGGAATTTCACAACAGCAATGCAAGGTCTAGATGGTACTGTCGCCTTTTGCCATCACCATAATATTATGACCAATGTTAGTGTCAACTCTCCCAAATTGGAAGCAAAATATAGGCATACCTGCAAGAATGAATTGGATGCTACAAATGAATCAAATATCTTTTGCGGAGGATAGTTTAGATTGTATGACAACTAAATGCCAGAATTGCGTAATAATTGTTTTATGTACGAAAAGCTAATATTATTTTCAATGACCTTAGGTTGTCCTTGGTATGATATTTGTTTGTTATTGTAAAGGCCAATCCTGCAATCCGAACCGATATAAATCTTTATTTTCTTTAGCATACCCTTTTCCATTGATGTGTAAAACATTACTTTTTTGCGTCAAATTGTGCAAATGCTTGAGGACGGGTGTGAAAAGAAACAGTATTGTATGAACTGGTTCTTCACCTTTTGCAAATAATATATATATAGCACCGAGCTATTAATACCTATTGTCATATGTTGACCTGTACTGTAAATATCTAAATATGACAAATAGTTCAGGTATTCTTCCACTTTTCTAATTTAGTATTTAACATGACATCATTTACCATTTTTAGCCCCCAGAAGTGTTAGTTGCGCATTTGACGTCTTGCAACTCAGAATTATGCGCAGAATATACCAGATTGGAATTAATTTCTTAATATTTTCTTTGATTTTACATTGAAATGACATTATAAAGCACCCATCGGGAAGGGGAACCTCAATGTATCTGAACAATTATGCTTGGTTCATATTCTAACCTATCATGCAGTTAGTTATGTTCATGGGTGATATGGGACAAGGTGATGGGTGAATATAATGAATAGATGTGCCGTTATGTAATTCACTTCGGAATATATATGCTTATCGCAGCATTTTAGGCAATATAATGATGTCGAATGATGGTAGGATTTGTTTTATTGTAGTTCCTCATAAAAATATTATGGAAAATATAACTTCAGTGATGTCATGGCAGCCATTTTGAATTTCAAGTTTTACAAAACATCCACAAGGATTAGAACTCCACATCCGCCCAGATATCACCATAGGGGAACCAGCCAAGCCGAATGAAAACAGAAAACAAACTATCAGCCAAAACAATGTTAGCCGCAGTTTCACTGCGATATCCGGTTGTTTTTGTTCATATATGCCAAGATATAGACATTAAAAAAAAAATTCCAAAAACAAATGAAAGAATTGGCTTTCTCATACCTGAAAACATAAGAATAGACATATTATTTATGTCTTTAGCGTATGTAGTTTCAAAATTATTCGTAAATATGTTGATTTTTATATACTTTGGCGGCCATCTTGGATTTCGCCATTTTAGACGTTTTCTTGATCTATAAAAAAATGCAATCCCTTTTTTTCTTGATCTTCATGATATTTTGAGTCAGAATCAAGTGAAAAATCATTGTTAACAGACAAATTGCACGACAGTGTTATATGTGACATATGAGCCTACACTACAATGCAAAACACTGATTTTTTTTTGTAATCTATAAATAAATGTCAGCTTTGAACGTATCACAGAAACATGATTGGGGGACTGCGTCATAATAACATATTGACAAAAACACCACGTTATTTCAACAAAGAAGCGACAGGCGGTAATTAGCTTTGATTAGCTGATGCCGTCATCTGACTTAATTGCCACTGCGACTTTCAATTGGTCAGGGTCGGGGATAAACAACTGAAACTGTCGACTACCAACCTGGTGCCTACACTACGTAGTTATACATCCTTCAAATACAAGCTTTCGAAAAATCATTTCTCAGAGCAATAATGTGTTATACTGATACAAACAGCGAATGTGTTTTCAAGCTATCAATCCATTTATTTAGTTAGTAGATACCCAGCAAACAGGAAACGCTGAGCCAATCCTGGTTTAATGTTGGGTCAGAGTCGAAGACGATGGGCCAACATTAAATCAGCATTGGTTCAGCGTCTCGTATTTGCTGGGATAAGCTCTGGGGCTCGAATACTGTTGCTGTCGGAGGACTTTAGTAACATAGAACCTTTAATCAGTAATCGGACACTTCGGGGGGGGGGGGGGAGGGGGGGGGGTCTGGTTGGGTGGCCATCGCCCGGGTATAGTTGTAGAGTCCGAGATTAAAGTAAATCGTACGAAGTCCGGGCACCGTTAGGTTAATGTTGCTTGGCCACACCTTGAATTTGTTACGGCGCATGTTCCAGGCTGTAGGCCTATAGGGTCAAAATAGGGCGAGTGTGTGCACTTTTGGAAGAAATTACCATTTTTTGCCTAGATGATCATGCAGTGACATGTACTCTGTCGATCCTGATATAGCGCAGTCGATTCTGACACGATTAACACCTAATTAACAGCTGATTACTATCCATAATTAGCAAAACTACGGAAAAACCTGCTATATCAGTATGCACAGTAAGGACACATTCTTCATCAAGGCTGCTTAGTACACAATTATCCTTCATGCTTACATGATTCGTGTGGATCAGTTATTATTAGTAAAATGTTTGAGATTTAAAACAGTAATAACTGTCCTTGCAGGTTTGGATCAGAAATCAATATTATGCACAGAGAATCACTGAGCATAATGACAATTATCATGAATGAAACACAAAGATTCAATTTGAACGCTGCACAAATTTGAGTACATTTCCAGTTTTAGTGCTGTTTCCAAGAGCCTGTAGTAGCTGCCATATTTGCTTTTCAGCAGTGTATAAATATGCACAATATTGACAAATGTTAAAGGTCCGAGTAGGATAATGTTACTTGCTTGAACATGTTGAATAACCGAGCAAAAATTTGCATCATCGATTGTATCGTTGAATTGACAAGTTCACCACGTGGGCTATTTTGCCAGTCATGTATGCCCTAGAAGTATCGAATCTATTTTTTATTGCTTAGATAAAATATAGTTTCACGTTGAAATAAAACCTATCAAATAATTTAAATTGACATTAAATATGTTAAATTGATTAATTCCATGTCAGAGACACCCATCACAAAATAAAACTACCAGGTTCCAAATATATTTCGAATATTATCTTGAATTTGACCTTGAAGTTATTGATCGACCTTGACCTTTATGCGATATATGTAATAGTGCATAACATTTTGTACAACACTAAAATACACAGTGTATTAGAAGAAAATTATTAAAATGATAACGTTGATCCATTTACAAGACAAGTGCGAGAAAGTCAATTTGTTCAAACAATTAGGATACCGTTTATTAGATTAATACTCCAATGAAAGGTTATAGATGATGGTATTTTTTAATAATATATCAAATAATTTTGGATAATTTGAATATTTTAGATGCGCTATTTAATGTCCAAAATTGTCCAATTGTCTTCGGTCTCGACTTTGACCTCGACACATCACGTGACCTTGACAATGAATGATCTCAAAAATATTTTTGTTGTGTCATGATCCATCTCCGGATTTTTTCCAGATTTGACTAATCATGGATACTAATTACATGTTAATTAGGTGTTAATCGTGTCAGAATTGACCGCGCTATATCAGGATCGTAAAAAGTACATGTTACTGAATATTTGGGCGAAAAATGGTAATTTCTTCAAAAAATGCACAGAGAAACCCCTAACAGCCTGGACTAATGTACAATGACCCCGATGTCGGGCGATCTCCGTGAGATGATGGCCTATCTTGATCCGATCTGAACTGAACAGACGTCCGACCAATACCGATGAAATCACTCTAAATAAATGTTGATGGCGTTCTTTCTCACAAGCAGGTGACCGACCTATACTGCGTGTTCGTATAATACTTTTTGACATGCGGGGGGTTACTATTGAAATTTTGCCCTTTTGGGGCATTTCCAAGGGATGTTTGTGACGCACTTTTCAGGTAAAATTTGAAGATATTCTTGTGTTGTTGGTGCGCATGGATGCAGTTTTCTCACGGTTTTCCGCAATTCTCAGCTTTTCTTCTGTGATTGCTAAGATCAACATTAATGTTCCGTTACTAAATGTAACCAGTTTATTTTTATAGCGGAGGAATATGCCCAAATATCATTAAAAATTACCAAGTTGTGAATGATTTTCATTGGAATCACACAAAATCAAGATGTGGATATCTTGAAACAAAGCTGTCTAAAAAATTGAATTTAATGCACTAGGGATGGCCACAGTCGTGTTGGTCTGCCATGTACATGTAGGCCTACACTACAACATTTCTGATTGATCATCATAAGGTGATGAATACGAAGACGTTGTATTGTCATATTGTATATGATTAATTTCGCAATACCGCTGACCTCAAACCCGCCAAATGACTCAGGAGAAGTATTTCAGATGACTAGTTTTAGGTTTTTTTAAAGCGACACAATCAGGGTAAGATCATAAAAAAATCGGTGATTTTATTTTGGCTTCTTAGTATGACTATATGATGTAAGCATGTCCATAGACTTGAACTGCAAAAGTTCTTTAATGTTTGTGCTGCGCATTTACCAGTTCAGCGAATTATAGAGACGAAATTCCCGCTTTCTTATTTCGGACATGGATGTCCGAAATAAGAAATACGGAAATTTCGTCTCTATATATCTCGCTTAACTGGTAAATGCGCAGTGCTCACAAAAAAAAAAAAAATTGTTTGCAGTTCTAGTCTATGGACATGTTTACAGCATATGGTCATATTAAGAAGCCAAAAAAAAATAACCGATTTTTTATGATATTAGCTTGATTGTGTCGCTTTAAATATGTTCAAATTAAATCGAACTAAAATGACGTTTAAACCTCGATTGTAATGCAAAGTCCTGGCTCTGGGGTAGGGGGGCTGTTACGCCACTGCCACAATGCTACCTCATGTACATGTACATTCAAAATGTACTAAATTCCTCTGGAAAAGCAGCGTGACGTTGTAGCGTTTCTAATAGCAACATATTTAGGTGATGCAGTACATGCTCAGCAAACACAAGACAGTTGTATAACATTTCTACAACGTCGACCCAACGTCTTCGACGTTGGTACAACATTGTACAACTGTTATACAAATGTTTTGTGTTTATTGGGTGGTGACATCATGTTTTCATTACTTTCTCCGTCTCTCTGTTGATATCAAGAGGACTGTTGAGATTCTGGCAGAAACAGTCGCTGCGGTATTTGCCTTGTAGCTAGGCAACAATGGCTCTTCAGTCCCTGGTGAAAATTATTTTCTTGTTAGCGCGCTGCAGGGGATATCATTACTACAGCTAGATGTTATTGTCATTCCTGTCACTGAAAGTCACACATATAAATATTCTTTTTTATAAAAAAATACTTATAGTCGTAATTAACGTCCAGGGAGAGGTTCACTCATGTTTTATTTTATCTTGTTCACCTTGACATTGACATCCACTTTATTAACGACAAGTTGATTTGGAGACCGATAAAATGTCAGACGCCCTCTTAATTTTAGGCCAAAATAGCCTGAAGTAGAAAATGTTTATTAATTGGAATATAATATATAGATTGGCACATAAATGAAGACTATATTTGTTGTGTAAATTGGCGAGAGAAGGGCTGCATTCTCTAGTATTATGCTCCTCGATCGCAGATAACCTCAGGAAATGAATGAATGAATGAATGAATGAATGAATGAATGAATGAATGAATGAATGAAAGAATGAATGAATGAATGATGGAATGAATGAATGAATGAATGAATGAATGAATGAATGAATGAATGAATAAATGAATGAATGAATGAATGAATGAATGAATGAATGAATGAATGAATGAATGAATGAATGAATGAATGAATGAATGAATGAATGAATGAATGAATGAATGAATGAATGAATGAATGAATGAATGATGGAATGAATGAATGAATGAATGAATGAATGAATGAATGAATGAATGAATAAATGAATGAATGAATGAATGAATGAATGAATGAATGAATGAATGAATGAATGAATGAATGAATGATGGAATGAATGAATGAATGAATGAATGAATGAATGAATGAATGAATAAATGAATGAATGAATGAATGAATAAATGAATGAATGAATGAATGAATGAATGAATGAATGAATGAATGAATGAATGAATGAATGAATGAATGAATGAATGAATGGGGCTTTAGGTCACCTATGTGCACATATAGTCTGAACTGGCCAGAATGGTGAGATGAATGAGGAGACACTGCTCTCCAGACACATGATTCTAAATTCTAGCCTCGGCGGTTTGAGGCCGGACACGCTACCTCGCGGTCACGGAGAAGAAACGTTTCTTACTTTGAAACCCGCGATCTTCGCCTTTCCAGGCAGGCAGTTTTAACCACCACGCCATAGCCCCCTCTTCAACCTCAGCGAAATGCCAGAAGTGGGCTGAGAAAAATAATTTTACTTCCAGGAATGGAATGATTAGTCATGATTAGCTCGCATAGCTTGAATTTTTCAGATTTACCATTTGACTATTTTGGCAGCAGTATTCTGTATTCTTACTTAACAGCTTAAATAATGATGTGGCCGCACGTTATCCCAGCAATCATGAGACATTGAACAAATGTTGCTGTAATGCTGGTCAACCGTCTACGACGCTCACCTAACATTACAGCAACATTTGTTCAATGCCTCCTGTTGTGTTTGCTGGAATGCAGTCAATGTCTGGGTATTTTAGATGAGACACATTAACAGATATAATAAAGATAGCTGCTGCAGACCTAGTATAGTATTGCTGGTCACCTGAGACACCGCTCCATAACATTCGCACTTACTGTAATAATTTATTGGTCTGTAGTTACTGACAGCGCACACCAGGGGGATGTGCGGAAATGCACCAAGCAGATTTTTCTGGCTATCTAGGAATGTAACATGCATTACAGTTTGGGTTTCACAATTACATGAAACTTTATGCTTACTAATGCGTGTTTGTGTTTTTAATCACGTTTGTCCCGCATGGAGTATTCTTACGCAGGGTGTATTGTGCATGTCGGTGCAGCTTCAGACGAGACATCTCTTCAAACACGAAACATTGAATCAATGCTGGACCAACCTCACACCAGCATTGGTGGAAATTTCCAGGTGATCGTCATCCGTAATTCGTGATACGGATCTGGACCACAGCGCAAAAAAGACAGGCTGTGTGGCGGCGCGGAGATAACAGCTGACATATGAGACGTAGAAATGTGGACAACAGCACCACCAACAGCGGCAGGATGGCAGCAGTAGCAGAAGAGACCAGTGGAGAAAATGGGGCTAATTCAACAGCAACAGAATAGCAGCAGTATCAGTACATGCCAGTGGAAAAAGGGGGAGGGGATAATTAATCACGACCAGGCTTGAAGCACTCGATGGTAAGGCAGACAGACAGGCCAATCAGAAGAGGGAGATCTGGAGGGGAGCCGTGCTTATAAATGTGAGAATCCTAGATGTCCAACCAAACACTGATTGGTGAGGTGCCTGAGCAGATCGCGTGATTGTCCTCGCACAATGGTTGTCACGTAAGCCGGGTTGCTGAGTGCAGTCAGCAGGAAAAGCCGTCCACCGATCTTGACAGCATCACAACTCTTGCATAACTCGAGCTCTGGGTGTTATTCGGACAACTGCAGCTGGCACACGAGGTGGATTCAAGTAGGCCTATAGTAATCATTATAGGTGTTTGATGCCACATTCTGGTAAAAGACATACAATCAGCGTAGCTACTTCTACATCACATACCAAACAGCAAGCTATTGAATTACAGATGTCACATTAAGAAGAAGACGCACTGTATGAGATCATATTGACATTCAGTGACATTTTGAATTGATATCTGATCTGGTGTGCTGATATTCAATTTGGACGATTGACCGTCAACGCAGTTTCTCTGACAGTCGTGTGACAGTCCTATTTAACCGACCATGTCTATAAAGACCATAGGAAGAAGGGCACGTGTGCAGTCCAGCTCAGCAGCTCCGGGTTCTGGCCGAGGACTGGACAAGACCGAATACCGCGTGGTGGTAATGGGAGCGGCAGCCGTGGGTAAGACATGCATCATAACCAGATTTCTCTATCATCAGTTTGTGGAGAGCTACAAGGCGACAGTGGAGGAGCTACACCAAGGAAACTATGACATTAATGGTGCTGACGTGACACTAAACGTGTTAGACACTGCCGGATCCTATAACTTCCCAGCAATGAGGGATCTCTCCATTGCCACGGGAGACGCCTTCATCCTCGTATATAGTGTGGACAATGCTGAGTCATTCAAAGAAGTGACAGCATTACGTGAAGAAATCATGGAGCACAAGTCACATGAACACAAAGAAGTTGTCCCTATAGTCATTGTGGGGAACAAGAGTGACTTGGAGGAGGAGAAAAGACAGGTTCATCGTCAAACAGCAGAGAGCACTGTAAACATAGACTGGGACAATGGTTTTGTTGAGGTGTCAGCCAAAGATGACGTGAATGTGACCGGTATTTTCAGAGAACTGTTGGCTCAGGCTAAAGTTGATGCGCCCATTGTGAGGAGACGCAGGCGGTCTCTCTCATTACACAGGAAAGATAAAGACAAAAGCAATACCTGCACAGTTTCATGATCACTGATTTATATTTTAAATGCTCATTTTTTTAATGAAGGCAATGCGCATATTATTTAGTACATTGGTATTCTGATAAATGTGACAAGATATATATGTTAACAGTATTAATCTAGCTGATTTCATGACACACACAACGTTTGCTTCCATATTCTTTGTGTTTTATACATTCAAACATGCTGCTATCGAATATCATTTTATGTCTCATATAATGCTGCATGTATATTGCTGTAATTACCACTTGAATTGAGTACAAATAATTTAGTATGCCATCCAGTAAAAGCATATTAATTAAAAAGAATATATTATTGTTATTAACAATATCGTACCACACTACGCGTTTCTAAAGTCACTTGGTAATATTTTTGGGCAGTTTGCAAATGTAGGTATGTAGTCAAACAGCTTATCTACCTGGTATGTAATAATTCACTTGACATCATTCGTTTTTGTTTCGTTCAATTGCACTCAAAGTCTCAGAATTATGAAGTATGCTAGTAAATAAGTCCCGATTGTGTTTGAACATAAACTGCAATAATATTTTGAATTATATTTTGAACCTTATATACAATTCCGTATCACCAGCTTCTAGTTTTCAATTGATTGCATATCATAACGCTATCGTAACGTGCATATCACACATCGACACAATCATGTCTGGTGTGAAATTGTGGGGATATGAATCTAATTCAATGACAAATGCTGCATGTAATGAATAAAATGTGTTATTTATTTGACTGCAACGGATTTATTGACATAATACACGTAATTTGTTTGAAATAGATAGGGCCTGTTACATCATTATCGATCAGTTACGGTTTACATTGTACAAATAGCGATTTTTCATTTAGGCATATTCATATTTGGATCAAGCATGCAGTCGTCGATAGTGTCTTATTAATTACATTGTTAATATCGCCATCGTAAAGTCGGAATTCATCCAATTCCTAATTTCTCTATGGGATCAATCGATATCCGTATGCAGCTGCTTGGATACGGCGGTGGCTACGTGTTACTCGGTTCCGTGTGAACATGTACATGTAGCTGTCTGAATTATCCCGTTGACCCAATGCTGGTTTGATGCTGGGCCAGCGTCGTAGACGCTGGCCCAGCATCAAACCAGCATTGGGCTAACGTATCTTGCTCACTGTGGTGCATCAATGCGATGATTCAATGCTGAGCCACACCGCTGATGATGGTACAGCATTTCATTCAGCAGACATAGACGTCTCTAGCTTGTCTGCTGGCTATATGTCACGATGACGATTATAATTACCACACCTGTAATGCTGATGATATGCATCATTAACGATAGATCATGTTATTGTATGCATAATGTTGAATATAAATAAATATGTCTTACCTAATAATGCACAGTTTTCTTGTAGTATACGGGTTTTACTCTTCATTATCATTAATCATATCTTGCTGCTCCGTTTTCCGTATTTTTAAATGATGGTACAAGGTGGATCAGGGTGATAATTAAACAAGTACATCCCAGCAGACACAAAACGTTGAATCGATGTTGTTTTACCGTTGGTCCGACGTCGGGCCAACGCTAAAGCAGCATTGATTCAACGTCTTGTGTCTGCTGGGATGTCATTGCGTTTAGGTTCAGTTTTTAGAATAATCAATATAGTTGAGGGGTGAAACTCATTAAATTTATACCCGTGCACATACATGATATGTGATGAGATATGCGATATGGCCGGGACGCATGATATTTCTAGAGCGGTGGCTATTTTAATCAAGCTACGAATGTTACGTAAGATTATAACTGGCTAAGACAGATCAGTACTTTATCGGCTTCTTTGGTGACAGTGTGTGTATGACATACAACAAATCTAAACGCCTATTTTTTTCTGTTATTTAGTTACCGAATTGCTTTTGCGACTGGTGAATTTTTTCAGTCGAATAAAACGTCGATGAGCAAAAAAAATGAAATGGCTTTAGGCCACCTTTGTGCACATATAGGCTAAACTGGGCCAGGAGAACCTCCTGTCGGTGAGCAGGCTTAATTTGTATTTTCAGGCAAACGAATGAATGATGATATAAGAGAGCCATTTTACTATTTGAATAGTATTGGTACATGACAGAGAATAGAACGCTAGGGTCGCGTGCACCACAAAGTCGCAAACGAAACGTTGCTCTTCAATGGGTCGTAAAGCAAACATCGTGTGCACCAACTGCGATGCAAATATAGGATGTGCACCAAATGATCTCAAACACACACGTCGTATTTGAGTATCTAATAAGCTTAGTGATCCGGTTTGCTTCGGATTTGTATGGCCGAAACGAACGCCGTGAATTAATAGCAACACAGTTGCCGCCAATCAAATAGTTTGACCAACAAAAACGTCTGGTTTGAGAATCCGATTCCAGATACAGATATTCAGCCATTTTAAAAACAGTTTGTGGCAAAGAAACGTATGGTTTGGCAAACCGGTTTAAGATACAACGACTAAACCGTCATGCAGGCAGGTTGGATGGTTTGGTCAATCCAGTTCAAGTTTGGACTGATCTGGTGCGAATGAAACGCTCTGGATTGGTAAACCGGCTTAAGATCGGTACGAATCGAACATGGCTTAGGTAAGCATATGCTATCTACAAACACGAGACGGGGACTGAATATTGTCTTAATGTTGGGTTAGCACTGCATGTGGTTGCCCAACAATGCTTGGTCATTGTCGCAGATGGTGGGCCAACAATAAAACAACACTGGGTTGACATCAATCGGCCTCCATCTTTCTGAAATCTGCGGGTAGGCCTATATTGATTTTGGCAGTGTTATAACACTTTTGGTCGTATATAATTGGTAAGTGATACATTGTGAAAATCATAAGCAACAGCCTTAAGTCTCGTTCATACTATGCGCGGCTTGACGCGGTGCGACGCGGCGCCGGAAAAAGTTGAAACATTGAGATAATTAAGTAAGAGTTGTTCACATCATGCGTGGCGCGATGCGGCGCAATGCGGCGCGATGTCGGAAAAAACTTTTGCGGTGCGACGTGGCGACGCACGACACGGGAAAAATATAAAACACTGATAAGTAAGGCTTTTTCACATCATGCGCGGCGCGCCGGGAAAAAGTTGAGAGAATATCATCTTTTGCGGTGCGACGCTGCGCGGCGCGGCACGGGAAAAAAATAGAAACACTGATATAAGTAAGGTGTGTTCACATCATGCGCAATTTGCACTTAAATTGTTCAGAAAACGCTGAACTTCTGCCGACATGTTGTCCGGAAATTCCCGCCTCCAGTATACAATGACGTTTGCAGTGTAAACAGGAAATATCGCGCCGCGCCGCACCGCGCCGCACCTCGCCGCACCGCGCCCTGCCGCTCATAGTGTGAATGAACCTTTAAAGGCTCGTTCACATATATATGCATGGCATGAGGCGATGTGGTGCGACGCGGGTGGTGCGGCACGGAGCGATTTGGGAAATATTCAGGCCGCTATGTGCGCGCGCATTAGATATAGGAAGCGCATATACCAAAAAAAACATATGTTTTTTCTGCCCAGCGCGCGCATTGGATTGTTGCCAATTTCCGAAAAAAAATTAATTCCGAGAGATAAAAAAAACATTCTGAAAAAGACAAGTTTATTTCAGGAGGTAAAAAAACATTTCTCCAGCTATGTTTTTTTGCTTGTTTTTTCGTCGCCCTTATTAACTTGTCTAGAAATTTGTGCAATGTTTTTTTTCATTTCGTCGCCCTCATTAACTTTTCCAAAAATAGGTTCGATGTTTTTTTCTTAAATGTTTTTTTACCGCCCTCCCTTATTAGGTTTTGATTTTTTTCTGATCTAAGACAGAGAAATTAAACATAGTGGCCTAAAATTGAGAAATTTGCAATTTTTAAAACACTGATAAAATTTAGCTGCAATGATAAACAGTAAAGTGGATCTTTTTTTTAAGGCGCTGCGCGGCGTTTGGTGGGGTCGCAGCTTAAGGCGTGTTTTTCTGCCGACAAGTTGTCCTGAAATTCCCGCCTCTTGTGTGAAATGACGCTTGCAGTATAGGCCCTATATGGACAGAAAATATCGCGCCGCGCCATGCTGCTCGTAGTGTGGATGAGCCTTTAGTGCACACCGCGTGCCAGTTCCATCGTAGCCTACATGTGACGTCGGAATGTCACTGGTATATACGACGGACTTACCACTTCACATTTGCGACTGTTTGGTGCACGCGGCCCCTGGAGTGGTAACGTGCTGGACCTCAAACAGGGCTCGAATTTCGAATCCTGTGGCTGATATAGTGTCATCTATAGTTCATCTCACCAGGTTCTCCGCACCCGGTTTAGCATGTATGAGCACAGCAGTAGCCTATATCCCCATTCATTTATTTTTTAATGTTACTACGTAAAATTAATTGTACCTTAAAGATAACGATAAAAATTGAAATATGAATTAATAATGATAAAAATAATAACAAAACTTCGTATGGCACTGTTATTTGGTAAGTCAATTCACTGCGCTGTTTATTGTTGATGAAATGCATTCAATAAAAGTAACAGTTTTCATCGACTTTTTGAAGGATACTAGTATATGTGTGCCCCCGCCCTACGGATATGTTTTGCAAGCTATTCCATAAGGTGGGTGCTCACGGGGAGGAATCATTGGGGTGGTGGTATGTGCTTTGCGGTGGCGTCGAGTGAACGATTCGCTGCGTAGAGTTAAAACACAATATTATCGCCACGAAGAAGCAGCCCCAGCAACTAGTTAAACGTCAGGATACCCGAACAAGCATGACCACGGAGCACTAGAATATATTTATGTTCTTCTCAAAGCTTCTGATCGTGTGCTGATAAATAGATAATGGACTATTTCACATCACTCATCTCCTGGTTGTACATTTTCGCAATTTTGTGGTCAACAGCACTGCTTGCTCAGAATGTTGCCTGGTGAACACTGGTAACTATTCCTAACACTAGGAAAAAATCTTACCTTGCCCTGTGGAAAGTATCAAATGGTTCTGAAGCCTCTAAGTATTTTAAACTCCCGAGTTCCTCATAGCATTAGTTTGTGGTGCAGCTGGTGTAGAGAGACGGATGGTCTGGAGTTGAGTGAAATAGTCTACATGTCTTAGCAAGTTCCTCTTATTCTAGCTCAAAAATGAATTGTAAATAATAATTAAGTTTGTTCATGTCCGGACAGTTTACTTGGCATATATATATATATAGTAAGCTTACTGGCTGAGCATTGATTATCCATTTCATATATTTAACAAATTATATGCCCAATAAAACTTATTCTGATTTAAAAAGGGTAGGTTCACGTTTTGCTGACCAATACTCAAATTATAAATTATTAAATAACAGTTGAAAAATTAATATAGGCTATTTTATTGAGATCCTAAAATTAAACTAAAATTAGGCCTATACACTTAACATTATTAGGCCTAATAGCCATACACTTGACTGATACACTGTGGGTCACATGTGGCAAAGTATATAGGATGTTAGGACACATACTCGGATATCACATAGATTCACATTAAAGTAAAATCTGAATAAAAAAGGAAGGAAGAGAGAAAATACATATGTATGTAATTTATCTTTAATTGTAATTGAAATATAATTGAACAAATATATCTACTTTGTTTTAATTAATCATATCCAATTAAACCTTCAGTTATCACCCAGCACAAATGACATTGATGAAAAAAACTTTTGATATAATGATACGTGACCATGGAAATATCCGGGAATACTATCAATTTAAAAAAAATGGAGAAAATCAGGAAATTCCATAAATTTGATAACATGGAACAATCAGGGAATTTAAATACATACCTTTTAAATAATTGTTTATATTTAATTATAAATGTATCCATCGTCTACGTGATTTATAACATAATATACGCACCGGGTAATTAATAGCAGAAACACTTATAGTTTACAACCACATAACGGGGAAGCTTTTTATAGGCATACACTTTATGATGATACTTTCATTTACATTATCCAAGCGTATCCCTAAATAATTGTCTGATGGACGCTGCACCAAAGCTGTGTATATTATACTCACTGATTTAATTATTTGTCCAATGATTGATCCGGATCGGCCAGGTACGCTTCTCATACGGGCTTGGGGTAGAAAGGATCAGCAAAAATTCACAACATTGGCTTTAAGACAGGGAGAGGGTATGCCTCCCCCTGGATCTGCCACTGTTACATGGGTGTGGCACAAAACTAGTGTGGTAAATTACAGACTTTGACAGAAGTTGAAAGCTTGGAAATTTTTGTTCTAATTGATTTGATAGATGTGCCTGTATTGTGTCATAAGCTGAAATACTTCTTGGAAAAATATTTTTATTAAAATGTTTAAAATGGTGAATTTTATTGGCAAATATGTAATTAATGAGGGGGTGGTCTGGTAAATTGATATACTAATTACAGTTTTGTATTTGCTTTGGATTTAGTCACTTTCATCACTCAACTCAAGTTTATTTTTATTTTTCAAGAGGTGTGTCGATGTAAAAATGTAAAGCATTGAAAATTGTAAGTAAATACATGTATGATGTCAAATACCTACTTCTGAGTGCAAAAGCCATAAATTGTGGAATCAACCATGTGAACAAATCCTTCACTAACAAACCTCATTAAAAAAATATCAGGGCCGGTCTGGACGAGGAGCTGTATTTTACTTAACTCCAGACCATCCGTCACTCCACACCAGCCGCACCACGAGATACTAGGTATGCAACCGCTCGAAAATTAAATTTAAAATACTCGGAGACTTCAGAACCACTTGATGCTTTCGGCAGGGCAAGGTAAGATATAAATGGCGGTCAATGTTTAAAAATCAATAATTTTTGTTTGAATGAACCTCATAAATAGTTCATTTCATTCGACTCATTTTCATTTCATTCGACTCATTTTCTGAGGTAATGGAATATTGTCATATTGTTATATGGGTCACATATTCGCTCTGCATCTGCCTACTACTATTACTCCAAGTATTACTACTATTATTTACATGATTACAAATGCATTGCTGTAAAGTGAAATCTTATTGCAGACTTCTTAATGTCAATAATATCTATCCATATACATCACGTCACATGTTCTCGTTAATTATGCGCTAACGAGAGGTAATTATTGACAATGTTCACAAAATGATAGTGCTAATGACAATACAGGCACACCCAGGAATTCCAAGGGTATTTACTAGCTATAGGGATGAAACGAATGTTACTGTTATCAATGTGTAATTTTGTCAAAAAACAGTGTCAGAAAACAAGACAATTTAAGCACAAAATTTTCCATGAACAATATAGGTGGGTGGAAATTAAGTCCTGGGGTATTCCAATGTCTTCACTTTAGTGCCAAACTCAAAGCTGAGGTTAAATCCAAGTAAAACTAATATAATTATATAATGCTCATCAAGACCACTAATTAAAAAAAAACGAAGATAAAATTGACGAAATTCATTGGTTGATGCAGATGACATTAATTGGTGTTGAGGTGTGCAATGTGAGTGAACTAAGGCCTATGTGTAAACTCAATAGACAAGTAATTATTGTCATTGTGGTATACCCAGCAAACACGAGGGGTTGGCCCAATGTTGGATTGAAGTTGGGCCAGCGTCGTAGGTATCTGGTTATACATTAGTATCGAACATATTTCATTAGGTTTCATCGGGAAAAATACAATAACTATTTTTACTATTATATGTCATCAGGCATAATAATAAATAATTTACTGTCGAACTTTATAAAACGGTTATATTCAAACTACTATCATTCTTTTAAACACATAATATATTATTTTGTCTATAATATAAATAATGTAGTTTTTCAATACCTGATGTATTTGGTGTCACGTGATTCAGCTGAGCTATATATAAATATAGATAATTGTGCATACCTGCATTTACGAAGCATCGAGAGCGACAATTAATATAATTAAAAACATACCACTATAGTTTATCAGGTAATAATTGGCATAGTTGAGTTTACAACTCAATGTAGAGTATTTTGTGTTCACAATTGAATTGCATTGAGTCTACAACTTAATATAATAATACTTAATATAAACTCAATATATGAAGTCAATCAAGCTATGAACTCAATGCATTAAATTGTCAAGTCAATGTATTGAGTTGTGAACTCACAAGACTGAGTTATCATGGATATGAACTATTGATTTGCTAAGTCAATGTATATATTGACTTTTGAACTCACAATAAAAAAGTGTTGATTCTAGCATTGTAAGTATCACTTTAATTATAACAATCATCAGAAGATTTTTTTTTAATGTCTTTCTAAATGTGGTTTGTGGTATTTTGAGATAATAGTGCTGGTCTACATGGTCTAGCCCTGTTGTCAACCTGTACCAGCGCCACGTGATAACCAGTCCAAAGGAAGCAGCATGCGCGGCAGCCATTATGTGTCACGTGTCCAGTCTATGCCGTCAAAACGAGACTGCCCTTCGTGATAACACAAACCACCTTAAGCAATGTCGCATAATTCGCTCCTTGTTTTGTGTAAATCGTGTCTCAAAGGCAGACAACCTTTGTTATATAATTGTTTTATCACCAATACATACGAGAAATCCACCCAATGTTGATTTATTGCAGGACCATCGTCTGCGACGCTGGCCCAACATTAAATCAACCTCGGATGAGCTTTATGGGATGGGATCTCTTATCATCACCATGGTCGCACGCGTGATTTGAGTGGCCTATTCAGAGAAAAACCTTATATATTACAATTGACCAATAAATGGTGTTTATACTAAGTGACCTATTTGAATAATTAAATGAAAGGTTGTAGAATAGAATGAATTAAGGGTTAGATGAGATAGTTAGAGTTATTGACAGGGTAATTACGTCTGTGGGTCTGAGCACACAAATAGAATCACGTTCCATGTCCATATGCGCAATTAAATGCACGTTCTCACATAATCGAGAATGCAACGTGGAGAGAATAATTACTTTTAAAGATAGCCCTAGGACCCTGGAGTTAAAAATACATTTTTAAATGTAAAATGTGTCAAACAAAAAATATACCGGGCTTTTCTGATTGGTCTTCACTTGGTTGAGCAAATAGATAGGAGAATGAATGTCAGGCAGCTATACGTGGCATTTTTTCACTTAGAAATTATTGTCGATCTAATAAATTAATAATCTCAAAAACAAAAATAATAAATTAAACATAAAGGTGTTCAATCATATACCTTAATTCAGTGGCTGTAACTTGTCGGACCTTCCCACGCGTGATATTTTATGTGGGAATTGGTTATTTCTTATCTATTACCGATATTCATGGATTTATTAAAAACAAAATAATATCAAATCTGATGAGCTATATTAACGGTACACGGAGGTCTAACTATGACCAAGGACACAGTATGTAGTCTCTCTGGCCATGAGTTTACTTAAAATTGAAGATCTGAATGGTACGAGTTGTCTTTTGTAGTGGTACGAGCCGTCTCGTACAGATCCAGTCACCTCGTACCATGATACGAGTTGTCTGTTTACAGATGTCCGTAGTACGAGTTTCCCAGATAGTGATTTAACCCTTTAAACCCTCACGATGTATTAAAGCATCATTTCGCATCTCTGAAGAACGACTTAATTTCCTGAAACCCAGTGGTTTTAGAACGAATATTTTCATGGAACTGTTTTAAAAATTACAGTATACTTTTTTCATTTGTCACCCACTTCAAGTCATCTTCATCCACTACAAGTCGAGAATTGCGACAGCAATTCGCGACTTGTAGTGGATGAAGATGACAATGGTAAATTCGGGCTTGAAAGGGTTAAATTACATTTAAATAAGTTGACATCAAATGGTTAATCTTTAACATCCTAAATGTCTTAAAAGTCTGAAATGTGTATGTTGATAAGACGATCGTGATCCCTAACCTCAATCTAACGGGTTCGAATCCAGGCCGGTGTGACAGTTTCAATTTCCACCCCCCCCCCACCCCCGATACTTAGCATTGTCACTATTTTTGGAGATATTTTATTCGCCATAATAATAGCATCATTAGCGAGTTGATTAGTATAGTATAGGACACGTAAGCTCGTCATCAGACCAATAGGACAATAAATGATATAACGCTACATTCAGCGCGACAGATTTACGCTGTATCATATGAAACATTATATATCATTACATAAAGTCCTTGTTCATCAACCACAACATAAATATGCCTCAATTAGATCTAAATCATCAAAAGGAACAGAATTGTGAATATTTTTTATACTTGTACTTGGTTTTGCTGAAAAAAGTCATCTGGTCTGCTATCGCGTCATTTTTTTGTGAAATACCAATTTCATTGTAGCACAATTATTGTTATTAGATAACAGATGTCAGATGCACACTGTTTAAGAAGCACTACAGATTGCCAGGTATCTGATAAGGGTGCTCGAGGTGGCAAACGTAATGTCTTAACGATGCTAGCCCAGCGTTGTATAACAGTTGTCTGTGAGGTGTTTGTCATCTTTGCTTCTGGGAATAAAGATTAGGGTGTCAGTCTGGGAGACCAAGCAAACACGGCAAGTCATCGGAGACAGGTACTTTTGACAGATCGTGTCAAGAAAGCACAAGACGTTCAGCCAATTGTGGTTTAATGTTGGTCCAACGGCGTAGACAGTGGGCCAATATTAAACCAACATTGTCTGAACATCTCATGTTTGCTGAATGATGATGATTAGCTAAGTGGGCATACATGATTTCTAGGAAACAGGGACAGCATGCCATGCTGATTATAAAAGTTGCCATATAATTATGCTATTCAGACTCGGACTTTAATACAATGAAAAACATACAAAAACTAGAAAGGAGTTCCCGAACTCCGAGGCCCGGCTTTAGTCTGCTTGAGTGCTTTAGACAAAATATTGGCCTAATATTTTGTAAACATGACTCATGGGCCAGAATCATAAATGTCCAAAAAACCAAGGAGACAAGTATATCTTCATTGTGTAGGCCTATTCCTTCTACCACCATCGCCGGTGTAGGCCAACATCCATGTTGTGCCGCGTGTCATTTTCACTGCTGAACGTACTGTGACATCCACTGATAAATCATTGTGCGCGATGTACCTGGTAAACAAAATACCAATACCCAATACCGCTTCAATGTTGAGCCAGCGTCGCAGCCCATTGCTGGTTTAATGCCGGTCAACCATATTCGACGCTGGCCCAGCATTGAAACAGAATTGAGTGATTGTCCGTGTTTGCTCTGATTGCCATACGGGTGCACTGACGCTTTATTCCACTACCCGGATAACACGATACATTGGCCCAATTGTGAAATAATGTTGGGCCACCGTCTGCGACAATATTGGCTCAACATTATTCCAACCAAAACCCTTTAGGCTCTTAACCACGAATAAAATTGTGAATATCGTTTATTCTGAAAACTGTTTAAACACGAAAGTACTTAACCTAGGACCTCAAACGTTATATTGCACATGTTCATATTGGGAGTGGTGTACAGAAATGTCAACCGTTTCCCACACACAGCACCCCACTAAATAGGACACAAACTCAGGCAAAATAAACTTAATAGGATACAAAATAATAGGATACAATTAAAGAATAGTTCAGTAAGCCGGGAGAGCAGAAGACTGTGCGGCATTTTCAAAAAATCTCGATTAAAACAACTCCAAACAATTGCTCTTATAAAGCTAACAATCTCACTGTAGCACTTAACTGTGTGCAGACCATAATGAAATTGATCGTGTTTCAAGAATTCACCATGACCACAATTGTGAAATGGTATTGTACTGAAATCCAATTTTCAATAAACATAATTTTGACAGATATTTTAAACTTATTGTAAAATCCTTAAAATGTACCACTCACTCCAGGGTAATACTTAGTTTTCAAAAATAACAAAAAAATATTAATCATAGATTGCAAAAACAAATTAGTATGGTGCATCACGTAATGTCTATAGACTGTACCCATCATCAGCAACAACACGTGAGTATGCAAATTTGACAGTCATTTATTAAATACTAGATAATATAAATGTTAATTTGGCAGAGTATATAATTATAATTAATTCTTCATCTCCACTTACCCATATTCGCGGCGCTCGCAAAAAAACAAAGCTGAGTCGTGAACTAATCTTTTTCACGATTTTCAAGTTGCCAAATGGTCGCCTAGTTGTTGCAAGACGGTTGCATTAAGCATATCTTGAGATCCATAATACATAGTGCAACACTGATATATTACTTCAGATAAAATATGGCAGTACGTTACTTATGCTTTCAAGCTGATTTTGTTCGTACCACGTGCAATTTAAATACCCTAAATAATGATTCCTTCGATAATTGGGTATACACGGAAGCATCCAGACACAAAGTAGGTATAACTTCTGGATATATTATGTATCTGGTAGGTGTGACGTGTCAGCAGGATACATTGACAGATAATGTGAATAATTGACACAAATCAAGATGGTAGATGTCACATGATTGTATTTCTAGGCTTATGATGGCTCTCACAATACATCTCTAGTATAACTATGCTGAAGTAAGATATTCAGAAGCTGAGATGTTGTGTGCAAATATCTCCAAGACAAGATATGAGTCAGTGGCTGGTATCACTGCACATATGTTTTAATTTAGGCTTATCCAATACTTCTTCTTCTTCTTTGCGTAGCAGGGTATAATTTCCAATTGGAAGGCTGGTTACTCTGGGTGTAAGTGTACGCTTGCAAATTTTGCTTAAAGGTTTAGTACCCATAGGTTTGGTTGTAAATAGTTTGTTTTCTTATCATTTGGCTGGCGTGAGTACTGGTGCATAAACGGTTTATGGGCAGAGCTACTAACAAAAATAAACAAAAGGGAAAGATTAGCTTGCTAGCAGAGTACTTGTTATAAACAGTTTAAATAAAAAAGATTGTGAGGGGAAACTGCAGACACATTTAGCAACTGCAGCTTTGAAAGAATTTTGAGATGGGGATAAAACTATTGTGTCTGCTAAATTGTTCCAGACTGGTAATACTTCTCGATGTCAACTACCCATATACACTAGCCCTACATATATTCTTGGTAAATCCCATTAGAGGAGTCACAGTCATCGGTATATACATATGTCTGTTATAATAACTTCAGAAATAACTTCTATAAAACTCCTTTAATGCGATTATCTCAACCAAACACAATCTCGTCTAGTTATTAATGTCAACAATACATTGTGTCTGGGAAAGCATCGAAAAAAAGCTAGGAGCATTGTCTCGCATGACACACAGCTCACCACACATTGTCCCTACAATGAACTGTCGTTCTGGAGCAAATAAAATTACCTACGCATTATCTTGAATTTCATGAGAAATTCAAGTGTTTAACCTCCCATTTGTATTCAATTATTCGCATGGTAGGACGTTTACCTAAACAATGGTGTATAACTGATTGTGTTTATAATGAGCCTAAGCTACACAATTCCACCTCCAAAAGTGGATATATATGTTACGCTGAGAAACTTCAAATAGTATTGTGAGACCTTAAGCTACCACATTGAGATTGCTATCATACCAAATAATGTTTAGAATAAGATGGTATGGATGGTAATTTGTAAACAAGAGGGGTTGGCCCAATGTTGGGCTGATGTTGACCCATCGTCTACGACGCTGGCCCAACATCAGCCCACCATTGGGCCAACGCCTTGTGTTCGCTGGATATCCAGGTCATGGACTAGTAGTGTGATGTATCAGCTGCATGGATGTGAGGGAAGTGTGATTGCTACGAGTGTTATTCTGCGGTGCCTAATGGCTTGTATTTACATGGTTATACTATATATATATATATTCTAAATCAGCAGGAAATAAAGCTTTTTATTTTTATATTTCTGACATCCAGCATAATCGCAACACGTTTTCCTTTTTAAAAGAATTACCGATACTTCAGATCAAAACCTTAAATAATTATATTTTCAGTTATAATATTCCGGTTTTATATATTCCGGTTTAGCCAGACTGGAAAGCCGGTCTATCCGGTCTACCAGCGGCTGAGGTTAGTCAACCAGAAACCCGGTTTAGTAGCCATTTCGAAGAAAAAAGGATGAATGCTTTGGGGTTTTTTTCAAAATGAATTTGCAGAATTAGGGGTCATATTTTCTACCCCTACTCGATGGCAAGTGAAAAGAGGTATTTTTTCAAGTGAACTCGCGGCTCACCCCAAATGCCAATCCCATTGAAACACATACATGTATAATGTAAACATTCTAAGGGCCGATTTCACCACTTTGTCCTCACATATCCTCCAATGTGACATATCATCGTAAGGCCAAAGATGTCCTTTTGCAAAAATGGTATGCTGACCAATAAATTTTCGCGTTACGCCCCCTCCCCCCCCCCCCCCCCTCCTGGTGTGTGACGATGTCATTCTCGTCCTGGATTTCTAAAATCAACATGCCCCAGAAAAGACACACATTACATGCTTTTCACCCACTGTGTACCTCCGAACGTCTCATGCAAACAGCTGCACGTGATACATTTTACAAGTGGACAGAGAAGAAACAGTTTGCCTCTTTGAAACCTGATGAACCCGGAAGTCAGCGTTAAACACTATTGCCCTGGTCAGTGGCCGTGGACCAGGCGACGCGCTCCGCGTAAGGCCAATCAGCGCTACACCTGGGCGGCCTTATAGTTGCATAAGATGACATATGACATCCCAGCTAACACGAAACATTTGTATACCATTTGTACAATGTTGGGCCAACGTCGAAGACGTTGGGTCGACGTTGCACAAATGTTATACAAATGTTTCGTGTTTGCTGGGATGTGGCACGTGTAACACGATTATGCGATGTTACGAGGTATTAGACCAGTGTGCAGGTAAAATACCCACAAAAGTATAACTACTATGTATTTTTTTCACTTCACCAGAGGTGGGAACAGCCGCATAAACATAATTTGTGATATATATATATATATATATATATATATATATATATATATATATATATATATATACATTATAAAACAGCTCCATGTATAATGACGTCATTGAATGAATGAATGAATGAATGAATTAAATAATGGGGCTTATGTCCTCATGTCCGCTCATTCTGAATCATTACGAGTGGACAGAGAAGGAACAGTTTGCCTCTTTGTAACTTGATGAGCCCGGAAGTTAAACACTACACCTGCCGCCTCCTTACATAAGATGACATACGCCTTGTGGCACGTAATACGATGTTACAAAGTATTGAACAATCTAGTTGATCTATCCATCAGGGTAAAGCAAGTTGATACATCGCACACAGAATTAAAACAGGAAAGTAGAAAACGTCAAATTTTAGAATTTCACGCTGCTCTGCACATTTTACTTCTGACATGTTAAAAATTAAAAAGATGACAATATTTTTCACACCAGTTGAAAGCCAAGGAGCACGGTATCATATAAATATGTGCGGGGTGGCATTGTTAAATATATATCGTCGCCTCGAAGCTAAAGGATCCTATCTGACACTCGTTAGAGTGGCAGATAGGATCCTTTAGCTTCGAGGCGACGATATATAGGTCTATTTTATTTAACATATTTATTGAGTGGAAATATACAACACCTAAACCGCTCATAAAACAGTTACTTTATCTTTTAACACCCTGTCTTGTCCGCATGAATTGTCATCGCATAATAAACGTTTGTGTCACAAATCTTCCGTCACAAAATACACCTAGCGGACATTTTAAGATATGCCCCATACCTTTGTGAAAGTAGACAGTGTAGTATGTCCCGTTGCCAGGTTACAGTGATGGGACTAAATAAACTTAGGCAAATACAAATAAATATGCTGTTTTAGAAATTATCAAATACAAATACAAAACGAAGCCTAAAGAAATATGAAATACAAATAGTCTTTCAAATACCAATGCAATTTGTTTGACGATTTTGATCAAATCCAATCTTACCTGAAGTAGATCTCTTTGCACAGAACGTTAAATAATTCACTGATAATTTTTTTTTTAATTAAATACACCAAAGAAGCCGGTCGTGAGGTGATTAGACACATCAATGTGTCAGCCCTAGAAAAAATAAATTAACTTTGTTTAGACACATACACACTTCTGTATGGTATGTAGCTATTTTCTGTATGTAATCGTATCTTGGCGAATGTCTTCAACAACGTGTATTAAATATATTCAACTTATAAATGAGTAGCATGTTAATTAACACGGGGCACAATTTTTTTTGTTGCACTACTAACGCCGGTGAAGTTGGACTGATGAGACGAAGAAGCTGTTATGACGCAGTCCTACCCGTACCTGTCCAGCAACACGTTATCACCGTATAGACATGATTTGCAAGTTGACTCAAATATGCCACAAAATTATTGGAGACCTCCCCATTCTTCAGATCTTTGATTCGCCTCTGATATATCGTCCCCTTAGATATGGAAGGGTGTATCTGCCACTTTGAAAAGTGGCAGATACACCCTTGCATATCCAAGGGGGCGATATATAGACGAACATTGGCTCAATGTAGAACCAATGTCTTAGGAACTTGGTAAAAATTGAACCATCGTTTGTGCAATTGAATTTATGGCATTATAATAGGCATTATATGCGATTTGTGCCAAATATTATTGCAAGTTTAGCGTAAACGCCTAAAAAGGCTGGAAAAAGTTGGGTCAAAGTGTTTTTAAACGGATTTGGTATCTTTAATATCGATGCTGTAAATATGAATCCATCATACCTAAATCCACGATGGCCGCCATCGCGAAAAAAAATGAAGAAATATTGTGTTTTATCTGCGAATAAATTATTGTTTACAGCTTTTATGTTGAAACGGAATGGTCTGTTAATCCAATTCTTAAATTGAATACCACTTCAAAATGATTTCATCATTATATGCTAATTAGCATAATTACAATAATTAACATAATAAATGAATATAAACTAATTCAGGAGCAGTCGCGACCAGAAAAGGATGGTCAGCATTGATTGTTCGCTTTTGAGTATAAACACAAGTTAAGTGTTATTGAAGTTTGTGTTCACGAATACACGATTAATATAACCCTTGGAGCGCTGAAATATTTTATATGAACAATGTAGACCAGAGGTTTTGTTAATTTGAAATCGTCACAAATGTCTTAGTTAGCTCTTTCCGCTTTATTTGAATATCTATATTATGGGTATACGGCCATTTTAAAAATGTTTACTCTTACAGTGCGGGGATCGACTTTAGATGTCAGAGTCTGACGTCTACAGACGTCAGATTCTGATGTCTACAGTCGATCTAAAGTAAGCTCTATCTGTATAAATATACTGATGCTACTTGACTTCTCAACACGCCAATTATGATTTTTCGAATCGAGTCTTCAGTACAAGATTGAACACATTCTGCTGCAATTTTCATTAGTTTGTGACGATTTCCTAACAATAGTATATTGTGTTGTGATACAATAAAAAAAAACTTGTGATGATTGTGTTTATCTAAAAATTGTTTAAAAAATGTTTCTATTTTAATAATTAGTTGGTATGGATATGACAATGAATACCTTAGTTACAAATCAATGTTACTATGTATTATATGCAACTCGAGGCCAATTTTGATACCAATATAATTTGTTTATCATGAATCTTAATATTAAGGAGGTTACGATTAGTTGTATTATGTTGTGTTATGTTATGTGTTGACACAAGTGTAGAGACGTTAATTTCGTGCAGGACCACGTGCTGCACGCTTTGTCATGGTGGAAACCAGAACTAGTGCATAATCTCGCGGCAGCCGGGTGTCTCAATTATACAGAACTGATGCAGATAATATTGTTATTATATGTTGTTTTAAAAATTAGATAGCCAGCACGTTGTGTATTTGAATTATATTGATTCAAATACATCAAATACAAGGAACAAATAAAAATAACAATACAAATACACACCCTTTCAAAATGCCCAAAAAAAATGTAATGTTGTTTATGTAATGTTGTTTATGTAATGTATTCGTTAATTTGTCTATTCTATGGCACGAGTCAATACATATCAATTTTTGTTGATGGCAACTTGTTATCAGAAGGATTCCGCTAGAGTCAAATAGAGCACAGATTGACCAGAAAAATATCTCAGCGCAATGGGACATGAATCGAAATTTAACAGCATGCTCCACAGGAGTCGTCATTATTAGTGTACAACTAGAGGGTATATATGATGTATAGGAGTGTACGCATTGCCTGTGATAAGTGGGGGTCTGGTGTATTGGCTAACGCTGCCGGCTGTCACGTTGCATCGCGCGGATTCGTCAACCTTCAGGTTCTAAGGAAACAAATGTTTCTTCTCCGTCCACTCGTCTAAAATCACTACTTTATTATCGAATGAATGAATGAATGAATGAATGAGTGAATGAATGAATGAAGTAATAAATTAATCAATTAAAATTAAGTAATTAAGTGATTAATTAATTAATTAATTAATTAATTAAGTAATTAATTAATTAATGAAATAATGAATAAATGAACGAACGCTTGAATGAATGACTAAAATGAATGAATAAATGAATGAAAGAATGAATGAATAAATGAATGAATGAATGAATGAATGAATGAATGAATGAATGCATGAATGAATGAATGGTTTTAACCAGAAGACGTGGGTACAACCAAGTGCGAGTTTGGTTGAGGAATACCTTTGACGTTTGTGAAACACAGCAAGGATGTGTAATAAAACCATAAGCTATATAAAGCACCTGACTGGACTATCGTCTTTTCTCAATTACTATGAAATTCAACTACTCTGAAATAACAGAAACAATCAGAAGCTCAATGGATATGCCGATAAGCCGATTTTCAAACTCAAGCACAGTAATAATTCGGAGAGTGGTCAGAAAAAAAATCATGAAGATCGTATGAATATTGGCGACTGTAGAGCATTTACGTCGTCGAACTGTCAAATAATAATAATAACTAGACAGTGAGTCAGAGACTGCAAACTTCTGATAAAGTTATGGATTGTTAATCTGGATCTTGAGTGGTCCTAAAATTTAACTGATTAGTACTGGGTCCAAGACACACCACTGGTAAAAACTTTATGCAAATCCGTTCATTATTTTTCAAGTTATATGAGCGACGGACAGACAGATAAGCAAACCAACACGTACAAAAACATAACATTCCAGAGGAGGCAATAACAATATACATCACTAAAACAATACGTCTCCTCAATATAGTTAGTGGAGACTTAAAAGCAGATAAAATTGCTCACAATCGAATACTACATTAGTGTGGACAACACAAAAAGACACGAATTTGCACATTTGGCGGCCATTTCAAATGTTTACATGCTAATGCATTGGTAAATACATTTTTTACATATCCAATTGTGTTCTTTTATACAAAACACAGAAGTGTAGATACCGATAACTTGATTATGGCATGCTGGAAAGACAGTATGCACTGATTATAAGATTTCAAATTCGTTCATGGCGCACATTTTGTAAATTAGCTTTATCGGTCCTTTCCCCGGCGAAATTTTTCGTAAACTTTTTTTGAGAGGCAAGTACACATACTAACTAATCCAAAAACAGTAAAAAAATGTTTTGAAGTAATTTTGTTGAAATTTCGTGTGATTTTGGCCTCCAGTGACTGGCTAAGTTGGCTAACCCTGACCATGCTGAGCTCTGCAACATGGTGTTTATAATAACGATCAGCTGGGGTCATGTCAACTTTACAATCAATATCTCCCTGTGAACTGAGATAACCTCGGTCAAGTAACACCACAAAATTTTGTTTAACCCTTTAACTTCCGGTCACTATTATATCCGTGTTTTCTTTTTCTTTTTTTTAACAGCACATTAAATACCAGATTTTACCATGCAATATTTTCAAAATCGTTAACCCCCATTGTGTCAAATCTGAAAAATTTGCACACGCTTGAAGTTGTGAATCGCGTCAGTGAGACACAACTTCAGATGGATGAAAATTAAATACTTGGCGGATCAAGGGGTAATGCCTTTGTAATCGATACGGGTCATATTTTAAATACTCCTTTGGATAGGACAGCAATGGCCGACTAGCTAAATATACTGATCTGAACGTTTTGATAAAAAATGTATGAGAAATCTGACTATAAATAAGTGAGGTAATATTGGGGATAATTTTATAATGTGTGGTGGAAAAATCTTGACGGGACGCGTTTTGTGTAGGATTCTCCTTTGCAAATTCAAACGAACTCTTCTGATTTACGAGAATTGTCAACGATTGAATGAGTGAGTCGGAGTCCCAACAAGCACACAACATTTGTATAGCATTTGTACAACGTCGGCCCAACGTCCAACATTGTACAAATGTTATACAAATGTTTTGTGTTTGCTGGAGTGCTCGTTTCCACTCCATAGGCTACATGTTAAAAAAGGAGACATGCGAGGAAAATCAACGAGGATCTCAATCTCGTACACGGGATGAATTAGGTCATGAGGAGTTTGGAAATAAAGAAGGAATAATGTACCTAAAACGGAGTTCACACCACCATAACAACAAACACAAAACATTTGTATAACATTTATACAATGTTAGACCAACGTTGTAGAAATGTTATACAAATGTTTTGTGTTTGCTAAATGTTATACAAATGTTTTGCATTTGCTGGTAGTCTCCACTTTTGTGTGAATAAATAGCCAACCATAAATAAAATCATTCTGTGAGTTATTGTAAGTAGCTTTGGGCCCTAATTAACCTCACGTGTGAAAAACAAACTCGTGCAGATCGGTTAACCGAGCAGACACCAGGACGTTGATTCAGTGCTGTGTGAATGCTGGGCCAACGCAACAGACGGTAGTGCATCATTAGCCCAACGTAGGCTGGGCATCATTTGTTTCCAGGAAACTATTTTGGAACCTGAGCGGACTGCTTTGATTCCCCGTTGATTGAAAACAATGAAGCCAACGCTTACTGTGGGCCTATTGCACCGACCCACAATCGATCCAACGCTGAGCCAGTGTATCATATTACACAAGGAGAGAGGATTCACGACTGCGACATCTGCCACAAGAAGCCAAACAGCAGTATGCGCTCACTTGCCAAGTAACCATTCACTGCTGTCTGCCTTTTTGTAGGGGAGTGCTGAGGCATCCTGTCAATCGATCCTCGTTTCAGAACGCCGTGCTGTGCCTGGGAATGGGAGCGGTTGTTTTCAGATGACACTGGTGGAGACACCCCGTTGATTGACCAATGCTGGCTTAATGTTGGTCCACCGTCTGCGACGGTGGACCAACATTAAACCAGCATTTGCTCAACGTCTTGTATTTGCTGGGACAGAAGCAGATGCTCTGTCATCTGATTTGTCACATCTCTCCTGTTTCGGAAAACGTTTTCTAGGAAAAACAGACCCAGTTTATTTTGTCTCGGGTAGCCTATACTAATGGGATTCGTGTGAAGAGGTGGCTTTTTTTAGGATTTTGCGCGATTTATTTTCTCATAGCCTGAATTATATTAATTATTATTATTCGCTGCAAAACATTGGATTAGTTTAGTTGATGATACCATCATTATTAATTAAGCAATTAGGCAGATATGATTATCATAATTATTTTAAATGAGCAATAAGCAACGTAGGCCTAAGTATGTCCCAGTTCAAATGAGGTCGGGGTTTAACGATTGGGAGATATAAAACTTTATCTCAAAATAGCGCCAGGTGTAGAAAGCAGTCAATGAAGTAGTGTATAAATATTAACCCTTGGTGTGCTACATTCTACAATCAATGTCATAAATCAGTGGTGCATATATCTCTGCCATCACAATCATGTATTATCACATTTCATCCCTATTTTCGTTTTTTTTTGCTGTCGATTTTAATACTCGTTGTGAACACATTAACGACCAAAATAATTAGTGATGTTGAACTTGACGGAACAAATCAAATCATTTTGATTAGAAATGAAAAAAATTGCATGATAGGAACGAAAAGCAATTTATTACTATTGCTTACAGTTCTTCATATCTTTGTAATAGTATTATTATCAACGTTAAGCTTTACTACTCAGGTATATCACTTTTAACAATTTTATCGGTTATTTTTCAAATCAAAAATTAAACTAATATATATTTTATTCATATGTATTGGTCATTCAAACATTGTAATCTTATGTTTTAATGTCGGTACCATTTTTTGTGAAACGCAGAAGCTTACTTTTAACAGAGCGTAATTTTTTTGCTAAATCAGATTTATGCACCTGGTTTGGTCAACAAAAAGAACACATTTACCTCGATTTGATTAGATTTGATTTTGATTTGATTTAACATAACATTATTAGGTCAACGTGTTACGATTGGCCAATACATATTTTCTGAAAAAAAACACTTCGTGAGCACACATACAAATTGACAGGCGTAACCTGACATTAAACATTTCTTTTAAGCATCGTTAGATAAAAAAAACACCACGTAGGCTGTATCATAATTTATACATAATCAGATTGCTGGGATCTTTAGGAGAATAAGGCTTGGCCACATTTTCGAGATAATTCAATATGTCGCCCCTCTCATTGATCAAATCGTCAAACCACGTTAGTTCCATGGACGAATCCAGTATTATCGCCGCTATGGTGGTCCTCTTCGCCACCTGAGGATGTGGCTGTCTATACAGGTTTTACAGCAGCCAGACAACTGCTGATTGGTTTGTTGGCAAAACTTTCACGAACACAGTTGTCTGACGAGGAGGGAAATTAAGAAATATAACAGCTCCCCAACACTGACAATGAAAAACGTCAAGAGAAGGCTTACTACATTTTTTGACGTAGGCCTATCACGCAATCATGCTTGATTGATTATGTCTGGATCTATTTCTGTACAAAATAAACTTTTTTTATTTTGTTTTGACGTATTGTCTAATTTTGTATATGACCTGCTTAAAGAATAAAAACATAAACTGCATATTTTACGAACCGAAAAAACACACACTTTAGCCAACACTGGGCCGAAATTGGCAGCCAACGTTGGCCCTCATAATAATTCCGCTATTCCAGACATGAGACGTAGGTGACGTAATATAATATTAGATTACTGCTCACCCACCGTCCGCAGTGTCAATGCCTGGTATGCTGTGGGGACAAAAGCCCCTGGAGTTTAATTGGCATGTATGGACACACTGGTCAAACGACGTTATTGCGACGTTGAATCAACGTCAATGACGTTGATTCAACGTTACACTAACGTCGTGTGCCCAGTTGGCAGACTGTTAGACTCGTGGTCAGCATTCATTCTGAATCCCACCCTGGATAGATCTGTGATCAGCACAGCATACATCTGTCTGGCAATTAGTTGATTATTACTCTCACAGCTCTCAACTGTCTCATTTATTTAGTTTCTGCATGATAGTTTCATCAATAGAGTAGCCCTAGGCCTAATAATGCCTATTATATTGAACGCGTTTTATGTCGAAATCTTTTTGTTATTTCGGATGTAATAAATTACAGAAACCGTCATCCCAGCAAACACAAAACATTTGTATAATATTTATACAATGCTGGATCAACGTCGAAGACGTTGGGCCGACGTTGTATAAATGTTATACAAATGTTTTGTGTTAGGTGGGATACGCTGTGGAAACACTGGGCATGGGGATCTGAGCAAATTAGATTTCTAACAACCCTCATCCTGCTGATCACGACTATTTTCATTTTTAATCTGTTTTATTAGTCGACTAAATCACTTGTTATTGGGAATGGAATGCGTGTCTAAACATCAAGATTTGCAAATATTTAAGCTCAAATTGAACACATATGAGTAATCGATCGCGGTAGCGAGACACAACTTCAAGTGGCTGAAAATTTAAATAAAAAGCACTCAGCAGGATAAGGGTTAAGCGAAACTGGTAATTAAGACAGAGTACGCACATCACGTGCGTTCCCGGTCAAGAAAAGCAGGGGTTTTTCACGACAGAATACATTTGGAAAATAGATTACCTGATTTAAAAGTCTGTGATGGGCAGCATTAAACCAACATTGGGTCAACATATCGTGTTTGCTGGGATTGACTGGTAATCCTAAGGTCGCGTGAACCAAACAGTAGAAAATCTGAAACCTATAATGTCAACGACTGACGTGAAAAATCCGTCGTACCTTTGACGTTCCGATGTGACATGTAAGATGGGACTGGTATACGCGGTGTGCACTAAGGGTCTTGCTTACGGTTTTCACAACGTACGTAGCACTTCCTACTTTTATACGACCCAAAGTGAATATATTCGCAGCTTTGGGAAAGATGTAGGCCGACTGATGTCAACCCAGTATCGGGTGACCGCCTCGTGTCTGCAGAAAATTAGGCTTAGAGGGCCACCATTCATCAATATGCCAGTATTAACGCCAAATCACAGTTTCAGCTGTTAGGGATCCATATATAAAGTAGGAATAACAACGATAGCAATTTTTGTATTAGGCCTATTCGAGTCGGAATTTTGGGTGCAAAACAATTATGCCCTAGCACCTGCACAGTGGATGAAAAGTGTCATACCAAGCTGTACCAGCCGAATACGATTTGATAAAGGTGCAGTGTAGAATACGGTAACCAATAACGTGCTTATAGTCCAGTCCATGTACGGTCAAAAATCACCCAACCTAGAACAAATTGCAACATAATATTTTTTTTGACAAAGTATTCAGAAAACATTCAGGGATTCCTGAAAAAAATCTACAAAAATATAAGTGGGGGAACATTTTCAAAACACCCTTTGAAGTCGACCTCCCATTTTACACATAAAGATTTCAGAGACAATGGTCTGTCTAGCTGCAAAATTATTTTATATCTATATTTATCAAATTATTATTAGGTCAACGTGTTATGATTGGCCAATACATATTTTCTGAAAAAAACACTTCGTGAGCACACATACAAATTGACAGGCGTAACCTGACATTAAACATTTCTTTTAAGCATCGTTAGATAAAAAAAACACCACGTAGGCTGTATCATAATTTATACATAATCAGATTGCTGGGATCTTTAGGAGAATAAGGCTTGGCCACATTTTCGAGATAATTCAATATGTCGCCCCTCTCATTGATCAAATCGTCAAACCACGTTAGTTCCATGGACGAATCCAGTGTTATCGCCGCTATGGTGGTCCTCTTCGCCACCTGAGGATGTGGCTGTCTATACAGGTTTTACAGCAGCCAGACAACTGCTGATTGGTTTGTTGGCAAAACTTTCACGAACACAGTTGTCTGACGAGGAGGGAAATTAAGAAATATAACAGCTCCCCAACACTGACAATGAAAAACGTCAAGAGAAGGCTTACTACATTTGTTGACGTAGGCCTATCACGCAATCATGCTTGATTGATTATGTCTGGATCTATTTCTGTACAAAATAAACTTTTTTTATTTTGTTTTGACGTATTGTCTAATTTTGTATATGACCTGCTTAAAGAATAAAAACATAAACTGCATATTTTACGAACCGAAAAAACACACACTTTAGCCAACACTGGGCCGAAATTGGCAGCCAACGTTGGCCCTCATAATAATTCCGCTATTCCAGACATGAGACGTAGGTGACGTAATATAATATTAGATTACTGCTCACCCACCGTCCGCAGTGTCAATGCCTGGTATGCTGTCGGGACAAAAGCCCCTGGAGTTTAATTGGCATGTATGGACACACTGGTCAAACGACGTTATTGCGACGTTGAATCAACGTCAATGACGTTGATTCAACGTTACACTAACGTCGTGTGCCCAGTTGGCAGACTGTTAGACTCGTGGTCAGCATTCATTCTGAATCCCACCCTGGATAGATCTGTGATCAGCACAGCATACATCTGTCTGGCAATTAGTTGATTATTACTCTCACAGCTCTCAACTGTCTCATTTATTTAGTTTCTGCATGATAGTTTCATCAATAGAGTAGCCCTAGGCCTAATAATGCCTATTATATTGAACGCGTTTTATGTCGAAATCTTTTTGTTATTTCGGATATAATAAATTACAGAAACCGTCATCCCAGCAAACACAAAACATTTGTATAATATTTATACAATGCTGGACCAACGTCGAAGACGTTGGGCCGACGTTGTATAAATGTTATACAAATGTTTTGTGTTAGGTGGGATACGCTGTGGAAACACTGGGCATGGGGATCTGAGCAAATTAGATTTCTAACAACCCTCATCCTGCTGATCACGACTATTTTCATTTTTATTCTGTTTTATTAGTCGACTAAATCACTTGTTATTGGGGATGGAATGCGTGTCTAAACATCAAGATTTGCAAATATTTAAGCTCAAATTGAACACATATGAGTAATCGGTCGCGGTAGCGAGACACAACTTCAAGTGGCTGAAAATTTAAATAAAAAGCACTCAGCAGGATAAGGGTTAAGCGAAACTGGTAATTAAGACAGAGTACACACATCAGTGCGTTCTCGGTCAAGGGTCAAGAAAAGCGGGGGTTTTTCACGACAGAATACATTTGGAAAATAGATTACCTGATTTAAAAGTCTGTGATGGGCAGCATTAAACCAACATTGGGTCAACATATCGTGTTTGCTGGGATTGACTGGTAATCCTAAGGTCGCGTGAACCAAACAGTAGAAAATCTGAAACCTATAATGTCAACGACTGACGTGAAAAATCCGTCGTACCTTTGACGTTCCGATGTGACATGTAAGATGGGACTGGTATACGCGGTGTGCACTAAGGGTCTTGCTTACGGTTTTCACAACGTACTTAGCACTTCCTACTTTTATACGACCCAAAGTGAATATATTCGCAGCTTTGGGAAAGATGTAGGCCGACTGATGTCAACCCAGTATTGGGTGACCGCCTCGTGTCTGCAGAAAATTAGGCTTAGAGGGCCACCATTCATCAATATGCCAGTATTAACGCCAAATCACAGTTTCAGCTGTTAGGGATCCATATATAAAGTAGGAATAACAACGATAGCAATTTTTGTATTAGGCCTATTCGAGTCGGAATTTTGGGTGCAAAACAATTATGCCCTAGCACCTGCACAGTGGATGAAAAGTGTCATACCAAGCTGTACCAGCCGAATACGATTTGATAAAGGTGCAGTGTAGAATACGGTAACCAATAACGTGCTTATAGTCCAGTCCATGTACGGTCAAAAATCACCCAACCTAGAACAAATTGCAACATAATATTTTTTTTTACAAAGTATTCAGAAAACATTCAGGGATTCCTGAAAAAAATCTACAAAAATATAAGTGAGGGAACATTTTCAAAACACCCTTTGAAGTCGACCTCCCATTTTACACATAAAGATTTCAGAGACAATGGTCTGTCTAGCTGTAAAATTATTTTATATCTATATTTATCAAATTATTATTATTATATTATATAAGCCCACATCACTATATAAGTCTATATCGCCATGTTTATTATCTAGAAGACTTACTGAGAGCGTTCCAGTCAATTAACACATTGAACTCTAGACGCCAGTTGGCCACCTTAGTTCATTAAAAATATGAAAATACCCACCACAAATTGCATAAGTTTTAATTTTTTTCACCGATCAGCTCACAATCATCAATAAAAAATCTTCTGAAATCTAATTGGCTGAAGGATATATAATTTACATGAATCCAAGATGGCCGCCACTCAATTTGCAGGGCACAATTTTATATACGATTTTGCATCAAATATAGCTATGAGAAAGTGTAATACACACATGTATTGTTGATGGGTTTTGATGTTGGGGACTATTTCTGGTAACATTACGATGAATAAAGGTTATATTCAAGGTCAAAAGGTCAACTTGGAGGTCAAATTTATGCGAAAATGTGTTATTTAATTTTGGCTATAAAATCTTTTTCTTGTATTAGTGTGGTAATTCAAGGTCATCTGCAAAGTCAAAAGCAAATTTCAAGGGAACAAAATGCGAAAATATGATTCAAAAAGAAAATAGGAACCAGTGTAATATCTCGTTTTAATGCTATTTTGACTAGATAAACTATTAGTGGTAGTAGTTCAAATAAATCATAATATTTCCACAAATTAACAGCATCAAAGATAAATCTCACATGTCTCTTGTAAAACCGACAAGGAGCGTGTCACCATGAGAAGAATGATAATTATAAACTGGAAATGTTATGACCGTTATGGTCTCACCACCCCAAATGCCAGTCCCATTGAAATACATGTAAAAGGCCTCAATTCCACGAGCCGATTTTACTTCCTTTTGCCCTCCCCCCTATCTAGTGCCGCATATTACAATGAAGCCTGGACTGTGCATTTTCAAAAACAGCTCCGATAAGGGGTTGCTACCCAGACAGTGTGCAAAAAGGTCACCATAGTTCAAATTAGGCTTAAATTCATACCCTCTTTCACAGACCAGACATACATCATTTTACACCACTGTATCCCTATCAGATTATCACGAAACAGTTATATCTGATATCCGGGATGAAGGAGACATCGTGCACTTATTAAATATCCACAGAAATTTAACTTATTTGTATTTGTTTTTAATTCAACAGAGGTTGAAACAGCCGCATTGTGTGATGATTCCATCATTAGTCAATTCAATTCAATTCAATTCAGTTTGTTTATTTATGCTTGAAACATACATACATGCAAATAATTATAAAAATGCAAAGGAGACCTGCAAAAGGCTTATGATAAGCCGCTTCCATGCAGGCCACCCATCAATAAAGTAATATATAGAGTTTCTGAAGAACTGCATACGTCGCGGGGAAGACGAAGAGACAAAAAGACGGCCAATAATAAAATAGTAGCATTAATGCGGAGGGAGAAGCAGACAAATACGAGTCTATGTATCAACGCAAAAACAGAGACACAAATTAAATATATTATGAACGTTAAAATTAGCGGTCTGCAGGGATATAAAATATAATAATACGATCTTATATAACAACCTTCACCTTGACCAAAAATAGGGCCAAAGAGGGCCAGCGTCCAAAGTGCACCGTGTATTACGAAACAGCAATTTTTGAACAAATATAGCAGTTTGGTAATAAACATATTGAGTTGTATACATTTACAAGAAAACATTTAAGATATACTGAAAATCTTTTTTGACTATGAGTTTGTATTTTATCTGTTATAAGGCTGCTTGATTTATTTAAAATATCCGGAATACAAAAACGCATACATTTTTTAACAAATACATGTTTTACTCGTGCAACTGAATAGTTTCTTTTTTGTCTGATGCTATGATGGTATATTACTGGTTGTAAAAGTGAAGACATGTTAATGAAATGTGCAAGTAAATTGTTATTTATCAGGTCAAAACAAAACGTTAACAGTTGAAGCTTAAACATGCCATCAATTTTAAGCACATTTAGCTTCTTAAAGAGGGGCTCGCTGTGAGAGAGGTAACCACTCAAACATATAATTCGCATGGCTTTCTTCTGTAATTTTAAAATTCTTTCCTGGTTGAAACCCCAGCACTTAAGACCATAAAGTATATGTGGTTTAATCAGCCCATTATACATGGTTAAAAGAATTTCAGAAGGAACCATGTGTTTAAGCCGGTACATAATTTCTATAATATTTAAAATTTTAGAAAATATTTTGTTTATGTGTGAATCCCATTTTAAATGCTTGTGTATTGTTAACCCTAAAAAATTAAATTCATCAGCAAATTCTATTTTGATATTTTCAATCTCTATATTTGGTATATTGACTTGTTTTTGAGGCATATGAAATACCATGAATTTGGATTTTTTTATGTTGATTGATAATTTGTTCAACTTTAACCAGTCTGCAACTTTTGTCAATTCTAAATTTAAATGTTTGGAAATATAATTACCAAAAACATCCAATGTGGAGTATAAAGTAGTATCATCAGCATAAATAAACATCTTCAACAGTTTACTGGCGTTGCATAAATCATTAATATATATGATAAATAGAAGAGGGCCCAATATAGAGGCACACCAGTGGATATACGATACATATCAGAATTAGTTTTATCATAAGAAACATATTGGGTTCTATTTTGTCAATAGTCTTGAAAAGTTTTAACTCTACCGAATTTATACCATAATAATTTAATTTCTGAAGTAAAATAACGTGATCAAGAGTGCCGAATTCCTTTGATAGATCTAAGAAAATGGATATCGGTATTTTGTCTTCATCAAGATCTTGTGTGATTCTATCAATTAGTTCAATCGATATTAACTCAGTAGAATAACCAGCCCTAAAACCATACTGACTGTCATATAAAAGTTTATGTTCATTTAAATATGTACTCAATCGCTTGAAAATAAGCTTCTCCAAAATTTTAGATATTGAGGGAAGGAGTGAGATTGGACGGTAGTTTGATATATCGTTCAAAGAACCTTTCTTATGAATAGGTATTACTTTAGCTATCTTTAGTTTTTCCCGGGAATATACCGGTATTTAGAGACTGATTAAAAATACATGTGAGAGCTGGTATTATTTCTGTTTTAATTGCCTTTATTAATCTAATTAATTAATCTATTATTATTAATTTACTATTATTATTAATAATTATTTAATTATTAATTAATAATCTAGTCTACACCTGCCGTGATTTCGGCTTATTTAGGGTGGTGAGACCATATCTGCACACCACTGACACCACCAGACAGAAGGTATAAAAAACACGAGCAAAATATATCTAAATCAAAGTAACCAACACCACCCAAGTAATACATACTTTTATCCGAGAACAAAATGATAGGCCTAAGCGACTAAAAGTATTGCACTATTCTGTTACTTGACTTGATTGATTTATAGGACATTTGACATGACTGTCTACTTTCACCTATTAAGCCCTATTAAATTTAGAAAGGTACACAATGTATTACTGTGCTTAAAAATGCAATTCCAATTTTCCATCTTTCTTCGCGACCCATTTAAACCACCTCCCAGCAGTCACACATTTACGGCTCATTATTTGAAACTGAAATACGACATGACTATTTGGTGCATCAGTCCTCCATTTGCGATGCAGTTCGTGCACACGACGTTCGCTTTACGAGCCAGTCACGAGCAACGCTCTGTTTGGGACTGCGTGGTACACGCGGCCCATGGTAACCCTACGAAAACCAGAGGGACATAAAATAGAAAACGACGTTATGTCGAACATGTGAGGCCCCGACAGCAGTGTATATTAATGTAAAAGTACTCTGGCTACACAGCTGTGTTATGTAGAATGTAGCATCTGCACATCAATGCTGTTATATACTTTCGGTTTCATGATGTGCCGCCGACTAGACCCAATGTTATAATAGGCTAGAGAAAATGTATTGTATCCCATAGAATGTAGCATTGGGAGCATCACCGCTTATGTGCTGCTACTACACGTATGGCAAGGCGACAAGATGGCTGTCATAGCAGCTGCCGTGGCAATTCTGAGAATATAGTGAAATAAAAAATACCAAATCATCCTCTAATAGGCAGCCTTTGCAAATGAAATTGTTCGTGTACCTACCTATGGGAATTGTACACATGACGGCACTAATAAATTATGGACAGTCATTCACCGTGGCGCGGAAAACAGGATACAGCTTTAGCAAGATCAAACACATAGGCGCCCACACTGCGTGGTGGGGGGGGGGATCTCAAAAACAAAATCCCAACGTCATGCCAGAATCAAGTGGAAGTGAAAAAAATAATATTTTGTAAGTGCAACGATGAAATTGGGGGGGGGGGGTGATTTGACTTTGGCCGATGCTGGGCCAACCATGCCTCGTCACTCTTGTGTATATAGGGGGTGCCCCAATTGTCTGGGGGAGGGGGGGGGTTACAAAACATAATGTGGCGTGGAGAAACTTGATTGACAGCATAAATTAACTCTCCCCTCCAATCACAAACTACCGTTCCTGGTTGGCAGATTTGTGATTAGAAGACAAATATCACCATATCTCTGACCATCCACGTGAAAAGAGGAGACCTGTAAGAGCCTTAACTGATTACTCTGCAAAATGTATTATAGACAATTTTAGATGACCCTTCCTCGCTTCTCGAAGCTCACGATAAGCTTTTTCAGGCCTGATAAGCTGGTAAGCATATGAAAGTGTCATTGCATCTAATAAATCAAGAAAATTAACAAATATAAGATACATACGCGATAATGATTGCATAGATATAGGAATTATTGTGTATATATACGGATAATAATTTCATACGTACGGGATCATGACTGGGTATGTACGAAATCATGATTGTGTGCATAATGTAACATTTGCGTACATACGGGATCATGATTAGTACGTACGGGATCGTCATTGCGTGCGTACAGGACTGTGATTGCGTACGTACAGCATCATGATTGCTGACATACCACATTAACTGCATACATGTGTACAGGTCATGGTTACATACATACGGGATGATGATTACATATGTACGGGATATTCACACGATTTGTTTTTTTGGGTCTTCGTAAAACCCACACGTAGGCCTAATGGTCACATTCCCCTCTGGATAAGCCCAGCACCTGGTAAACACATGTAAATATCTGTAACCCACGCGCAGTGTTGCTGGATAGCCTATATTCATCAGGCAAGGCCGTAGGAGCGGTACCGGCCATACCGGCCATGGCCGGACCACTTTTTTGCCCCCCAAACTTGAATTTATGGCCTTCACACGGCTCACTTGTAAACCTGCTTACTCAATCTATGCATGTTTGACTCGTTTCTACACATTCACAGCTCAGTCAACATAAGGCGTTGACCAAGTGCTAGAGATACTGGCCCAACATCAAAACCGCGCTGGGCCAATGACCCATGTTAGCTGGGTGTATGACTTACTAGCAGATCATGGCAATGAGCGGGCAGCGGAGGGGATTCCCCACACATTTTATACAACTACGCAACAGCTTTTTTCCGCAGATCCATACTCCCAATAAGGTTATATGGAAGGGGGGACTTGAATTCAGACGGGGGGCACAGGCTATAGTGAGATCTTCAATGAATGATTTCTTTTTTTTTGTGGTCAACATAATGGGTTTTTAATTGGTCCCCCCAGCGCCAATGCTGAATCAAGGGGTGGTATGCCGGATCCCCCTGACGCGCGAGCTTCAGTACGCATGCGCGATGATGCATATTTTATCCATCCAGCCTGTTGGATGCGTATTTTACAAGACTTTTAATTTTCACTCCCACACTAATTTCCAATGACGTAAGACACACGACTTTGCCTCGTACATAATCACAATTTTGCCATTAATATCTTTGAATCATGAAAATCGGAGAAATAACGGCTTATATGCTACTGTTTTGGTAACTAAAGGAAATTAGGTTATTTGAATATTTTAAATTATTCATTTTATTAGACAATGATCTGATCTGGATAATGGTTGACAAATTTGTAAGATATGGGACATATTTATTTATGCATCCATCGTCTTACGAAGTGGTTTTGAGAACCATAGTAGGGTTGGTGGTTAAAATAGCTCAATAACAGGTACACCGACCACCGTTTTTATCATAAGTTTGTTTAAAATATTTTTAAATCATGTTTTTTCTAATGGTCAGCCGATAATTTTTTTAATTAACATAATTTAAATTTGACCATCACACATCGTCACGGCTGATTAACATCAGGGGGGTCCGGCACAACTTGTGTGCATAGTTTCCACTCCTTCCCTATAACCTCCTTGATACACCTAAATGCCTACATGACATACTGGCTGTTGTCCATTACCCAGTATGCTGATATCACCATCATACCATGCAGGCCACACGTGTTCCACATACTAACCTGGATACAAGCATATAGACACCTTGCAAATATAATATAATATATTTTTTCACCAACATCACAACAGTACTGTTAACAGATACTAGCTCCGAAAATTACAGAATACGCCTGAAATGGTAAGGAGTCAATTTGTTTCTTTATAAAAATGTTTGTAGGGCCTATCTTAATTTTCTCTGCTTTGATATAAGCACAGTCATATAGGCTGACACTTATGAGACTTGTGTAGAGGAGATCGGGGATCAGTGTGCAATCTGGCATGGGGAACGGTGTGTGAAACTTTAACATGATTTCTCCTAAATAAATAATCAATCAAGACGTTTTTAACAAACTAATACATGGTAGTTAACTTTTGGAAATCTTTCAATTTTGATCACAACTCCCGAAAAATAACGGATAATTTTGATTTGTTGGTGACGTAGATAAATTATCCAATTTTACAAAAAAATCTCGGTAATCACATTTAACTTTGGATGAGAACTGGTTAATAAAATATAGTGACATAAACTGCCTTTGCAAAATACATGACTATCGTTTCCAAATTATATCTAAATTCTGAAGCAAGGGGTATGACAAATGTTTGGTGGGACCAAGGAATATTCCTTGGTGGGACAGGAGCACAATGTGACAGTGGTACAGTGTAGGCTATTCATGGTAGGCCCATCGTGAACCTTTTCTCGCAACAGATTCGGGACTTGGCATCATGTGCAACTGCAGTAAGGAGCAAATGGACACAAACTGTTCAGGACTGAAATTGTGATTTCTTCACAGAATGATAATGTCTGTAATATAAATCATGGGCTTGATTATATACTACGAAGACCCAGAGGGGACATGGGAAGAAAAAAAAATAATGGCAATATCCCGTACGTACGCGATAATGATCACGTACGTACGCAATCATTATCCCGTACGTACGCAATAATGATCCCGTACGTACGCAATCATTATCTCGTACGTACGCAATGTATCTCGTACGTACGCAATCATTATCCCGTACGTACGCAATCATGATCTCGTACGTACGCGATCATTATCCCGTACGTACGCAATCATTATCCCGTACGTACGCAATCATTATCCCGTACGTACGCAATCATTATCTCGTACGTACGCAATGTATCCCGTACGTACGCAATCATTATCCCGTACGTACGCAATCATGATCTCGTACGTACGCAATCATGATCTCGTACGTACGCAATCATTATCTCGTACGTACGCAATCATTTTCCCGTACGTATACGTAATGATAAAATACGGCCGGGCGACTCTACGCTTCCCGCACCCCCCCTTCCCCTCCCACAAACAAATCCGTTTCAGATTACCCCTCTGTTCAGGATCTGAAACTAGTTTCAAGTTACCCGTTCTAGTTTAAATTACCCCCTCAATTTTACCGGCTAACTTTCAATGATAACAATAAATTATATTTCATATTTTCATCACATGGCATTGGGACATTTATTAGAGACACAAATACATGTATTCAACTTTTGTAGCGCCCACGTCACTTCTGTATAGGATAAAGCCCGAGGAACTCTACATTAGTAGCTGTGAAAAGGGTCGAGGCCGAAGGCCGAGGCATTTTTCACAGCTAAGAATGTAGAGTTCGGAGGATTTGAAATGACTTAAAACACATCTAATCAACAACTCGGCCACACCTGACTTATTATAATACAATATGTCCACCATGATAATTGGTCTGTACTTGGTAAACAATATCTCTCCATTCCCGGCTTAGAATGTAGTGGTCGGACAAAGAAAATAATGTAGTGGTGTGTTTTAATTATTTCAAGCCGTGTGGAACATAAATCCCACATTTTACGAGTACCCGATGATGAAACTCTGGCCATCAACCCAGCTCACCACATTGAACTTTTACTAAACTGTACACAGCTGATAACAAATTACACTCGATCTACTTTAAGTAGTATGTCTACGATTGACCATATATATACATCTATGCCTGAACTATATGTCTGTTCGGGCGTTATACCATGCTCATTAAGTGACCACGATATTATTTATACTGTTTTCAAACATCCCAATAAATCTAAGACTCAACCCAGAGTAATTTCCATACTTGATTTTAAAACATTCGACATCATCAGTGATCATGGAATATAAAAAAGATTTAACATGTTTAATGGACTTATTTAAAATTGTATACATAAATTTACACTGCAGTTTGATCGCCTGGTATCAAAGGGTTCCTATTTATCATATGGATTATCGGGCTATGCCATGTACGTTGAGCAGATGCAGGTGCGACATCAGGTGCGAGAAAACACAAAACATTACGCTGCGGAGCAAAAATAGAACTTCGAAAATGTGATCTGGCTTCTTCACACCCATCTCTGTGATGAAACATAATGAAAGCGAGCAAGAAATGAATTTAGCAAAAAGTGATAATTTTTCTTCACACTTTTCTCTTTGAATAAGCCTTAAGTGTTGTATTGCATTAACCTTTTCGGACCTACAGTCACAAGGACAGTAAAGTATGTAAATAAATATTACTGGGAATACACTTCACAGCAAATAAACTGCTGCAGTTACTTATTCAGCCAATGATTTGCAAATTTTTGGCCAACGTATGAGTAATTCGGCAACCATGATTAAAACAATTTGAAACAAACTCTTGTGTTTTCACGCGGACGCTGAGAGAAACTACGAGATGTTTTAGCCAATCACGTCATTTATGCAGTGGCGACACGTGATTGGACGGGGCAATTGGGGAACTACCAATCAAATCCTATAGTTGATAATTCTGACGTCACAGTAGATTAATATTCATGAACCCCCCCCCCCCCCCCCCTAGAGCGCAACAGGGGCATCAGATGACCCGATATATCTGCCCTACTATGAGTTAATATTGGGCCAACGTTGCCAACATTTGAAAAACATCAATCCAGTCAGCGTTGTACCACAGTGTACTGCTTGTTGAAACTGGCCTATATATCAAAAAAGTATCACCGGATTATAATATCATATGGCCCCAATTATCATTGAACTCCTAACCAATCAGACGCGTCATTCAGTCACGTTACCTACTGAGGAAATGTGGGGTGGGCGTGGTTTGGAGTAGAAACGAATACCAGTGTAAAGTCTGAAACCCCCCCCCCCCCCAGATTATACCCGGGTAGATTGTGAGCGCCCCAGAATCTACGCGCCGGGGTAGATCCCTAACTATACCCCCGGGGTAGATTATGGTGGCTCCCAGAATCTACCCCTCCCTCCCAGGATCTACCCCTTTTATTGTGATCATGTGAAGTGTATTCGGCTCCCAGAATCTACCCCGCCCTCCCAGAATATACCCCCCTTTTCAACAACTATATGCGACCCTCCCAGAATATATACCTCCCTCCCAGAATATACCCCTTTTCAACTAATGCATGTGCGACCCTACCCTCCCGGAATATACCCCCCCCCCCCCCAGAATATATCACCTTTTCAACATCTATAATATTATGCGACCCTCCCAGAATCTACCCCTCCGTCCCAGAATCTACCCACCTTTTCAACCAATTTATGTGTGCGACCCTCCCTGTCTGTGGCGTCCGCTGCCCCTGTCTGTGACGTCGTAGCTTATACCCATTGTCTCTGCAGGTTGGTTTAGATACCCCTCTCCATAATAATGGTAAAAATGACGTTTACACAACGTTGTATAAATGCTGCAGGGCTAAACGGCGACTAGACATTAGACGAACAATTACGCAATCATTTGAACCACTACAAGCAAGAACACATGATATTGAACTAGACAACAAAAGCCAGTAAATAAGAGTCGTTGACCCAATATTGTGTCAATATTGAGCCATCGTCGCAGACAGTGGACCAACATTCAAACAACATTGTTTCAATTTATCTTGTTTTCTGGGAAAAAACAGTATGTATAATAAAAATTATATCATGACCCAACAAACACGAGACGTTGAGCCAATACAGCATTAATGTTGGCCCATGGTTTAGGGCACTGCCCCAACATTAAAACAACATTGGCTCAACATTTCGTGTTTGCTGGGGATCACCTTGTAAAAGTATTGTAGACAATTCTTTATTATTTTGAATAATTGGACATTTTTAATTAATTTTAATTAATTAGTAATTATTTCTTCATATAAACTTATTGCCCCTGCCTAAACCTCGGCTACACGTAGCCCAGACACCTTCTCAGCTGCACGTAGCCGAGACACATACACGTAGCCGAGATCTCGGCTACGTGTAGCCGTGATACCTTACGCGTAGCCAAATCAAGGATATTAAACTAGTTATGATTTTAGGCCTATAACATAAACTGATAAATGCGTACGTATCATATAATGATTGCGTAGGTACGGGATAATGATTGCGTACGTACGGGATAATGATTACGTACGTACGGGATAATGATCGCGTACGTACGAGATCATGATCGCGTACGTACGGGATAATGATTGCGTACGTACGGGATACTGATTGCGTACGTATGGGATAATGATTGAGTACGTACGAGATAATGATTGCGTACGTACGGGATAATGATTGCGTACGTACGGAATCATGATTGCGTACGTACGGAATCATTATTGCGTACGTACGGGATACATTGCGTACGTACGAGATCATGATAGCGTACGTACGGGATCATTATTGCGTACGTACGGGATCATTATCGCGTACGTACGGGATAATTATTGCGTACGTACGGGATCATTATTGCGTACGTACGGGATATTGCCATTATTTTTTCTCTTCCTATGTCCCCTCTGGGTCTTCGTAATATACTCACCAATTGGCTTTTTAGGTTCAGATGCCCCATAATAGTATACGTTAGATCTGAATAATTTACAGAACAAAGATTTACAAACATGTTTAACTAGTTTAACAAATAAAACGTGAGAAAAAAATGATTCATCTAGGAATTAAAATTGTGTTTCTCAAAATGGCACAGATGCCACCAAAAACAAGGGATTTAAAAAAAATTCTGGGGGGTCTTGCCCCCAGACCCCCCTAGATGCAACGCCCCTTCGGTGCGTTGCTGTGAGTGGTGTACATAATAATCGGAAAAATGGCCGGACCACTTTCAATTTGCTTCCTACGGCCTTGTAAGGGGGCCACCATTCAATATCCAGGGGGTGGATTATTTTTAAAATAGATATTTTGAGATTAAAAAAACAACATGTTAAATGACGCTTAAATTGTAAAGGTCTTGCTACGCTCGTCTCCTTAACCCCCAAATCAATACTAAGCCTAGTTTGGGATCCAACATTGTAGACAGTAAAAACAAATTCTAAGAAAGTGAAATGAATATTTTGCTTGAGGCAGAATGTGAAATAAATAAAACATTGCGGACAGGAGGTGAAACAAATAATTTCTTCAGCTCAACAACTACAGTCCCCTCCCCCCTCTAGTAATTAAATAATGGCCCCCTAACCTCATATTGGTGTATAATGTACGACAACTCTGAGTTATATTATATTTTATGTTTTATCTTAGCAATCACATCAAAAAGCCTAATTGTTCATTACCAGAAAGCACATTACCACTGATTACCATCATGGGTTGTGCATCTGTTAGCTGGTGACATTTATATTATATGGATAAACGATAATTATGTAACAAAAATGATTACTACCAACATACACGTATTTATAGTTACAATCCTTGACAATACAATAAAACAGATCGATAATTATGTGCATGGAACACTACTTAAAAATTATTAAATGAGGTGAATATTCAGTTGCTAATGTATACAAATAGACGTTGAGATTAAGATGATTTAAATGATTAAAATCTGTCAAAATTATTAGTATAGCGGTCTAAAGTTTGATGGATTAATTTTGTTTTGTACGGTATCTATAAATAGTGCATGGTTCATGTTTTGGTTGAGTGTTTGACGAGTGACAGCACCAACATGACTATTGACATTTGAGGTACATTGACGTCACTGAAAAGGTTTTCGATTAACCTTTTCACTACCATACATGACGGATATTTCCGTCGTCATTCGTCAATAAACGTAACCATAAAATGACACAAATTTTCGTCAAATATATACTACATTTATGTATTTTTCGTCATTTGAAGCTGGAAATTGCGTTAGCAATTCCAGCTTCAAATGACGAAAAATAGAACTCCTACACCAGTATATCTGGATCCTGGTATGCACCCCGGCCTGGAAGTCAAAGGGTTAAAAGATTAAAAAAAAATATAGAGGATGCTGACTGCATGTTTGTATTCAATGAATTCCACAATTTAATTGACAAGTATTCATTCAGAACTGCCCAAACAGTATAATCATGATATCAGGTATGTTGGAGCAACTCATATACAATCTTGCATCAGTTTGATATTATATCATTAGTTGATAACTAGCGGTACAGGCTTAGCGCGTCGTTTACGTAATGCTGCCTTATTTAGCTCAGCTGGTAAACAATCAGTGGCAGTGTGCTTATTTTAGAAACTCAATGAGCAATATTCAATAACCGGTAACCACTTGTTTGTTTACAATGAGCAAAGCTTTAAAAGGCATGGAGTATTTTTAAGTTCTTATATTATTCAAATCATTTTATTGGGTTTCAGTGTGGCTCTATATATATCGTTGCCAATGAAATGAATCGGGCTTTAGGCCACCTTTGTGCACATATAGGCTAAACTGGGCCAGGAGAACCTCCTGAGGATGATGAGATGAATGAGATGGCACTGTCCTCCAGACACAGGATTCGAAATTCGAGCCCTGGCGGTCTGATGCCGAGCACGCTACCTCTCGGTCACGGAGGCTCCCCACAATACTGACTTTCACACGTGGATGGGGAAGAAACATTTTTGTTTCTTTGAAACCGCCGAGACCGGGAACCGAACCCCGAACTCTGGCGTGAAAAGCAGCGGTGCTAACCACTACCCTAGGGCCCCCGCCCTATATATCGTTGCTAGCTGAGGATAAAATGAGCATGTGCATGAGGATTATTTGGTGATGAGTCGTACATCTCCAGAACTGCAATACAACTGAAAGTTTTCCAGGTCAAGCAATGGGTACCATGAAATGGCAGCGTATGACATTGATTATAATAGCACCCTCATCCCACTTCATACCATGCGATCCAGAATATATGATGCCATTAGTAGGGTCATGGTGTTAGAATGGTAGGGTTAACATTTTACTTTCTCAAAGTGTATACATGTGCTGACACCACCAGCAAAGCGAGCGCGAACACAGCAGTAGACAGACATACTCCACTGTGACCGATATAGAACCAAATTAAATGAACTACTCAATCTAATGAATTGGTAAATACGGTTGCGGCTAGGTGGGGTGCGTTGTCGCCTTGGTTACGTGGGGAGGGGTGTAGAGAAAGTGACCAGTGTCTCAACCTGTAGGAATATCTGTCACTCTTTATATAGTCCCACTTTTGTTTACAGTTTAATTATGACAATATGTGCGGGAACAAGGTATTATTATGAAAATAAAATATGCAATAAGAAACTTTTTACCTTTTCCATTAAATTAATTTTAAATTGTAGAAAATGTTAAAGCAAGTTAAATTGAGGTTTGTTAAGCAGATGATGAGTACAGCCACAACGATCAGGTAATCGAATGGAGGCCTATATGAGTGTACCAGATACATAAACTAGTTAGCCAGAATAATGATGGATATTTACTAAACGGGTCATGTTAACATGTTTAAAGAAAAATAAAGTGCATGTTGACAGTAGATTGTCTTGCTAAACTAAAGGACAGATTTTTATTAAAGAGGCAAAATCAGATGTAATGGTCGATAGTAAATATAGTGGTCAAATGCAATAACAGTAGTCTTATCCGTCCATAAAATCATACATGTTCTTATATAATATATTAATGACTTCATTTCATACATACATATATATGCATTTTTGCATAGGCCCATACATATATTATATTTTAACTATGACGTATAGCTATATTCGATTGAATATAATAATAAAACATACAAAATACATATAACGTATCTAGCAGAATAGAAAAACAGGTTTTAAGTACATCTTTTCTAGCAGTCATCCACCTAATAAAATAAATACATGTCTATACTGTATATAATGTATACCTATTTATGCCTATTTATACCTATGTACAATGTCGCGATTCAGTTCAAGTATAGCCTATAATTAGAGCAAAAACAACATAAAACATGGAACAGCATAATGCTGTTTCCTGAAAATTATTATCTAAATAGACATCCATGATTTTTATGTGTCTTTCATAACCGATTCTAAGTCTACAGCTATTCTGTGGTAGAGAATTTCATAAGTAAACAATCCGTTGAAAATAGTTCTTTTATGATAAATCTTTCATTAATCGTGCTGTGGGTTGAACGGTCAATCCTATTTGAAAAATTAGATATATCGAAATATCAACTTCAAAAAATATATTCCTGGCACTTCAAAAATAATAGGTCATTTTCTCTCGTCTCATTGATAAAGGTTATATCTTCGTTTTAATAAGTCGTTCGTTGTAACTAACACCCTTTCCTTGCAACATAAGATGTTGGCCCAACAATTAGCCAACAGTGGGTGTTATTAAGAAGAAGTTGGCAATTTTCTACTAGTAGCGCCCTCTCAAGTGATAATAATTCCCATTATCAGTATTGTACAAAATGCTACCTATTTACAAACTTCAAAGCTGTTATTTTATCATGCCCCGTCATAGCCAATTATATTAATATGAAATTAATATAATTTACAATATCATAAGAGTAGTAAAAAACTAGAACAGGAGTTCCCGAACTCCGAGGCCCGGCTTTAGTCTGTTTGGGTGCTATAGACAAAAAATCGGCTTAATATTTTCTAAACATAACAGTGTATTGGTCTTCCTCATTGGCCAGAATCCTAAATGTGCTCATCAGTAAAATCTCTGATATAATTAAGGGAAGAACCAAGAAGACAAGTTAAAGCTGCATAACTGTTTTGTTTATTTCGATAAAAATAACCTAAAAAGTACAAAACAATCATTCATATTGTCTTAAAGGCCTTATAAATGCACTAAAACTGGTTAAATTTAGCGGAATTAGTTCACCATGCGATACACCATTAAGTTGTAAATCGGTTTGTGTACAATATGTATGTAATAGTGGTAGGGTTATGGGCCAATATAATGTTACATTGGACAACACCAAACCGCCTTATAGCAAGCACTAGACGTTGAACTGAATCGGCATAATGTTGGGCCAGTACCGCAGACGATGGGCCGACATTAATCTGCCATTCTATCAATGCCTCGTGTTAGCTGAGATATAAAGCCCAAATAACCAGTGGTAGACGTCCTGAGACTAGGTCAAAAAACTGTTGGGAATCGGTTACAGTAAAGTCCGATGTTTTAAATATTATTTTATTTTATCGCCTAGCGCGATTTATATCACCGTATGTGATGATACACAATAAAATAAAATAAAGTCTGATATTGTCTAGTAGCATTTTGACTATATTTTGAAATGCCCCCGAGATACCGGATAAAGAAATACAAATGTTTTTCAAGAAAATCACGAAAATCAAAAGAGCGAAAAAGATTATTTACATCACCGAATTTTAGCGCTAATTTCGCCAACAATTTCCCACGGACTGGGGAGAGCGTCTTAATGACATTAACATGACATTATATGCATATATCACCCATATCACACAGAGTAATACCTCCTAGACATGTCTAAATGACATGAGATATTACACTTTTTACTGTGAATTGTATCTATGACCACTTAAAAAATAAGAGTAATATTTTAAAACTTTCATTTTTTTCAATGATGATCGTTATCTGCCACTTGGTACTTTTAATGTCCTGAATATACAGACAGTGTGTCTTACTCCGCTGTGATCAGGTTTGTTTTGGTGGGGCAACAATATTAAAAAACAACAAACTTAAATCCTCATTAACCGGTGGAGTAAAATTAAAAATTAAAACACCATTCTCCATGGATTAATATTTTGAATGAAATAAGCAAAACAGTTGCTTTAAAAGCGATACATTGCAGATCATTGCATATAGTTTTAAAAGGCTATGGTGCAAATCAGAAGCAAAAGCCGCTGCTCTTGTAATGTAAACGGTGTTCTATGGCAGATCCTGGAATGCAAGTTGTTCAGCCAGTGGTGATTCAATGTTGCCGACGGTGAACCACCATTAAACCAACATTGGGTCAATGTCTCGTGATGTCAATCCCTGTGATGAGATAACCAAAATTAGGATTCCTGCATTTGCTATATTCGAAACACTACAATAGGGCTTACAATAAATGAGGACTAAAATAGAAACGACAATACTTTCTTTTTCCATTCCCCCGTGTCATTAATGACCTTGCACAGGATGGTGACGTCAATCATATCCTTACATGCTGCTTGGTAGACCAATGGCAAATTCAGCTTTGACGGATATTACTCGCAGGGATATTGTTATAATAGCGTGACTTCGCCTCGACCAACCGACCACTCCATTCTATTGATGATGTACTGAACAGATCTTTCAGGAGAACAAATACGGTCACACAGACAACTGTATCTAAATCAGATCATTTCGCTGTATCATTAGCTTTATGTGTTTGACATTATGAAATATAAATTCGCATGCCTAATTGCCGATAGCTGCAAGTTAATTAAGCGAAATAAATAGTTTTTATCAATTTGTTTTCAAAAAGCGCTCAATTAACACTTGTAATTTGCCGTTGATTCAAATGAGCTCGGAAGTTGGAACTCGGAAGCTTGAAATCGAACGCTGGAAGTTAAAAATTGGAACTCGGAAGCTGGAAGTTGGAACTCGGAAGATGGAAGTCGGAAGTTGAAACTCGCAGGTATGCTCCACTGGGCTATTTTATTAAGCATATAGAACAATACGGAAGATATAACTTATTTTGTAGTGACTACCTGGCTTGTCAAAACGTTATCAGGGTTATACACATTTACCTTAGGCCTATAGCAAGCTTCTTGGAGTCAGCATTATAATTAATTCCACACTAGAGAACACATGCGTCAAGGTACTAAACTCATTCACATCGCAAGGAGCTGATGCACGTGCTTTGTAACAAATGTCATAAGGATGATAATTTGGTCAAAAATGAGGTATTGCATAAGAAAGAAGACGTTATTTTTAGTTATGAATTCAAAATGGCCACCATCTTAGACTTGCCCTTGAACATAACTAATTATATTGTTTCGTCATTGCTTTAGTTGGAAATGACTTTGCATTCGATTCCCCATATCTAAAATGATTAGATAATGATAAGACTAAAATGGCCAGACTCCCTACTCTGGGTCATATCATTTTCTGAAGCTTGGGATTAAAAAGGTCTAGTCGATTGTTTATTGAAATCACAATGCATTCTCCCGTTTTATAAATTAATAATTTAAGTGTTTGTTTTATCAGTGTTATTGTGTCCTAAGACACGTTACTGTATGTGTCACATGTCATAATGTAAGGGCCATCTCATATATATAGAATATATAGAATATAGAATATAGAATAGAATAAGAGTTTCAGGGTCCGTCCTTCGCTGTACACTCACCCTGAGCAAATCGCTATTTCAGGCTGCAGCTGAATGGGATAGGTTAAGCATGATCTTTGATTCTCAGTAGAAGTATTTCATAACAGTGACTGTCACATCCCGTGTTTCAGGCCACCCAATTAGCGATGATAGTATATGCGCAGTGAGGCGTTGTCCTATTCTGCGCAATGTATTTGGACGATCTGGACAAATCATCAAACTGACTCGATCAACTGTCTATTTTGTTATTTGTTTGCACCTGTTTGTGATAATACATTTTATCTTTAATAATATAATAAAATAATTGCGATAACATGGCATTTTTATTAAGAAATGACTAGTTGTTTCAGGTTGATCCAAATGAGCATTCCAGCGGGCTATTACAAACCATCGTAGAGGGCCCTTAGACTCCCAGAAATAAGCCTTCAACAATCTAACTCCTCGAATGCAGCTATGTTTGTTTGAAAAATAAAAAAACGAAATTGTAGCAGTATTTCATGCATTTATCCGTATGTGTCACAAACCGAGCATAATTATAATACAATTAACTCCTCAAAACAACAACAAAAGAAAGATCTAGTGCATTTCATCGCAAAGTGTTAGGATGGCTGATATATGTAGTGAAAGTGAAGACATCAAGCCGTGGAGTTCAAAATGTAAGAATGGTTTTCTGTCAGTTTGAGAAGCATCAATAAATTCAAATAGCAAGGAGTCCATGTACAGGAAGCCCTAATGAAAGAGAAAGAAAGAAAAATACTTCAACTAAAAAAGCTAGAGCGGTTTACAATGGCATTATTGAGTTTGGCTTGAGGCAGTCACAACAACAAATGAAAGAACGCTTTTGTGTATCTCTTTGCATTTCTGAATATTCAAATCAACCCTTTAACCGCCAAATTATTCAATCTGACTTTTCACCCACTTGAAGTTGTGTCTCCCTGACGCGATCCACAACTTCAAGCGAGTGAAAATGATTCAGATTTGACAAAATGGAGGTCAATTCTCTTCAAATCTTGCTGGTTGATGGCACATTTTATTTTTAAAATATTTAAAATGTGGTACTTAATCATGTTAATGTGCTAATGAAAATAAAAACTCAAATATATGCGGCACCGGCGGTTAAAGGGTTAATATGCTTTGTCAAGTAAAATTAGTAATTGGAACTGTTTTTTAGGCCCAGATCTGCTTTTCTCAGACTTTCTTAAAATGGTAGGGATTTTGCTAACTAAACGGGCCATGCTGTCAAACTGTCATAGCGGCTACCAAACAAAACACGGCTAAACTAGTTTTACTGATAGTTCTGTGTTCCGGTTGATCGTACTTTTCCAATACTCTATTACACTTAATATGTTTGAGTGCAATTAAACAAAAGTGTAATAACTACAGTACACCGACCCAATGCCGGCTCAATGTTAGGGCACACATGTATTTGCACCGTACTGACTGGGAAGTACAGTGACAGAACAGCCAGCACGAAGCTTTGACCAAATACTGGGTTAACACTGCTTAAGTAATTCCATTTTTTTGGTTGCGTAGGATTTTTTTCCGACTAGAACGTCTGGTCTGGGGTAGCGTAGCTAAATAACGTTTTACTCTGCTGTCGGCGTGGTGTAGTTACGAGCTCTATCCCTAACTTACGATGCTAAAAGTCGTTCTGCTTAATTTATAAGACAGTCCCAAGCTAAAATCATTAAAAAATCGGTGATTTTATTTTGGCTTCTTAATATAACCATATGATGTAGACATGTCCATAGACTAGAACAGCAAACATTTTTAATTTTTGTGCTGCGCATTTATCAGTTAAGCTAGATATAGAGACGACATTCCTGATTTCTTATTTTGGACAAACATGTCAAAAAATAAGAAATACGGGAATTTCGTCTCTATATGTAGCCTAACTGATAAATGCGCAACACAAAAATTTCAAAAATTTGCAGTTCTAGTCTATTGGGACTTATTTACATCATATGGTCATATATAGTAAGAAGCCAAAATAAAATCACCGATTATTTATGATTTTAGCCTGGGACTGTCTCTTTAATAATAACATCTGTCTTCACACATTCAGGTTTCAGAATTACTCACTGAGTCGCGGTTTCTTGGTCATTTGTGTGATTTTGTAATCCAGTTGACATATTTGAGATGGACGTATAGTGTGACGGGGTCCGGTCTGGCGAATACAATTAGCTGAAACAGTCATTTGATTAGAGCTGAAAACATTACACAATTTTCACGATATGAGATCTCACTTAGGTTACGTTAACATGGTTAATGCTCCAAGCGGATCATTCCATTTTGAACCCATGACTATAGTGAATAATTTTGCATATGTCCTAAAATTCGGCAATGTTTCCTGTTGTTCTATCATTACATCCTATGCCTTTACAGAGTTCTCTATATTGGAATCTACTTGATAGTATGTGAATGTGTGACAGCCCATCAAAGCATTATCGTCATTAACCCTTTAACCGCCGGTGTCGCATATATTCGGGTTTTCATTTTTTTATTACCACATTAAGTACCACATTTTAAATATGTTAAAGACTACTTGTGACATCCACCAGCAAGATTTGAAAAGAGTTGACCTCCATTTTGTCAAATCTGAATAATTTTCACTCACTTGAAGTTGTGGATCGCGTCAGCGAGACACAGCTTCAAGTGGGTGAAAATTCAAATTGAATAATTTGGCGGTTAAAGGGTTAATATGATCACATGGACACGAAATATATAATATACTGTTTTTAAAGTTGTCTGCTTTGTAGTCCGAAACAACACGGCACAATACTGCCGTGCCAATAAAACGCGAAGTTACTGGTGTTTTATTTGCCTTTGTCCAACAGAATGGCGAACCCTGGTATAAAAAAACGGCATTTAGTTCTGTAAGTAAACACTACAGCTGTAGTTTGTGACAAATACTTTGTATATAAATTGAGGTAAAAAAGATCTAAGTTATCATATACATAAAACACTGTAGAATCAGACAGAACTAACTAGGACAATTATGACGATTTAAAATTGCAAAATTATCTCCATATTTTACACAAAAATATTTCAGCGCTCTAAGGGTTACCAGCCAGAGTTTGACCAGAATGCTAGAGGAATATGTCTGACCAACCATTATATGCCAGTCACATTCAAAACGCATGTAGCTTGAAGCACGCTCGAAATAAATTTGCCTAATTTCGCTCTCGGTGAAGGTTGTCTTTTTATTTATAGAAACACACCGTCTTTTGTTTCCATAAAATCCAACGCAACTGAAACAAATGATGTTCTAAATGTATGTGGAACCGACGTCTTCGTCATTGATCCAACTTTAAGGGAATAATAAGCCATCGTTTTCTGTCGGCTACGAAATCGACGAACATATCTAGGAGACATTTTTTCTAAAACGTGGTTAAACTGAGGCAGTATGATATGAGAATAAATACGCAAATTTAAATTTCGTCTCCATTATGTAGAGCAAAATTACACAATGAGATAAACGTCATTTTTAATACATGTATATTACATACATTTCTGGGGCTAAAACTAAAAGGATTCGTTTTGTTTTTCTTGAAAATATAATCACAATCTATTACATCTGTTTATTACAGTTCACGCCGAATGATTTCTACACAATACATCTGATACCCATGAATAATATTTCACATAATAATTTGTGATTAATGTTGAATACTGTTGGATTCTAGTAAGTCTGTATGATTATATACATCTACAAGCATATAGAGAGACAGATGACATTCAGGAAGTCACGACTACCACATCCTGTCATGATAATTACTCTCGCTGTGAAAGTCAGCCGCTGACATTCCGTGAAACAAAAGGCGTTCGCACAATGATATTGAAAATAAATGACACAACAAAGAAAACAAAACGCACATACTCAAGCTATAGGGGCTTGATATCGCATTTTTTCTGTAAAGGTTTTGGTTCGTGTTTATTCCCAGTAAGCCTGGGGGAGTCAGAGAAAATTGCGTCCGTCATGCGTTCTCCTTCTGCTCGTTCGAATTCAAAATATGCACTAATATAAAATAAAACAGCCGAATTATGTCGACACAAAAACGGGTAGTATTTGTTTAAAATTTAAAATTTACATTCCACAATATGGAGACGTTCAAATATGTTAATATTTGTTTTATTGAAATGGCCACCACAGTTCCGCTACACAATTATGTGAGCGCAACAACGCATAAGTTTGTAATAATAATTGTTTTATATTTTTAAAAGAAGTGGCTGAAATATGACCTTATAGTGCATATGTTGATACAAAGCCCGAATTACTTTCCACATCTCTTTAGAGAATTTGAATTGCTTAATTTGGCTAGAGTAATGATCAGATTTTGGAATGTCATTTACGACTTAATTTCTTTTCTGCTTATATTCCATATACAATGCTCTATTGCCAACCCTTTAATTTTTTTTACACAAATACTCACGTTTATACATTAAAAGTAACACATCAAGGTTCATACAGAGATTGTTCCTTGCCTTGACTCGCAAGTTTTGAGGGGAGCATGCTAATTCATAATATTAATTACTTTTGTGACCAAATTCATGACATGACGATGCTTTATAATAGTGAAAACCAAATCATGATCACACATAGTGCATTCATTTATGAGCGTTGTCCAGGAGTAGATTTGTACTAGTGTTTAAAGTTCGCCGATGAGGCTCAGTTATAAGCTGGGAGCAATTTAAAATCTGTTCAGCGAAATGAGCTGAATATTTTTAGAGTGTCCGATCGAGTACATAATTGTAATTAAAATAACCTAATATAACAAATTTATTGCTTGCCATAGCACTTTCGAAATTACACATCATCATTAAAGTAGTCAATGGTGGAAGAATGGGTTCTATAGAAGGAGCACACATTAAACGAAGTACGACCAGTAAGGTCATTAGAATTTTTCAGTAAGTTCTGAACAATATTCATGGGGGATAGCTGATTGTGCCACACCACCTCAACAACCAGATACTCTGTCCTTTTTATGTAGGTTGTATCCAGTTATACCTATTTCCGATATAGTATAAACCACGTTTCGGAAACTGCTAAAATATAAATCAATTTGTCATCTAAAAATATACGTGGTTGATCATTTTCACACCCTCTAGCATTGAAATGTAATAATTTTAATCAGTTATGTGACCTAATAGCATCACGAAAAAGAGATGGGGTAATTGAATTGTTACCGCTACATTGGTCTGGCTGCTTCCCATGTTTTTGTATTTAAAAGTGTCACATCACATGAGGACGCCTAATGGCAGGAGTATGGGATATTTTTGATCCAATGATGGTGTCGTTAGAGGGAAGTGCATCACATTGAGTCATTGGCATGACGGCCTCCGTTTCATAACCACACCCCTAATCAAAGTAGTCACTGCAGTATCTGGGTTTATGGCCATCATTCTTGCACTTGAAGCGTATAATCCTGCAGCCAAATCGACAGGAATCGTGACAGTGACACCACAGTACCAGCAGCGTGTAGGTCTGTCGCAATTCTCGACTAGTAGTGGATGAAGATGACTTAAAGTGAGTGAAAAAATAATGAAAATTGCCATGTATTGGTAAACCAGTTTCATGGAAATTTTCATTCTAAAACCCCTAGTTGTAGGAAAATTAAGGCTGATTTCAGGGATGTAAAATGATGCTTTAATACATCGTGAGGGCTTAAAGGGTAAACCGATTTATAACTGGTGGTATTCTAAGAATTCACCTTTGGGACGAATCGAATCAAACTATGGAGCTGAAGGTTATGGATCAAACGTTCAGTGCCACTAGGATTTATAGGTGGAATTTGTCAGCAAAAATAGATTCGTTAAAAATAGTTAAAATAGACCCATTCGCAAAACGCATGTTACTGTCGTTGTTGATGAAATTACAGTTCAAGTCCGTAAATAATTGGACGAGATGGCCGTTAACAGTATCCGGCATATATACTAGAATATGATCTTATTTTCAGCAAAGTTCAGTATAAAATGATCACTCTGGCATACAAAAGGGCCATATATTAAAAGCAAAGTGCAGGATGACATTTTAATATGCATTTAGCATAAAATATGCAAATTAGCCGCCATTACCGAATATACAGCTTCAATCAATATTTACTTTGAATCTCAACTTGAATCTCAAATAAAGTGTGTAGTACACCAGGGTTTGCATAGTCACCAATTGCAATTAAATATATTTTATCAAGATCAGGATGACACATTAGCATAAATTTGGCAAATTAGCAACAATTAGGCCCTACTGGAAAAATGTATCAGAGAACAAGTTTTAAAACATCAAATGAATTATTACACAATATGGTTCCAAGGGTCAGAGATTCCAACAAAACATATTATTTCATATAATTTTCAGGCCTATGACTAGATAATGCATTAGACTAGTACACCAAGATAAAGCATTATAATAAAATAGGCTACTTAGCAATAATTACATTTTATTATTTTTGAAAGGCATTTTTCGGAAATTAATGGTCTTAAAATTTCGCGTGGAACGTCTGCAGTTCACATGCTGCTTTTGAGGTAACGTTGCAATAAAAATAGATGTATACTGCTCAGAATAAGCAATGAACGTAAAATATGCAAATTAGCACTCACTGCAACAAACCAATGTATTTAAATACAAGCATCAAATTCACCCATGCGTGACGTCCACACCATGATTTCACGATCAATGGTTGCAATAAAATGGGTTTTATGTTCATAATTATATCTGAAGTGAGCATTTACAATTAAATAGTTAAAAAAACCTCTTGATAATCAACTAGCAGACCCATTATATTATTTAATAATGCCTTTATAGTCCCCATAGTCGCGCTAGATAAAACGAAACATTAGGGAGATATTCTGGTGTAAAAGCGACCTTTCTGATATCCCATAAAAATGTCACTGTTGCTGTTGCGAAATGACCATCAAGTTTGTTTATCGTGATCTTGCCACAATAACCTGTTACAAAACTAAACTATAGCAGAGTTGATTTAGGGGGTCTAACAGCCATCATTTCGTACCCAACGAATCAATTAAAATGATACACAATGACGTTGCACCTTTATTTTATAATAGTATTAATCACCGCAAAATTGGTCATCATAATCTTGAAACTGTCATAAAATTGAAAATATGACACCTACTTGATTTTGTGGTCCACACCCATAGCCAAGAGATCCGACAATGTCCAATGCCACTACATTATTTTGTGCCGCCAAATCTTTTAGCAAAACGTTAAAAAGGTTTTAAAAACTAAACTATATCTTTGATTTTTGTATCTTCACTAATGTTTTTCCATCTGATAACTACATTTATAATGTCATGATGTTAGGATACTGTACTATTTGTTCACAGAATTTGGCAATTTAACGTGGGGATAAGTAAATATTAATTGAGAATGTGGCATTATAATAACAACATTTAGGTATTGATGTCACGAGATGATAATTTCAGGATATAGCATATTTGGAAATAGATGTAATAGGCTGTTTCAGTGATTATTTTCTGTGTATATAACACATTATTTCGTATGTACATGTGTAGGGAAGAAATAAAATATTATGCTATAAAAGGGACAGCCAGATCGCCCAGATGCTTTTAATCACAATATAACCAAAGCGTCTAGACCCTTCGATAATATAACCGCATTTAAACATATAAATGTATGTCAGTTTAATTGTCAGTTTAATGTCAGATTTTTTTATTTGTCCGTTAGTGCCGCTTAGGGACTTTTCCGTCGCCATTATTATCAGACGAGGTGAGGGCTTATGGGAGATTTTAGGGATGCTAAATCAGCTGACTTTTTCAATGAGGTCGGGAATTTTTTTTATTCCATGGCAACTCCAATTATGTGATATTAACTAGGTCGTCACTTAATTGGATGTATACGTAAAAATTATTCACTAAGTAAAAGCAACTTGTAATATTAGTGTGTTAGTGCCATGTCCTGCGTGAATAGCTAATTAGCATGATATCTTCAATACAAATGATTATTCTATCAACCATTATTATTGTTATTACCTACATTTTTCTCTGGAACGACCACACATCTATTGATAGCTATGACTGGCCGATGTGCATTATACATTAATGAAATTATCTTTATTATCAAAATATGATTGTATAATTGCAATCAGTGCTAATTTGCATATTGTATGCTAATTGATTATAAAAAAATTCACCCCAAAAGCAGCATAGTAACTGTACACATTTTATTCGAAATTCCAAGGTCTTTGATTTCCGACAAATGCCTTTCAAAAAGAAAGAAATATTCTATTTAATGATTAATTAGCATTTTTTATTTTAATGCATATCCCTTGATTATTAATGCATTATTTCGGTATACAAAATGTATAATATATATTTTATTGGAATCTCTGACCCTTAAAACCATAGCGTGAATAACTTTGTGTAGACACTTTATTTGAGATTTAAAGTTGATTAGTTTCTGAGATAATGCTTGAAGCTGTATGTTCGGCTAATTTGCATATTTTGTGCCAAATACATCAATTCAAAGTCATGCAGCACTTTCTTTTCTATAAGGCCATCTTGTAAGCAGGATTTATCATTTTTCATTAATAACTGCGTTTTTAATCACTGTTAATAGTAGCGTTCATTTGCTTAGGCTTTATCAGCTTATTATGAATGTTGTTCAAAATTAATGTAAAGTTATCTATTCCAGCCGTATGCTACATATCACTAAGCCAAGACCAAGGAATATATCACTATAGATTCCTTGCTAACAGTCGCGTTTAAACCATAATAAAATAGCCGTAGATAAAACAAATCCGTACTCAATATTATAACCCATAGTGTCAATTGCTCCTAAACGCGTTTTCACATTGCTCCAATAGGCGTGCAACAATGATCTTACAACATTTGAAAGGTTTACTGTCTACGCAGGTCATAATACACGCAAATGTGATATCAGTGAGGTAAAACAAACTTATTGTAACATAATCTATCAAACGTATGATGCGACTAAATTAAACAAACATAATAGAAATGGATTCGTGTCCAGTTTTGATCGAGGTAGGGTACATTTTGGCCTTTTTTCTGTCGATATTGTACAATATCTCTGCAAAAATTGTAAATTCAGCGCCGAGAAGCGTAGCACTTAACCAATGGGCGTGTTTTTTTCAATATGGGCCGTGTGATTTAGTCTGACATTTTCTGAATATCTTTTTAAAAATAATTTTGTGTTTGTTGGGTACAGGGGGGCCTGATGATGGTCACGTAGACCACACGCCATCCCAGAAACATTGACCCAATGTTGGTTCAATGTTGGCCTGACGTCGTAGACGGTAGGCCAGCATTGAATCAACATTGGGTCAACATCTCGTGTTGGTAGGGTTAGACCGGGATCCCTATCTGGACCATGGCCTATATAGGGACCTACGTGTCCATAAAAGCTAAGACAAATTTTACTGTGATTTTTATTTATCTTGACATAAGGTCACATAATGAGTTTTGCTTCTTTTTTTGCCAATCAGGACGATTTAAGCCCTGAGGCTTATTTTTCTATTTTTTATTAACACACTAAACGAAAATCGATAAAAATAATCATTCAGACTAGTATATATTGTTACAAAAAAATTCAAACATATGCTTGGACAAAAAACACTTTGATTATTCTATGAAGCAGTAAACATACAAATACGTTACAATTAATTCTGGCAATGAGTCTGGGCCTGGTGAGGTAGTGTAAAATAGTAGATAAAATTAGTCTAGTAACAATGACACATTTTATTTGATTGTCGAGATTTTATTTGAACCAATATTGAATAGTTACTAAACATATATGCACCACTTTTCTTATGAGGAAAAAAATAAAATATAAAACACTAATATTTTGAACAATCTCTATATCTTTACACTGAGCAACATTGAAATAACATAATTATCTTGGCCTACGAAGTATCTTTTATTTTGCATGTTTTTTATATTGCATAGTATTTGTACGAAAATTTTCAATAGGCCTACTATCACATATATCCAAAACTAAAATCCGCCATAATCACGGAAATGGTTGTATTTTGCAGTAATAAAAAAGAAAGAAAAAAAAATGAATTTAGTGTATGTCTGTTTGTAACATTAACTAACATATGTGGTTAATATATTTAAGTATCACCGGCGTGCGAAAATATGCTGCAGACATAGGCCTATGGCAAAGGATATGGAACCTTACTGATGTTATGATGTTGTTGCCTACCCGTGTTCAATGGTTCTTAAAAATGTCAATACTGGAATCATGGGAATAAGGCCACACACATGACGCCATATTTTAGTACAAACTGTTCGATATTTCTCTTGATGCGTGACATAAACACTGAATGCCAAAAAAACTCTCCGTGTATATTTAAAACTTGACAGTCACGGTAGCATTGACCTTTACTTAACAAATACCGGTATAGGGGTTGCTGGTATTTTCTAAGAGTTCCCCACAACAAAGACATGCAGGCAGTATATTGCACAGCCTTAGAAACAATGTAAATGACGGTGAATCAACGTTTACACAGCGTTACACGCCAGTACAAAGTCATTTGTACATATGTCCTTATATTTCTTTATACTCCGTTCTGTCTCATTCCACCCAAAGGACAACTTTATTGCGATTGAATATTGTTTAGTGCATTGTTATCTCATGTTGGGTGGACATATAAGGACACACTACATATTTTTACGGATTTATTTATCATACCGATCAGCTGCAATCATCGTTGGTCGCCATTGTCGTTGATATCTCTCAGCTGCGTGTCATCATCAGGCAATTATTGTTTACATTATCAGGATGATTCGCTTACGAGTGGTGATCCACTTTAATATATGTATCATAATCACGAGGAATAGGTGGGTTTCCCACAAGAAGGTCCAAAATTGTTTCTGTGCCTCTAGTTCGTGCAATAGGATCAATTATTTTTTTATGTGAGCTAACTGTTAAAGATGGGTTTTTTCTACTTGTGATTTGATGTAATGGAAGAGGAATTCACATATTATCGTCCATTATCAAGTGACTTGTTTATGGATTTACAGGCTTATACACAGGACATATTCATTTATTGTAAATGGTGCTGATCGAGAATATACTAAAAAAATATTATTGTAACTTTTAGACGAGCAGATAGAACGAATTCGTGAAAAGAATGTATTCAAATTATTATTCATGTTTGGTCAATTTTTAGTGGTAAAACTGTAAATTTAATGTTCTTGACAACCCAGCTAGCCCCCAACGTTGTGATAGACCCCACTATATAATACTTAAGCGTCATTGGCAGCCGTATTTGATTTATTAGATACCCCATAATACCTAATATGTATCATATACGGCTTTTATGTGATATTGGGAAAGTGTATGTAAAACATTGATCCTAAGTTTGCCTTCAGTATCACTTGAACAGTAAAACATCTATACAACACATGTTAGGCTTTTTTGGCGGCCATATTGGATTACCATCCCAGTACCCCGGTAAAAACGAGTGTATCCTAAACAGTCATTTAGTCAGCATATTTTTTTGCACTCTAACTTTCTATCCCCTGGGGACATAATGGAGACACTTTTTGCCAAATTAAATTGATTATAAGGAGTATTGAACAAACATGATAGAGCTCCAAACTTCACACATATTTTATATTGTACGTTTTTAGGCGCACATATTGATAAAAGGAAAACTGGGCAAAAAATATTTTCCGGTGACCTACAGGCATATGTGGCAGAGCGCTATGACTAAAATAAATAGTCAAAATAAATATAATTATCACTAGTTTGAAAGATTTTTCGCGTTTTCATTAATTTTTCGTTTTGTGTCCTTATAAAAAATTCAAAAATGAGCCCCAGCGCTTAAAGCGTCCTGTTCGGCAAAAACAAGATTAATCAAGCGTTGTCTTGTTCATTGTCCTGATCCATTCTCTAAAGATTGATACAACAAGTTGTCCGTTGAAATTCATATAGAAATACATGATCTTGTTGTTTTTGCTAATGCTGCTGTTGTTGTTTTTGTGCTAAAATTATAAACTGTGCATGTATCTCCAGGAATTTTAGGTTTTGAAATGGAAAAAAATAATATAAAGCTGAAAATTTCAGGAAGTGTTCTTTATGTCCACCTTTATTACCTGTAAAAAGTCCCAAAGTTTCCCCTGAGCGGAACATACTTTTTTTGACAAAATTCAAAATGGCCGCCAAGCGCCATGTTGAAGTTGTAATTCATGAACTATTTGACATATATTTTAATGTAATACCTCATTTCAACATGATTTTTAATGCTGAATTCATTTCTGAAGCTAGTAGTAACGTTTAGGGTTTCGTTAAAGAAAAAATCCAAGATGGCTGCCTGAATTGGGAGTAAGTCTATTGTCATTAGTATCTGAGATACATATAAACTTCTAAATCTATAGACTACCAGTATGTCTTCCTTTAATACCTGTAAAAAGCCCAAGGTTTTTCCCGGAGTGGAACATATTTTTTTTGAAAAAATTAAAAAAGGACGCCAAGCGCTATGTTGAAGTTGTAATTCCTGAACTATTAAACATATATTTTAATGTAATACCTCATTTCCACATGATTTTTAATGCTGAATTCATTTCTGAAGTTATTAGTAACTTTTAAGGTTTCGCTGAAGAATAAATCCAAGATGGCCGCCATTTAAGGTTTTATTGGGAGCAAATGTCATTCGTATTCGAGATACATATAAACTTTTAAATCTATAAATCACCAGTAATTAATGACCAGTAACAAATAACTCTATATCCAAAAGAAATATGCAGTACACATTTTAATGTATTTAATTCATAATACATGATAGCCAAAACATCATATTCAATCAATAAAACAACGTTAGTCTGAGAGAGTAATGTGCCATTTTGTTACCTAATCATCAATCTGAATTTCAATAATTCGATATGGCTTACTGTACCCAGTTCCCATTCAGCTTGTGTACCTCGCAGTCCTGCTGCATCGTAACATGCAACCAACTTTGGCAACCACACCTAATCATTCTCATTAATTAATTGGGAGGTGCTGCATCAAGCTCCGTGAAAACTGGTTACAGGTTTTTATTTAAAAATTGACATCCCCGGACTGTTGCTGGTAATCTGTTGCCATGGAATTCTTGTACATTTAGACATGTCAGTTATTTACTACTGCGTTAGCTGGGGTCCTAAGCAAATATCCTAAGCAAGGTCTCACACTCGAGTCCACAGGGTCATAGGCAAGGTCTCACACACAAGGCTGCATTGTTCTAGGCAAAGACTCACTACCGAGCCTACATGTCATAGACAAGGTCTCACAACTGAGCCCCCAGTGACTAGGCAAGGACTCACACACGCACATGTATAGTCCATGGGCAATGAATCACACCCGAGGCCGTAGTGTTTTAAGCAAGAACTCACACTCGAGTCCACAAGGTCCTGGGCTAGGTATAACACTTGACCCTACAGGTCCTAGGCAAGGATTCACATCCGCGCCTAGCGGTCCTAGGCAAGGATTAACCACATGCGCGCATGGTATTGGGCAATGACTCACACCCAAGCCCGCAGCGTCCTAGGCATGGTCTCAAACCCGAGCCTTCAAAGCCCGCACGGTCTTAGGCAAGGACTTACACTCGAGCCGCCAAGGTCCTAGGCAAGGACTCACTCCCGAGCCCGCAGCGTCCTATGCAAAGTCTCAAACCCGAGCCTACAAGTCATAGGAAAGGTTTTACCATTAGCCCGCATGGTCTTAGGTTAGGACTTACACCCGAGCCGGTGGGTCCTAGGCAAGGTCATATGGCCTACACTAGGGCCTACAGGGTCCTAGGCAAGATCTCACACCTCACATGCGGGCATAAGGGTCAAATGCAAGGTATCACACCCGAGCCTGCAGGATCCTAGGGAAGGTCCCATACCCTAATTGTCATGTTTATATATATTTGATGCAACATTAATAGGAACCCGAATAAGTTTTTTTTTGTGTTTGAAATAACGAGGCCGTCCCGATGGCCCATTCGATCCTGCTGTGGCTCGAAGCTCAGAGCTACTGGGCTCAAATCCTGGTCGGGTCGGATGTTAGTCGTCGAGGTTGTGCCTATACAGTGCTCCAAACTGTTCAAAGGCATGGAGTGTGCATTATAAAGAACCTTGGAAGTTATTCGATAAGACTAGGGCATAGTCCCTTCCTTTCTTCACGATATTGCCATGATAGTGCAGGAAGCAACGTAAAGCAATATTCACTTGAAATAACAACACGTGTATAGATGACAGATATTTTGTAGTGTTGTTCAGCTGGGAAGGTCTATATCCTAAAACCTCAATGGAGCATATAAAAGTGTAATATCAATTTATGAATGGTGATAACAGCACCAACATTGGTCTGTGTATGCACCTGAGAGTAAAATGACCGTGATTTTTCAATATGACCACCATAATATGTAATAATAGGCCTACCTGAATTATTTGCTTGACGTTACTCATACGATTGTTCAGTTTTTATTTGATATTGTTTTGTTTTAACATGTTTACAATTTCTTAATTGCTAAATTTTTGTTCCTATATTTTGACAAAAAAAATCAACAAACCTGTCAAACTAAAAAATAACCACCACACAAAATAATATTGATTATTATATTATGAAAGTTCTTTTAGTGCATCCAAATGCATAATTATGGCAGTTCTTCATTAGATAAGCCTGACTGTGTTTATGCATTATAACATAGTATTTTTCTCCATACAAAAAAAATACAATGCCCGATATTTTTAAGATGCCTGCTATTAAACTGACCCGTTCAACAGATACCACAACAGTCACCACAATCTGTTTTTTTAATCCTTTTTATATCTGATTGATGTCTGCTTTGGATGTATTGATTTGTCTCGTTAGATAAAATGATTTTTTTGTGAATTATGCTTATTGTGTCCCTGTGTTTCTGTTATGAATGACGAAATCATATTATATTGAGTAATAACAGATACAAATGTACATACATTATTCAATTTATTAAATCATCTTTCCTTTGAAAATATACTAAATTGTTAGAGGAGGTTTAGTGCTGAAAAATAAAATTAGGAGTACCACGGACACGTTGAGCCGTCTCGGTGTGGTAAGTTGTTGTGACATGGCACAACGCACGCTGTTGTCACCGTAATAATTTCATGCATCTTAATTTATAATTATTATTATCACAAAAAAGGCTGGAGCAACACCGAGGATAATTCACTGGACTAAACCACATAGCATAACCGCCCTTGATTCCAGAGATACTTTTTACTGTCACTATATTTCCAAATAAAACATTATGTAGACATAAAATAACATAATTTCTGAAATTGTTTTTCTACCTCAATGGCGGCCATTTTGAACTGTGTAATGACATAAGCTTTACAATGTTAAAATAGGACCAAAATTAGGTTTCTCGTAAAAAATTATGCAGAAAAAAAAAGATATTACAAAGGAATATATATAAATTTCTTCATAAGTTACAATTTCAGTATTGCATCAGGCGGCCATTTTAGATTTTTGCAAATAAAACACGATTTAGGCTTTAAAACTTAAAAAGAAGTCATGAAATGAGTTCCCCGTGAAAAATTAAGTGAAAAAGAGGTATTACAAAGGAATATATGTTAACTTCTTCGTATGTTACAATTTTAGAATGGCCTTTGGCGGCCATTTTGGATTTTCGCGAAAAAAAACATGTTCCGCTCCTGGGAAACTTTGGGACTTTTTACAGGTCATTAAGGATGACCATCTGAACAACTCCTGAAATTTTCAGCTTTATATTATTTTTTTCCATCTTTACCCCTGAAAATGCCTAAAATTCCTGGACTACTGTGATGATATTAGGGGACTATATTATCGTTCACCACCCGTGTATGATGTACTTGCGTGACCCGGATATCCTATAACAATTTATTATTAGATTTAACCTATAAACATGATAATAGCTAAAAAAGGAAACTATTTTATTTATAGGTCTGTAAATCTTCCGTGTTTAAATGTCAATAATATATTACAATATCTTCAATAAAGTATAGCTGATGAAATGTGCATTCAGCGTGCCATTAAATTATATCTGCTATCTTGAAGCATTCATGTTTTCCTTGTTGTTGTCGTCATCGCTGTTGTTGTTGTGGTTGTGGTTGCTATTATAATTTTAAAACAATTTCGTTTCGCTGTTTTACATGATAATTTTAATGTTGAACCTTACCAGATACATATTAATTATCTTTTAACATGTTTAACGGTGAAATGTTATTTTATTGACCGTTTGCGAAAGGCTTAACATATTGAAATTCAGGTATTACTGATAAATAATGTTTATTCCACTAATCCAAGGCTATGCGCACCGAACTCAAACAAATACTGTTTGCAAAAATATACTCTACAATATATGTCACGCAATATAATCAGGTCAACGATGGTATAGACATTAAAAACTTTTCTCATCAAAGTTTCTACAAACTCGTGCTAAAATTATTCACTGTGCATGTATCTGTGATGATATTAGGGGACTATATTATCGTTCACCACCCGTGTATGCTGTACTTGCTTGACCAGGATATCCTATAACAATTTATTATTAGATTTAACCTATAAACATGATAAAAGCTATAAAAGGAAAATATTGTATTTATAGGTCTGTAAATCTTCCGTGTTTAAATGTCAAGAATATAATCCATTATCTTCAATAAAGTATAATTGATGAAATGTGCATTCAGTATGCCATTAAATTAGTTTGATATCTCCTATATTGAAGCATTCAAAATGACGAGCTTTCAGCAATAAGTTAGCTTTCATGTTTTATCACACTTGTCAATTCAACTTACTAGTCCTATGATCGATTTAAAGGCCTAGTCACACATACCATCACGCACGTCCAGCGCACAAAAAATGAAGTAATTATTACTTAGATAGTAAGCTAAATAACATCAAAGCAATTGAAGAAGAACTGTCTATTACAACGATAGGTGAAATTAAATTTTCGTGAATGGCCGCCATCTTGAATTTCCATATTTAAGTATGTAAATTATTATACTACCCATCATTACAAACATGAATAGTATCATTACTTATACTCTAAAAGTCAAAATACACAAGTAGAACAAAACATAATTCTTCCAAATCTTAAAACTGATAATATTGTGATTTTCATTTTTGTAGATGGCGGCCATTTTGAATGTCCATTTTGACGCATACCGCATCATAGTACAGCTGCGTAACGTCATTTTTCGGATTCAGGGGGTCAAATAACATAAAAATGACTATGTCACTTGCTTTTACTAAAAAATGCACCCCAATGTTCGATTATCTGAATACGGGCCTTGACTATAACGTTAGACTGGCGCTCGTCTGATGTTCTTCTGGCGTCTACATTCACACGTGGAAAAAAGCTCACATTTTTAAACATGCAGAAAATGTGCGCAGAGGTTGACGCACACAATAAATGAATAACGGACACCCGGCGTTGTCGTCGAATCATCAACGTCTCCACTTATTGGCCCATACGTTAGATAAGCTGATCTCATCATTTTATTAGAATATGTTACCGACTTTAATACTACGGATCCATGTTCCGAAGTATTAGTCCGATATGTTTCAAACATATACATATTGCAATCTCAGGTAGGGTCATCTTGTGCAGTTTTTATGGGTATTTATCCAATCAATGCTATAACCAGATAACCATATTTAAAAGGCTGGGTGACAACATTATATATATTGAAAAACTGACTAAATTCCAAATATTTGTTGGTGTGTGTTTACCATGGGCCCAAGTATGATAATCTACACTATTTAAATAAGAAAATGCATTGATAAACTACTTACGTGATTTGAAAGATTATGCCATATTAAAATGGTCAGAGATAAAGTACTGTACTTCGCCCAAAATTGTGTTATAGCTTACATGTACCTGGGTGTCTTTAAAATTAAATGGCACCATGTTTTACACATAATTTTTCAAACGAGTACAAATCTGCAGATAAGATGGGTTTACCCTGCATGTGAACATGAGCACAATACCTATACCCAATGCTGGTTTAATGTTGGGACAGCGTCTTTGACGCTGGTCCAACATTAAACCAGCATTGGGTGAAGTCTTGTGTTTGCTGGACAGTTCAGATGGGTACACGGCTGGTTCTTCTCTGTTTTCTCCCTCTGGTGCTCGATCTCCACCACAATTCACACTCTGACGATTGGTCTCAGGCGGTGACTTACAATGGTCTGCAAGTCGATCACGCCGCGTCGCTAATTGATTACTGCTTAGTATTAGCCGATTTCTCTATTCATAAAAAGTTCGTTTCTATGCGTGAAGAATAAATGAATAATGTGCATATATAAGCTAAACTGAGCCAGGAGAACCTTCTGAAGATGGTGAGATGAATGAGATGACACTGCCCTCCAGACACATGATTCGAAATTCGAGCCCTGGCGATCTAAGGCCGAGCACGCTACCACTCGGGCACGATACCGAATCACTAAACTAACCAACAGTAATATACCATGTAAAAGAAAGTTGAAATAAATGGAGACAATTATATCTAACAATTACAACTTCGCCTTCATCTGCCTGCCTCAGAATGATCTGATGCAATGATTGCAATATTCACGATTGTGTAGGCCTACCAAGAACGTAGGCCGTTTAATTAAAACAGGAAATAATCTGCATCTATTCCGATAAATTAAGCATATAAATAAAATATTTCCTTCTAACGTACTCGACGTATACGTTCTATCAATGAGCCTTGGTCTGTAAATTTGTCCGAGCGATGATCATTGTTCAGACCGCACAAGAAATCTGTTTTATAGGAGCAGAATGTTTGTAGGATCGTCGTGGTGTGATGGGGGCATTATATGAATGGCTCAGAGGTAAAGTGATCCAAGTTCAAATGTGATTTTTTCCCTGTTTATGTCCTTTTGGGAAAGTTAAATATATAGGAAATACATCTCCCCTCGCAAGGATCGCTTGCTCCCGAGGTCGCAGGCCCATCGGTGTCAAGACTTGCTGTCTGGAAAATGAAAGAAATAATATAAATATCTAAGCCATCTGTTAAAAATTTCAAGATTTTTCCAGCAACAATATTTTTTCACTTTCAAAATTGATACTTTTCTTCAGTTGTAAAGTGCACGTGATCCAAATCCATCAGTTTATATAAGGACATTTTGACTTAGATTAGTTTACCTCTGATACATACGGAACAAGCCAGCTGAAATGTAATAAAACACACCTTAATATGGATCAGTCTATGCTATACCAAACATTACCAAATTTTCACTGGAGCCAGATGATGAAACACGAGCCTGTCTTTATACTAGTTGGTGACGTTTATAAATCAATTGATACTTCAAAATATCAACAGCTTATTTATAAAATAAAATGAAATAAAAATTACCAGAAATGGGCTATATACCTGCCAGTAGGAATGAGTAGTAAACACTAATGCATAACTTCACATGTACTTCGAATTATTGACATGACAAAATTGAATAAAAAAACGTAATATATATTTTCGTTATTTGCTTTTAACTTTATGGTATTCTATAGGAAAATGAGAAAATACGGACTTGGATCGCTTTACCTCTAAGCCATTCATATTGTCAGAAGTGAAGAAACGTATACTTGGTGATTTTGAAGATAGTCCACTATTCCGGCAATCACGATATATTGAATCAATGCTGGTTTAATGTTAGCTAATCGTCTGCGACGACATCAAACCAACACTGTTTCAGCATAGAGTGTTTGCTTGGATTGACAGTTAATACACCGCCATTATCAGACAGGTGTGTACGCCGCCCTTCGTACACCGCTACAGGTGTGCAGGTAATGAACCCCTTCATCGTCGTACATGTGATTACATGTCCGTTATACTGAAAATGGAGTGTGTCATTTACAGCTGCATTCCTTAGATATGCCATAATATGTATGCCATATGTACTGTTGAAACAACATCACATGCACATATGTGCATGTGATGTTGTTTCAACATTACATAGTTTGTTTGTGAATAAATACGCTTAATCATAATATACAATCATGGTCCGTGGCAGAGAAAGGGTTATCCATTTTTAGGCCGATGAAATCATTTTTATGGCTTTCTAGAATACATTACATAACGGGATATGCGTCCAATCATCATAATAATTATATTATATATCTTGTTTGTGGTAGAATAAATACGTGTATTAATCATATAAACAATCATGATCGTGGCACAGCAAGGGTTATCTATTTTTAAAAAAATGATCAGATAATTTGTATGGATTTCAATTATGGCGTAAAATCAATTTATATCATATAAACAATCATGATCTGTGGCAGATAAAGGGTTATCTATTTTTAGGCTGGTTAGATCAATTGTATGACCTTCTAGAATACATAACATAACGGGATATGCGTGTAATCATCATTGTCAGTTTTAGTCGTAAATATGTGTCTTTATTCCAATAGTACAAACTGCTCCGTAAATATTTTTAAAATAAGTTAAGTCGTAAAATCATTTTTTATCGACCTCACATCGATGCTATCACTATCACAATAGAAACTGATAATAAATTCTTTACATTTCTGAAGATTTTTTAAGCCCTCATCCTGCTGATCACGACTATTGTCGTTTTTAATCTGTTTTATTAGTCGACCAAATCACTGTTATTGGGAATGAAATGTGTGTCTTAACATCAATATTGGCAAATATTTGTGCTAAAATAAAACAAACAGTCATTTTCAGCCAGTTGAAGCTGTGGGTCGCGGTAGCGAAGCACAACTTCAAGTGGGTGAAAATTTAAATAAATTAACTTAGCAGGATAAGGGTAATTACGGTATATAAAAGTATTTTTTTATATAATATTACAGAGCCATCAGATTCCAGTGGACCACATTATCGACATCAGTAGTACCTAAACGGTTTATTAGGCTAAGAGGTTCAAAGTCTAAGTCCTGACGCACTATAGCAGGCTAATATGGCAAGCATACACCTGGTGCAGGAAAAACCAGGTCAATACTGAACAATTATATAGGAGAAAACAATTCAGTTTGGAGAATCATAATCAATTCAGGTGTCTGAAGTTTTTTAATTCCCAGAACAGGCGACTCTATGGATCATTGTTTCACGATTTTATCCAACATGGATTTTCATCGATAACATACATCAGAAGAGAAAGCATTATTTATTAGTTTTCTCCAGGTTTCGTGTGTCGGTGACACATAATTTGACTGATCCATGTGAAGTTGGTGACTGTCTTTAATTTTGTCATTTATATAAATCAGATCCTCACCAGACCAGCAAGATGACTCAGCCAGGAATGGGATCCGGTAATATGTACCGCTACCCCAGCATGCAATCCGTGCAATCCATGGCCAGCATAGGTAAGCCATCCAGCAAACACGACACGTTGGAACAACAATGTTTTAATGTTGGGCCAGCGTCGCAGACGTTGGGCCAACATAAAAACATCATTGTTTTAACGTGTCGTGTTTGCTGGCCATCTATTACATCACGATCACACTATCATTATCCCCTAAACCGCTGACCACGACTAGGACTATATATAGTCGCTTTTAATCTGATTAAATCACTGTTATGGAGAACGATACCTGTGTTTAAAGATCAGAAAAAAACACATTTTTGGTCTCAAATTTAACAAATTAATTACATTGATTAATTAATTAATTTAATTAAGTATATTATACTCGCGTGAACATTAGTCGTGAACATTAGAACAAAACAGTTCAGCTTTAGTCACTGTGTGGCGTGTTGTTATAAAAAAGTGTGTAACTTTAGTCTGAACAAAACAGTTCAGCTTTGGTCACTGCGTGGTGTGTTGTTATTGAAAAGGGTGTATTATTAGAAATTGTGGGTCGCTGTAGCGAGACACAACTTCAAGTGGGTGGACTTGTTTTTTATGGTGGAGCTTTAACACATGTAAATGACATGTAGGTCATATTGCTGTATATAATTATGTGCATGTGATGTTGTTTCAACAGTATATATTTTGTTTCTGGCAGAAAAAATACGTGCATTAATCATATAAACAATCATGGTCCGTGGCAAAGCAAGGGTTCTCTATTTTTAGAATGATCAGATCATTTGTATAGATTTCTTTAGAATACATTACATAACAGGACAATGCGCGTAATCTTTACATTGCAAGTTTTTAGTGGTAACCTAAATATACACAGCCTATAATTATATTACGTATATTCCGAATGTACGACCTTCTCCGTAAATATTTTAAAAGTATAAAATCAAAAAAGTCGTAAAATCAATTTATATCATATATACAATTAGGGTCCGTGGCAGAGAAAGGGTTACCTATTTTTAGGCTGATGAGAGAATTATTGGATTTCTGATAATCTCATAACGGGATATGCGTCTAATCATCATAATAATTATTGTCAGTTTTAGTGTTAAATATTATGAGTAATTTGCACCCACTTGAAGTTGTGGGTCGCAGAAGCGAAACCCAATTTCAGGTGGGTGAAAAAAAAAAAAAAATAATAATAATAATAATAATAATAATAATAATAATAATAATAACAATAATAATAATAATAATAATAATAATAATAATTATAGTAATAATAATAATAATAATAATAATAATAATAATAATAATAATAATAATAATAATAATAATAATAATAATAATAATAATAATAATAATAATAATAATAATAATAATAATAATAATAATAATAATATTAATAATAATAATAATAACAATAACAATAACAATAATAATAATAATAATAATAATAATAATAATAATAATAATAATAATAAAGCCACGCGATATATAGCATGGAGGACATAAATATAATTGAATTAATGAAAAAACAATGGTACCTTGACACACACAGTGACTCAAATTGAGAAACATATGCCTTTTCAGCACTATTTAGTTACTTCTAGAGATTTTTAAAATTTCACGTAGTCATTTTAAGTTGCGTGTGCCAGTTTCATAGCGAATTTAGAAAGTGTTGTATAGAAATTAAAATATGTGGTGTACAAACTCTATATACATGAGAATAAATAATGAGAATAAATTATATCTGCATAGTTGGAGCAGCTGTTGAGCCAGAATTGCTGGATGATTCTGATTTGCTTGAATATATTTCGAAATGTATTTTCATCTGCTACTCTAAGAATCTAACTATTTATTTTGTATTAACCCTTTGACTATTGAACCCATGGCATATAAATACATTTATGTCTGGTAGTGAACCTCTGTATCTTCATGAACGATCGATCCAAGTGATGTCCCCGGTCCGTGGCCGTGCCCTCTCTTTATGAAAAGTGAGGGCACTTAGCACAAAGTTGACCCGAATAATTAGATTTGCTCCTCCGGATTTGATAACATTTCTATACGTAATATGTTTTGTAAAAAAATATCATCTACATTTGTAACGCTAATATTTTATATAAATATTATTTAGGTTGTCTTTTTAACAATGATAGCACACCGATCCAGTTCACAATAATATACAACTGATGTGTGTATAGGTCGTGATCCAACTAATGTTCAACCTCTGACTCCCCTTTACTCACCTTAGTACATTTTAATTTGTAGCGTTGAATTAATGTTATTTTTGTAGGTTTTAAGCAGACATTGACAACATAATCCCCTGTTTCTATTGAGTAATATATGCTTTCGTTTAAATACATCTATATCCGTAAAATGATGTACTGGTTGATTTAGTCCGGCTCTGGTGTAATGTTGGCCCAGCGTCAGGGACGCTGGGCCAACATTACACCAGAGCCGGACTATTCTCAACACCGGTTGAACAACGTATGTATTCGTCCGAAACATTTTTGTTATTACATGCCCAACGTGGTTGTTGTCTTGTTTTATCAGGGTACATGCCGCCTGGCCATGGTTATGTTCCCAAGAAACAGAAGCCAGACAAACCTTATGGCCCCAGCTTCAATTCCATTATGAACAGGACCTGGAGGGGACCAGGGGAGAAGTACCTGTACTACGCCCTGGTGTGTGGATGTGTGGCCATCCTCTTCTTCACCGGGGCAGGAACCTACTGGGGACTCAGGTATGTATGGATAGGTCATTGTTATCGTCCCCCCCAACATCCAAAAGGTTGTACGTGGCACGTACTACACTTGTCAGGTTGTAGCGGTCGCTATTTGAGGCAGTGTTTTAGTACTGCCATCTGAGATGCCATGGATAAGGTTTCTTGTGGAAGTCCGAACAAGGCATGTAGTCTACCAGCAAACACGAGACGTCAATCCAATGTTGGCTTACTGCGCTGGGCCAGCATCGCAGACGGTGGCCAAACAGTAAGCCAACATTGGTTTGACGTCTCCGTGTTTTCTGGGTACGGTCGTTCATTAGATAAGCCGAACCAAGACTAGTATTCCACCCCCGACCAATCGAATAGTGGTTCAGCCTAACGAATGCAATATTTCATCAAATGGCACACAAATTGTAATATAAAAATGATTTGGCACTATCGTAATGATTAAATGTGCATTTACATTTTGTTTATTTCTATCGACTTTAGCTATCCATACTCATAAATCTTCAATGTTTTTGTATAACTGTTGACACATACATAACATTTTATGTTATTTTTTCAGAAACACAAGTCGTATGATTGTACTTAGAACAGAAGTATGGGGCGCCATTCTTACCATAATAGGTTTATGTTTCACTGGTCTTACTTTCCATTTCATTTGGGCCGCTCGCAGAGAAAGCAACAACTGGCGCGCCAATGTCAGAGTGAGTGCTACTTTTATCTGAAATAACCTGGAAGATATGCGTCATTGATCAATTATTCAATGACATACCTGTATATGTAATTCAAGATAAATTGCAGCCTGGCTCTGTGCATTGGGAAGTCAAAACTCATTCATCAGTTGATTGACAGTGTTCAAAAGAAGACAAATAACATAATACATGTCACTTAAACTATAGCATGATCGCTCACATGACAGTCACCTCTTATATAATTAATAATTATTATAAAATATGAAATATGATATTTCATTTTCTTAACATATACATATCAGAGAGAGGGAATAAAGACTAAATGAAAAATAATAGATTACTATAGGTAATACAAAATCATATTCTGAATGACTGTATAATTTTACTAATTGTTTTACAGTTCAGACCTGAAGGGTTGTTTGTGGCAGCCGCGTACAACCATGCGTATGTACCAGAAGACGGGTAAGTTCGTGATATCTACGATGTAAAAACATGATTATGATTTTGTTTATTTAGATCTTAGGTCGTTCTAGTGTACATTTCATTAGCTTAATTCAAAAAGGTGATATTTGAAAGAATACAATTCACAACCGGTAATAATATCTTCCCCTTGCAAGTAAAGTCTTTTTTCACTGATAATATACCATTTAGGCCTATCTATATTTGCAATAGATTCAGTCATTGTCTGTTGGTGGTTATAAAATGTTGATTTAACTACAAACGTGTAGAGGAAATGCACTTGATTTAGCCAAAAACGCACAAAATTAAAGGACATGCACTGATCTGCTAATTTTATGGTTATTTGAAGTTATCCAATTGCGTTAAATCTTTGGGAGCTGCTTAAATTGTGTGTGGTTGACCATGTTGACTTGATGAAAACGATTTTAAAAATTGTTCGCAGCTAAATAATTTTGGGACTTTTAATCATACAAGATGGCTACCACAATGCAAAACCCCATCTTAGTGGTAGGCATATCTACTAGGCATTTTTACCTCTGCTCCACCAGCAGTCTATGTACGTTTCAAAACTGTTGGAATCCTTCTAATGCCACTGCATGAGGTAATGAATCCTTCAAAATGAATGTCAAAAGGGCAGAGCAGCGCGCCGCTGTATGCCTATATCACGATCTTGTTTCAGCATGTTCAGTCCAGAAGGCGAAGATAATAATCTCTCGACTCGATGCCAACAGATAGAAATAACATATTAGCCTTAATTGTCCGTTTTAATTAAATATGTTAGAAATTGAATTACTCAAATACACATTAAAATATTATGGGTCATCGTGATTCGCTGCGTCAACATTGTAGGCGTACAATGCAATGGCACGCATGCGCATGAGTAGGGTCCGCTACAATGTAAATATTGTCGTTCAATGAAGCATACCGACCCAGCTGCTTCAAATAATAACAACAATTAGTATGTAGGCATCACATATTTACTAATATTCTGAAATATTGTTACTTCAGGATGAAACTAGCAACGGGTACATATGGACCAAGGGCAGTTAAAGAGATACCCAAGCCTAAGCGTGCAGGAGGTAGAAGCAGGAGGGGTAGCCAATCTTCAGTATCCCGTGTCGCCATGGCTAATGCCCAAATGCAAGAAGCCGACAAAATAGCAGTTCAACCACAACCTGCTGAACCTGCGTATTCATCAGCCCATCCACAGACTCACAGGTACGCCAAGAGAGATCAAGGACCAAGTAGTCATCACGGCTCTCGTGATTATCTAGCTGAGGGCTCTCTGCCAAGCTACGCTCAAGTGGAGAAGACCTATCCTCAGCAGACATCCCTATCTACTTACCCTCAGGAACCACCAGCCCAGTATGGTCAGAGGCAGCCACCACCCAGCCCTATGGCCTACGAGGCTAGTCAGATGGCCCCTGTTAGCTATCCAACGTCTACCAGTACCACACAATACGGAATGAGACCCATGACCTCCCGACAACCCACCACGGCTTCACGTGGCTATACCATGCCTATACAGGGTGTGCCGTATAATTCAGAATCCGAAATGTAATACGTCACTCATCATCCACTACGAAAAGTATTTCTCATAGCTTACCATGGCTAAATGTGCACTGAAATCTAAATAAGAGCTACTTCAAACAACCATTTGTGGTGGGAATATATCACTCACATTAAATTTTGTTCCATTTGAACAAGGCTGATGAGTGGTGGGAGGAGCATTTTTAGAGCTAAAGAAATGTGTAGTCTATATTGAATTACTCTAAACTTGTGGTGTCTATATATATATTTTTATTCAACCGAGTTTACTTTTTATATAACAGTACTCAATATGTACATAAACGCACAACATGCTGCTAGTATCTCTACATAGAAGATTTACCATGATATACAGATGGCGCAGGTACTAGGTAGTGATACAGCAATATCAAGGATTAATAAATAAATTAAACTGACAATTTTGTGATTATGTTTACATTCTTCGGGACTAATTATAATGCATAATGAAATAACCGCATGACAGAAGATATACTTTAAATGTGATTAATCATGTTTACTTTAAGAACAATGTCAGACCAATGGTGGAGAAATGACCGTGAAACATACTATACGCTCTATTATCGTACCCCACAAAGTATACTTTTATTTGTATGATTAATTGTTTAGGAATAAAAATATGCTTACACCTTAGTCTTTCCTTGTATCCCTTGATATGTCTCACATACACAACTCTCTCTCACATTAGTAAAAACAGATCATTTATAATTAGATATTGCTTTGTTACACATACATGTATGATAATGTTTATGCACACATGTACCATACAATTTGCTGATATTAATATAGATCTGCACTATATAGATATGTATAGCAATACTGAACCGTCTTTTAAACAAAGTGGCACTTTTACCTGTTTATACCATGCATTTCTCTTGTTAATATGATTAAAGGGACTAGCCCAGGTCTAAAATCATCAAAAAATCGGTGATTTTATTTTGGCTTCTTAATATGACCATATGATGTAAACATGTCCATAGACTAGAACTGCAAAAGTTTTTAATTTTTGTTCGTCGCATTCACCAGTTAGGCTAGATATAGAGACGAAATGTCCGTATTTCTTATTTTTGACATGGTTGTCAATAATTAGAAATCAGGAAGTTCGTCTTTATATCTAGCCTAACTGGTGAATGCGCATTACAAAAATTAAAAACTTTTGCAGTTCTAGTCTATGAACATGTTTACATCATATGGTCATATTAAGAAGCCAAAATAAAATCACCGATTTTTTTATGATTTTAGACCTGGGCTAGTCCCTTTAACCAAGAAATGGAACATGTGAATACAATAACTTGTGATATGAAAATAGAATCCTCTATAGACTGAGTAGGCCTAATTAACTATGAGATTACATAAGTGATGAACATATTGGTCCTCGGAATTTGAAATACATTCAGATGTGAGTACAAATTACATTGACCTAAATATCAGCATTGTCGTTCCTTTTCTTAACACTGGTTAAATGTCCATAGCATGAAGTATTTATCAATAAATAATTGTTTGATTTTTATCCTCCTAGCAGAGGCTTTTAAAACAATGTTAATGTTAACCTTTAGCCTTGAAACAAACGTTAAATTCAGGTGGAGACAGGGCTATTCCAAGTAGATAAGTACGTGGATCACAAGATACAAGCTCACCAGGCCCAGCCTCCACGTGGAAATGCTGAAACACCGAGGCAATAAAAAGAAACATACGAGCCATGGCAAACACTTCTCCAATACAAACACGCGATCCTGCTCCAAAAGGCAGCAGATTCTTCCTGTTCTCATGATCTGCTGTAACAAGTTCTCCCTGATCATCCAAAAAACGTTCAGGTTTGAATTCCCATGGTTCGTCCCAGAATCTGTGATCGTGATGTAGTGCCCAGCTATTTGCAATCATGTTTGTTCCTTTAGGAATTAGAGCACCGGCCAAGTAGCAGTCCTCAGCGGCCGTGTGCGGAACTCCAAAAGGCACTACTGAAACGTAGCGATTCAGCTCTAGTATTGCTGCTCGTGTATAAGGCATATTTTCTCTGTCCCGTAAGGTTATAGGTCGTGCTCCACCCACCACATGCTCTATTTCGTGGTGGAGTTTTTCCTGTACTTTAGGATAATGAACCATAATATTTACGAAAGCTGTCAGAGAATTTGATGTAGTTGTTGTTCCGGCCACTAATATATCGGCGAGGAGGGTTTTCATGTTGTCGTCATCTATTGTCCGCTCACCGGTACTTTCAGTCTCTTCTCTCTGAGTATGCATAAGAGAATGCATCAAACTCACTTGACTTTCATCACTCAAAGTCTCAACAAGACCTGGTTTCACACTAGACCAAAACTCAGTCATTAATTCCATACCCCTATGGATCTTCCTCATTGTCTCGGTAGGTAAGAATCTTAGCCAAGGAAAGAGATCGATCAAAGCCCCTTCCAGTGTCATTGTGGCAGAACTAACCGCCAATCTCTCAAGTTCTCGTCCAAGTTTAAATAGCTTACTATCATAATCAAGACATTTTCCAATTGTAAAATAAAGCAAGCTCTGCAGAGTGAAGTTATATATGTCAATTGTTGGATTTGTCGGTTCGCCCGATGTTTGTGTTAATTTGTCATTGAATTGTTCCAGCATACCTTTCAGGTTTATTTCAATAGTATCCAGACCTGCACTGTATTGTTTGAGGCTGCGATGTGCTGCTTTCTTCGAAACATTGTAAAAATATTCATGGTTATCTTGCCATATCAAGTCCTTGCCTCCAAAAGTGCCGTAGAATATCCGAAAAGTTTTTGGCCTGTTTGCAAATTTGGGACCACTTTTCACCAGCATGGTGTGAAGATGCTCTTGGCTGGAAACCACCACCCAATTCTCGTTTAGCACCCTAATACATATTGCTCCGCCATATTTTCTGGCCCATATGGCCATTTGTTCATAAGGACAGTTATCTTCTATGTCAATAACATTACCAAGAAATGGAATGGCAGGAGGGCTGGGTAAATCTAGCCTTCTGTGTTGTTTCGTCCAAGCATAAAGAAATAGAATAATCAACGTAGATATGATGATATAGAGCATCATCTTGATATATTACAACGTGTCTTCTGCTCTGTTTTGTTCTATCGGAATTGTGTCTTGTATACAGTACAAAGTTTGAACCAGCCTTCATAATATGAACTAATAAGATAAACAATTCTAACGTCCATGATTTCACGGACCAGGGGGCGTATTCTTATTACTCATTTCCGTTGATCGTATATCAAGTTACTCCGAATACGCTTTCATTTTATGATGCAGTCTTTGGTAATATATAATTTACTTTTTCTCAGTCACTTAAAAAATCTGATCATGATCTCGAGCTCGAAGTGCTTGAAAACGCAGTACCTTGTGATCAAATATTTTTTACAATGCGTTCAAGATAAATCAACTGACATATCAAAATGGTACTTTTAATGTTATATCTATTACTAAATACGCAATAAAAATACTGATTAAAATACTGATTAATATTTAGTGATGGTGCATCTAATCTACAGTATAAACTACAATTTGTATCAGGAGCGTATTAAGGGTGGGTTCTAAGTAGCGCTGATAAACCCCTCCCTCCTATCATCGAGGACAAATATATTGTTAGGTTAAAAGTCACGCTCACACTAGACAGTATGACATCATAGATTAGGGAAAACCTGAAACTCACTTGATAATCATAAATTGTTTACACTTCGAAATCCCTCTAAACAATTCCTGATTACTCCCTTGCTTATATTGACCGACTTGGAAAGACTGTCCCATTTATTGGTGCCTGATTTGTTGATATATTGCTAATATTTTTATCGTCATTACTGTTTGCGCATGGCTGACCTATAATTCTTATCGACTTTTCGATAATGTTTGCAATGATTTGCCATGCATTATTTGACCCTATATAGATTATACACATAGGAGATAGACATCACATCGTTTAGAATTATGAACGTGTTATTTATAATAAGTATATATTATTGGCTTAGTATCTTCATTCAGGTTGCCGCTGTTGCCCTCTGATGACTAGCATGGCAACTATGTTTGTTAACATAGTTGCCGTTTTTTAACATTAGCATTACATTTTCTGAAGCCATTGAGATCAGTCGTTGGTGACTGGTCTCGGCTCTTCACTTTTGTCATTCAAGTATTTGTAAGTTTTGTAAGCAGATTATTGATCGATTATTTTAAGTCCTGTTTCTTAATTGTGTTTCAATCAAACCTATTGAAGCCACTCTATGTCTCATGTAATGTTATCCAGGTGTAGGTCTATATATTATTTAAGGTTTTATCTGGGCGAGGTGGTGCGAATATGGTCCACTAAAACGGCAGGTTATGTGAGGTCACTGTGTTTCTGGCAACTTCGTAGATAATATTTAGGTAGATTTAGTGGTAGACATATAATGTAATTTGCGTGAGCAGGATGTATTCTGTTTATATGTCATTTTATAAATAACTGTAAAAATGGTAAATGTTAACTTGCGTAGAATGATATAAAGTCTGAATTGTATGGAGTAGAATTAATTGTATTTATGTATTTTAGCTTACGTGATATTTACACTTGTTATATTTTTAGGGATATAATATTGTTACTGTGGAAGCCTTTTCAGTTGGTATGCACGAGAGATTACGTCATCCCCGCGAACCCGATTATATATAAATATAGTTTTGAGTTGTTGTTTTAACTCAAAACATCCCGGTTATCCGATTCACTTTGTGATTATGCAGACGCTAATTAATTATATGAGAATTATCACTCAAAAAAAGAAAATAAAGTGTAAAAAAAATAATAGCAGTTAGGCCCACAGTCTTGTAAATAAGTATTTTGCGGTTTTTATCACACAATCGCATTACATGATGGCACAATACGTTACAGAAAGGTTGGCTAAGTTACGCGATATAAAATCATTTTATTTCACACCCAAAAACCACAATGGCGGCTGCATGCTGTGTGCCTGGTCACGTAACTTAATTAATGTATAAACAATTCACCGTTCTCGCGCAACAGTGACGATGGCGAAATGTTTTATCTTATTTCTAACAACTATAAACATTTACGAATATTTAGTACGCCTATACCTCTAGACAATCTGTAAAGATCTGTTGGAGATTAGTGTCTTATTTACGGGTTTGTAATGGAGTTAGAAATAATGCGTGTATTTGTCAGTCATCATATGCACGCATACAATTTTAATGCCTTCCAGCATACCATGGAATAAACCTTTGTGGCAGATAACAGAACAGACTGCATTTGCGGTGTTAAAGAGTGCGAAACCGCATTTATTGAGCAGATATAACAACGCTAGAAATGATGACTAACTACTCCTAGTACGTTTATTTATCTTTTGCACAATACGATAATTGTGCTGGGAATTTTTGTATTTGACACAGTAAATAAAATGCATTCCCCTGGAATTAAAATGTACAATCTTCCACTCTAACGAGTGGCGGATGGTATATTTTACTCCAGGAGGGTGACGATTTGATAATGAATTTTGATTTGATATGGCAGTATTCTGGAGATCTCTTAGATTATCCATCAGTGGTGGTGTTGCCGCCTGTCCCTGAAGGCCCACTGGTTATGATTGTAGTATCTCATTGGCCGGATCTTAAGCTCTGTAGATCTGAGGGAATACCAGATGCCATGCCAGCTTTGCCAGAATACACCGTCAGCCTCTCCTCCTTTATACTGGCCTCCCCTGAAAACAGAATATAAGTAATATACGTCATGAAACTCCACTGTCACCCATGGTTTTGTGGTGCGGAAGGGGTGTGTAGGTCTATCCATAATTTTAATATATATGCTATCACGCATTCGTTAATTGCCAGCATTGAACAGTATTTTGCTGGAAGAGAAGAATTACTAGTATGTTATACCAGGGAGTGGCCTTGGTTATACTAATCATCAAACTATCTTCAATTACGTTTACTGGTAATTATAATGTAATTTGCGGAGTGAGACCATGACATTTTACTTGAATATGATGTCATTGTTTATACAAAGGTTATAATTAGCTGTGTTGTGGTTGAGTCAGCGGTCAATGAATATTACAAACACACTTTGTTCAACATAATAAAAACTAGACATTTGGATTACAGATTGCTGTATCTGTTATTGATTGGCACTATCATGCAGTCTGAACAGACACATGGCTTAAAAGTGAGCATTGGTGGTGTAATATACATACAAATATTAAATATAAAGAAACATATAAACAATCTGTACGGAACAACGTCATTGGCCAAACATACCTATGATAGAAACCGTTGAGGTTGGCATCACCACAATCATGGTACCACCATCCACCTTTCTTCAACCTGGCACAATGGCTGCCACCCCAACTGTAGTCAGCGTCATTGTCTCTGTCGAAAGTGCTAAACTTCTGCTCCATATTTAAAGGCATTGAGTTTCCTGTCAGAGGACAAAATGCGTATTAGTAAGCTGAAACGGGTAATTACGTCGCAAATTCTAATAATTATTTGTTATAATAAATATAAATGATAGAATCGTGACATTATACCCTACATAACTTGCCACCTTACCCGCATCTCCTGTATACCCGTCTATAATCATGGCGTAATCTGATTCTGGTCCTTTCAGCTGAAATGTTTTATACTCAGCGTATCGACTGAGTCCTTTGTAGTCCTGCATATCCACACGTAAACTGTACTCCTGCTGTTGTACAACAAGAGACAAGGGTGCGTTACCTGTTGATAAAAAAAAGTTATATGTAAGTAGGCCTATATAGCCTATATGATTAATTATGACTTTCTCATTACTTTACTCATTAGTATTTTTAACCCCCTCCATGCATGATCAGCATAAAAAAAACCCAGGATTTCCACGCGCCGCGCTGCTCTCGGTGGGGCCACGTTTGCTGAATTTTGCGGCGCAGCGCCGCGCAGCGCGGCGCGGCGTTTGGTGGGGCAGTAGCTTTTACAGATAGAAAGGATAAATACCACCTGCTTAATATAAATTAAAAACAAACATTGGAGTGGGCAAGGACTTTAACATTGTTTAATGTAATATGGCTTGAATACTAAGCTGACTCGATATTATTTCATAACACACAGCGAAAATACATACAACTCGATATATTGAGATAAGCATATATCCGAGTATATAACCATATGACTTTATATCAAGCTGTGAACAGGGTGTGAGTTTACAAATCATTATTTGATACTTTATATTTAAAAAAATCAATTGTTGATTTGTGAACAATACATCGACTTCAAACCTCAATACATTATCAAATTATACACTGAATGTATCGAGACCTCCTGGCCTATGCCGAGCTTAATGTATCAAAGCAAATATTCAATAGATGTACATCGATTTGACAGGTCGTTAAATCAAGTTGTAGTCATTCTTCTGTTTATTGTAACGACACCACATGATATATTATATTGAGAGATCGATTTACATGTTTTGTCCAGAGTTTTGTAGAAAATATATATTTTTGTATTAGTCAAATTAACAGAATAATGATTGTAAACAATCGCATTTTCAAAAGAATAAACTGGACTAACGTTATAGTCTAGATCACGTCCCATGTCAATAAAAAAATAACATGTCGTTTATACAAACGATACTACAGGCACGACACTGCACTGCACTGCACTGCACTGCACCACTGTTTTGCTCTGCATCCACTATAATGCATTAATTAAGGCCTGGGCAATGTACTGCATTGCACTGCACTGCACTACACTGCACTGCACTGCACTTCACTGTAATGTAATGTAATGTAATGTGATGTAATGTAATGTAATGTAATGTAATGTAATGTAATGTAATGTAATGCACTGTACTGCACTACTATAGATGACATATTCACTCTCTAACTGCGCTGTGGCTTGCAATGCACTGTACTGCAATCCAATGCATTTATATGAAATAATACGTACCAAGCCAAAACTCTCCCCCCAAGTTTCCAAATCCATAAGCGTATGCCTTCCAATCTTTTCTAAAGCTAAGTAAGCCTTCGTTGCGCCTCTGGAAGATCTGTCAACAATTTACCAAGATATAATCATAGGGGGGAGGGGCACACAGATACAAATAGAATGATAAAAGTATGTTTTTCTAGCTACAGTGTGATAGCGCGTAGCGCGATCGCAGCGATGTCGCGAAGCGCCGTCGCCAGGGACGGAGGGTTAGCATGTTTAGGGAGATTTCCCCCTATAAAAAAAACCTACTTGGGCATTTGCCAGACACATTTTACACAGTCTGAGATAACTAAATCGCGCGATAACAAATATCACGCCAGAATCGACAAGACTTATTTTAGTGGTGCGGATTTTAGTGATGCGGGATAATTTCAGATTGAAACAGATAAATTTTGCATGTCTAGAATTGTACCCATGGGTCTCTAGATACAGAATCTGATTGATGACATTGCAATCGGCGCGGGCTGAGAATTTGACACTTTTGTACACCTGACGCGATCCACAACTTCAAGTGAGTGACAATTATTAAGATTTGACAAAATGTAGGTGAACTCTATTTAAATCTTGCTGACTACGATAGACAAAAACAGCGATAAAGTTGATATCATTACAACGTGTAAACGTGGAGGTGAACAAATAGTTGCCATCCCCCACTACTCACTGTCCATCCTCCTCCATCTGTGGTCATGTCACAGAACACACGTAGAGGGATTTTCTGAGGGCCAACATAGATTGTGTAGTTGCCATTTTTACCATGGCCTTGATCCTGATAGTCTGCACAATCGCGCAGCTTATTTACAGCCTTCTTGAATTTTCGTTTTGGGTTGTTCTCGGTATCATCGGGAACGTAAGCCCCTCCTACATCGTCGGGCACAGAAAAACTTCCTGCAATTGCTGAAACAAAGAGGCAAAAAAACATACAGATGTTATTTAGAACAATAAATGTCATTTCTTGACCTCCTAGTCAAGAATATATATGTATATAGGCCCATATAAAAAAACAGGGATGAAATAGATGTAACCACATTAAATAAAATCTCTAGATATTTACACATGGGTTGTCATACATAACTTGACACTAACTAATATAGGCCTACTTAAAAAAAGATTTTTTTAATCTGTATTGTCTCTTTAATCATTCACGGCATGGAGATATTAGATAAGATTCATTCATAGTAGAAAAAACAATATAATATTAGCTAGCTGCAATAGCTATTCACATGGATTCGTGAGCGACATAATGACGATGGTAAAATATGACCGCCGTTACATATCTTTATAAGGATAATAAGACATAGGGGCCTACAGGTCAGATATGACACACAATAACGCATAAATAATACATGGATAAATAGACCGACACATAAAATATTGCAATTTTGCACTTAGTTATTAGTTCACACCATTTGCAATCACGAACACATATACGCGATGCTATGCCTGAAAGAAAACATTCCGGATCTCATAGAGAAAGTCACCTAGTAAAATCTTATTTTATCACTAAATAGCCTGTCCATCCGTCCGTCCGTCAGCACGCCAACTCGCCCACCCGCCCGCCTGCACGTCTATCTGGGACATACAAAACACTAATCAGCTAATAGGGCCTACATGTAGTAACGTTAACAGGCCTACCCTGTATATCTCATCCCATCGTTGAATTACTGAGCAACGTCTCAGATGGTACAGAAACGTACGGCCAAATGTGGCTGATCGTTTGTTATTTCCGAGCACTTACCAGTAGGAAAGAGGAGAGATGCGTTAGCAGAGTGCAGCAGTAAGAGTGGACACAGCAGGATAAGAAGCCAAGACAATGTCAATCTGTCTGCAATCACCTCCTCCTTCATAATATACAGCTGCAGACTAAAAGCACCCCATCACATACCATAAACAAACATATCACCAGCACGTGAACACTTAGGCTAAAACTACCTGCCCAGGCCCGATCATTCGCGGAAGCTCGTCTGAAGTTAAGACAGATGTTCAAAAAACAAGATCAGGCTCATTCACGGCTTCTTTTTTCAATAAACAAAGGCACAGAAGACACAGACATCGTATCTCATAGAAATTCGAAAAATACAGAATACAGTCTGTCTACTTTTTCTAATAATTACTAATTATTTCAATTTAATAACTTTAACTTTTTGCTAAAAATTAGATACTGATAATATATATAGAAAGTTTATCCACAGATCCAGATTGAATATCACATTTCTATTATTGTGCGTAATTAGGAAAAAAAAACTTAGGCTTGGTGCTTGAATATAATAATTAAATACATAAATGATAATGACTATTAGCATGGATTGAGTAAATTAACCTTTATTTGTAGAAAACCTAGTGATTTTTGAAACTCCCGCTCGATAATATGCTGTAAATGTTAAGTTATGTATAAGACCACAGTAATTATTCTTTTACTATGCGAGAGTCTGATATGTGTGGGTTAATAAGCATAGTAACAGATACTATAATAGGCTCGATGAATATTATGAGAAATATAATGATGGACTCACCATCGCCTGCTTCCCTTTCGTGTCTGCTGACTGCTCCGTACTGAGCGAACTTTTCCTAAAGTAAAGTGGAGAGGTCTAGTGTCAGGCTAAGCAGAACGCCATTATCCCTTGTTCGTGAGATAAGAGAGCACTCCAGACATTCAGTACACTACAGGCATAGTTATAGTAATTTATATATGATTCTTATTCTGATTGCGATTAGTTAAATTATGCTACCAGTATCAGAGAACCACCACGCTTTTATCAGAATTATAAATATAATTGCACAACAAATATATTGGGAAGTCTGATTACTCAAATAGTCAATGCTTTTTATGCCGACGCTTTGTGGTTTTACTTAAAGCAGGAGAGTCGTTATAAATGCGCGTGTATTTCAATGTACCAGACAAAATAAAAATGCCACGGTAACGTCACCAGAGCTTTTTACTTGTTTTAATTCTTGCTTTTAAACACAAAATCTTTGCATAACATTTATACAACGTAAGCCCAGCGTCTTTGACGTTGGACCGACATTGTATAAATGTTATACAAATATTTTGTGTTTATTGTGATATGCATGGTAGCCTACGCCTGCAACGTATGTAGGCTTTAGGTACTAATTAAATACTAATTCATACACATTCTTAAGATCTGCTATGTGCTTTCCGTGTTATATTCGACATGGTAGATATAGCCCCGACTTAATGCACTCGTATAAACAAAAAGTAGTTTGTTTCAAGCTGCGGCTCAACGGTTGGCAATCATTATGGGCATTATCTGCTACTCTATACCAGCCGTTCACACGGGCTATCTCATATGACCTTGTCCTGTGATGTACAACATTCTGCTTTCCACTTTTACTCTACAACATACTATGAGAGTACACTGGCATGCGCAATTCATAACATGTTATATTTAGACTTCAATAATATTATTTTACCTTTGTAGAATATAAAACTTTCTGTTCAAAATGTTACAATATTTTATCTAAAAAGGACAACCTATATATTATTATTAGTCAGTTAACAATTGAATATCAGTTAAATATCAATTAAATTGTTGAGAATTATTGCATAAGACTTGTTGTCTCCTGTAAAATATATAATTTATTTCACCGTACTGATTTAATGTCTGAAGACTACAAGTAAGTGTAGACAATGAGATTTGTTCACCCTTTTGTCATCATAACCTTCAAATGATTTCAAAGACACCACAACAGAAACATGTATCGACAAAATTATCGCAGTTGCAAGGTTGATATGTTGTCTCTGTAGTATATTCATACGTGCTAACGCGATACGAAAAATAAATATAGTAATTATATTTGCTTTCGATTAAATTATTTGCGCTATGTGTGGGACGTTGTCTGTTTGGTTTGAATTTAGGCCGGTGGTGGTCACTGATTGTATGTATGTAACTATGCATATCTGCATGGGCTTGGATATTTCCAAGCATAATAAATAAAAGTATAAAATGAAACTTTATGCAATATCTAAAATGCAGAAAATATCATAATACAAATAAAATGAATAATTATGTTAAATTATTACCTGAAATGTTTTGACTATTTAATATGTATAATAATATATATTTATTTTATCACCGAATTTTGGAGCTAAAAACATATTATGTACATAAATGCGTAATGATTAACGTCATTCCCTGGTCATTTATTGAGTACGTCGGGGTCACCCCAGAGGATTCTACAGAATGCAATTTATTAAAACTGTAGCCACAATTGCTTCACCACTGTGTAAGGCAGGACACATTTTACTTATGATCACTTACATATTTCTTATGATCAGCCACGTGGACTTTTTCAAGGAGATCTATTCACATATCACGGACATATCAACAACAATAATATCTGTTGGATAACAAAACTGTTTGTCCGCTATTTCACGCATCCGCTAACGGCACGGTTGATATCAGTGTCATAACAGGGTGTTCCTTGAATACTTTACACACAATGTTTTTTTATATAAATTAGTGATAACAGATATAAAGTTCATTCTATCGCACAACGTCAAGACACTATACTTGAAAACATGAACAAAAAATAGCACTGTCACTTCCGATACGTGGTGCCACGATGTCGTCAGGGAGTCAAGGAATAATTACACGTTTTTTTCATAAGCAGACTACCATGAGCCCGGTATAGTGCAGCAGATTCGTGACAGAAAGCCTCAGTTAGTGATTAAAGCACCAAAATTTGCATATTGACAGTTTATGATATACCAAAATATATTAACTATGGACCCAATCTCAGTGTCCTTTTTTTCAGAATTGTCGGCCATATTGGAATATGGCCGCCAAATTTGTAAATTTCGACAGTAGTTCTGGTCTTCTGGTATCAATATCTGAATACAAATCCAACAAATCATTCGTATGAGCCCACAAAGTCAAAGTAGTGATGTAATAATTTCATTAGAATTAAAAATATATCACCAAAGTATGATTAGTTAGTGAAAAAGAGTGAAAATGTCAAAATGGTTACCGCGGCGACGCAATATATACCGGTTAGCTTCAAAAGTTAAAAAAGATACACATAACTAGGGCCTACAGTTAAACATTTAGTTCATAAAGAAATAGTTTTATTGTTTCTATCTAGGTGCGGAAAGCATGCCTATGATATTCTGTTTAAGAAGTCTATTGAAGACTAAGTTCCTATCACAACCACCCCCTTCTTCACTTAGAGCTTCACACTTAATTGATATGCCTGAGGAGGATCGCCACCAGAAATTGCCCCCCACTTTTATCCTGCTTGGTATGCTGACCGCTTCACAGAAGCAGAGGTGGGTGGAATGGACTGGAGGTTTCTGCCCTTTCTTGTAAAGAGATCCTTTTTGGCATCATTAACAGTTGAACACTCGCTTGTCTTGTCTTACATTTGTATGATAAAGCGTTATATTTGTATTATTACACCTTCCACCATTTTCTGGCTTGGAGAAGAGTGGAATGCCAGCAGTGACTTTGATCGCAGAGGGCCAAGGGACTTGCACATACTATGCACAGGTAGGTAACGCAATTTCTGTCATGTCTCGAATGCAATCCAGAGTTCTTCGGCCTTGATCTAATTACACAGTGCAAAAGCTATGACGAGAACAACTATACGTTTCATCAGCTTTTTTGTGACCATGCCAGGTAGCGTCAAGTGCACGCAGGACCGCTTCTTGGTGGTTACTTGGTGAGAGAGTACTGATATCTTGACGACGTGGAGAAGTATTAAGTACTGTTTCATCATGTGTGGACACAATATTTTGATCTTTTGAACACACAACAGTAATTGATTCTTGTGATAAATAATGAAAAAGTTCAGATTTATTTTCGTCAAGTCTCAGAAATTCTTGCCAGTTGTTTGTGATCTTGTTATCTGCCTGTACTCGTCTCTGTGTTCCTGTTGTACGTTTTTTACGTACAGTGAATTTCAAACTATCTGGACTAAAAACATGCCACCACACAATATCTACTCTACGCACAATATATAGCTGAGACACCTCCATCTAACAGTAAAATAGCAACATCTGGTCTGTCATTTTGTGAAGGAGACACTTTCTCGAACCATTGTAATATATTTTATTACGTATGTCACCATAGGTAGAGAGTGATGGAGGGGAATCTTGGTTTCGCGACTGAAGAAAGTATCCAAATTACCGTCACGAACTTGACAAGACAGTTGAGAGAACAGTGACACATTCTGCTTTAGTGAAGCGGCATGACTTTCCTCCTCTGACTTTGATTTCAGGGGATGACTGCTGAACAGTGGGAGGTTGTTTTGCTTAATTGGTTCAAACAGAGACTTTGATCTTGCTTCTAGTCTTTCTGTAACAAATTCGTGATATTGGTTTTGTCCCACACTTTCTAATGTTTTAACTGTTTCAACAACAAAGGTAACATTATGTCATTCCTGAAAAGGGTTCCCCATTTCTGTTAATGTAGTGTACAGTGATTTTACTTGTTTGTTGAATGCCTTTCGCACTCCTTTCCTTTGTTCGTGATGACGACAGTCTGGTTTCTTACCTTGGTCACCTTATGTTACTACCAATGAACACTCAAACGCGTTAATCTCAAATGAATTATTTGTCTGCGTTTGAATGCTTGATCCTCTCGGTATCATTCCCACCAATGATTGAGGGGTTCTTTCCTGCTGACAATTATTTTCAAATGACTTGTGAAACTTCGACTCTGTACTAAACATGTACCGTCGAACAAACTTTGCGGTCTGTGACAAAATCAAACTTTGTCCTCAAATTCTCGTTCATATGCTTGTCTTACGGCGGTTACAACGTCTTTGCTGAAAGCGAAGAGAACATCTTTACCGTCTCTGTAAGCTTGAATATCTTGCTGAGGTGCTAGTGTTATTAAAACGACCAGAAACATCACCTCCACGCAGCTTAAGACGAGTCTTGCTAGTTCTGCTAATCTAAGTACGGGAGCTGCATCACTTTCGTTATGTAAGCAATCAGCTCAACCAAAGCGATACCTTCATTCCGTTGTTGGCATTGATTCTCATTTTGCAGGAGAAAAACTTACTGTAAAACATTTGTATTTAGTTCAAAGTTGGTTGAATGATATATATTTTTTTAAATGTGCCTAAAACTCTGCCGAGTAAAGCCGAAAGGCAGCTACTGCCTTTTTGCCAATCAATGCTAAAAATAGCGGCCATTTAAAAATGCAAATTTTTTTATCACAAATTTATTTAAATACATTTATTCTAAGGTGAATTACGGTTTAATAAAGTGTGTCTATTTACAGATGATATCATTGTTTTAATAATCATTAAAATATCATTATTTTTTATTGAAATGGTCGCCATCTTGAAAATAGGACCATCTTGGATTCTTCCATTTTGATCTTTTGTCTACATGTATTTGTATGTGTCCCTATGCAGCATAAACTTTATACATTCATATAAATATATTTATACATTTTCTTATAAACTTTATACATTTTAAATTATTTTTAATGATCACAATGAAGTTTATTGTTTTTTTTTCAATTTGGCCGCCATCTTTAAAATGACGGCCATCTTGGATTTGTTCAACTTGTGTCTATAGCTAATTTCAAATAGAGAAACATCTGTATAGCTGACGTCCTCCCGTCCTGTGATAATTCCAGGCTTTTGAAATCACAACTGTTTGTGCGAATAGATCGTCTCAGATTGTAATGATATATTATCAATTCTACCTATAATAAACATATAGTCAGATGACTATTGATCATCCACAAGATTTGTCAAACACATACGCTTATTAATCACCTGGAAATGAACATATAATATGTAAGTATTCCCGTTGCACGTTTCCTCTCTCTTCACAATCTTCTTATTCGGTTATGAGGCCAACTCCTCGAGCATTGTGTTCAAGATCCGTGACACTATCAGCAGCTACATCAAACTTTTTGTAGAAAAAAACGAGATACTAATTTTGTTCGTAAATGAAGTGTTTCACATGTTTAAGGACAAGTAGCTGTTACTGCTGGATGAGTGTGGCAGGTAAAACCAGCATAACGAGTGAAAATCAATCATGACATAGCCTACGTCGTTGACTATATAGTGAGTCAGGCTTGTATGAATATAAACTGCGGCGATGACCCAAACTAAATTAAACATATTTCCTGCTTGAGATATGGCATTTCGTCTGATATTTGGTAAACAATATATCGGCAAAAGTGGGTGTTGAAGAGGATATTAAAGACTCAAACCCAGAAAACAAAATACGTCTAGCCAATGTTGTTTAAAATTTACCCAACAAACACGAGGCGATGGCCCAAAGCTGGATAAATGTTGGGCCTGCGTCGAAGACGATGGAATAACATTAACTCTACATTGGCACAACGTCTGTTTGCTGGGTATGTTGTGACAGAGTCGCAGAATTGGGTGGATGTTTCGTTTTTATATGTTTGAAAATTAAACATGTTAAATGTACAGACAACAAATTCATGAGCTAATTGACATAACGTTAAAGCGGATCATTATATATGTATAGGGCCTAACGTTGATGACAAGCAACAATACTCAACGATCAATTTAGTTCGGTATTCATTCAAGAACCCGGAGGCCTTAATGCCAGACAAAATTTAAGGGCCAGCCCCTTTACAGCTATGCCTGATCGAATTATCCACTTCTGGTGTCAAAAACCTTCTGGACAATCTAAAACCTCATAAAGCTTCTGGCACATTCCCATAATAGCCCATAATGACTATTATTATTATAACTGCCGGTAGTAGTAAACTGGAAGGGATGTTCTGGCGAACATATGAGTCCTAAAAACCCACCCCCTAGCACTCCTTGTTTTGTATCCGCACTATATTCAGGAATAAAAAAGTTATTGACACTACTTACTCTCCAGTATACAGTCCCCGGTATGCAGTCTCCGGTATGCTGTCCTGCTATGTGGTCCCCGGTATACGGTGTCCAATATACAGTCTCCGAAATGCGTCTCCGATATGCAGTCCCTTTCGGCATAAGATCTCTGGAATGCGGTTTCCAGTATGTGGTGTCCGGTATATATGCGGTCGCTGGTATGCGGTGTCCGTATGGGGTGTCTGTATGCGGTGTTCGTTATGCGGTCACCGAAATGCTGTGTCCGATATGCGATGTTAGGCATGCGGTATCCGGTATGCGGTGTCCGGTATGCAGTGTCTGCTATGCAGTGTCCTGTATGCAGTGTCCAGTATGCAGTGTCCCAAACGCTGTTTCCGGTATGCAGTGTTTGGTAGGCGGTCTCCGGTATGCAGTCTGGTATGTGGTGTATGGTATGTGGTGTTTGGTATGCAGTGTCTGGTATGCAGTGTTCGATATGCGGTGTCTGGTATGTGGTGTCCGGTATGCGGTGTCTGCTATTCAGGCTCCAGTATGCAGTCTCCAGTATGCAGTGTCGGTTATGCGGTCCCCAGCATGCTGCCTCCGGTATGCGGTATGCAATGTCCAGCATGCAGGTTCTGGTAAGCGATCTCTGATATGCAGTCTTTGATATGTAGTCTCTCTTTCTGTCTTACTTTTTCCCTCTCTTTTTTTCTCTTTCTTTTCTTTCCTCTTCCTCCACTCTTTCTCCTCTCCATCTTTCTCTAGTCTTACTCCTTTCTCTTTACTCTCTCTCGCTCAATCTGTCTCTCTCCACTCTGTAATTATGTGAGTCCTTTTAAGCAATGAATGGGCCATCACCCGACATGTACGTCATTAAACCAACATTGATCCACATAGTCAATCCATATAATCCGGATTAAATCCAGAAGTACAACTGGGAATCCTTCACAAAGTTTGAAAATTAGCCATATTCGAAGTTCCGTCATATATGATGACGGAATATCGAGGTCTCTCCGTATATCTGAGTCTGAAAGTTACGAGGCAGGAGCACTTTGTGTGCTATCGCGCCACAGGGAGAGGTCTGCATGGGTAGTTAAAACTGTAGACCAACTTCTTCAATCTGGCCTTAAAGGCTTGAAGGTCTGCATAAATTTTACGTCAGATCATAGTTTATTCCAATCCGTTCCAATCATTTTTTGTTTTCAATGGGTCCGAAATTTTGTGTGCTGCACCTTGTTCTTCTATCAGGTCTACACAGTATGTCAATCGATAGGGCTACCTCTCTATTAATTGCTTTGTAGAGCATGCAAAGCCTAGCTGTTTTATGGCGTTCTTTCAAAGTATCCCAACCTAGCATGTCTACTAGTTGGGTCGAAGTGAGGCCACACTCCCAACTGTAATTATTGGTGACAAAGCGTCCCGCCCTGCGATGGATCTTTTCGAGGCGATCAATTTTCCTCTGCAGAAACGGGTCCCAGACAACAGATGTATATTCCAAGTCAGGTCGAACCAATGTCAAATATGCCAGTTCCTTAAGGTGTGATGGAGAGCCCCTGAAGTTTATTTGTATAAAACTAAGCATTCGACTGCTTTTTTTTGTGATGTTACCTTTGTGAGCGTCAAATGTCAGATCTTTAGAAAGCGTGACGCCCATATATGGGTTTGTACTAACATTGCAAAATATGGTCATTTAGGGTGTAGAAGAAAGGGATTCTCCCACTTTGGTGGAGATTATATAGCACTTTTAGCATTAAATTTCATACCCCATTCCTCAGCCCAGTTTTCAAGTAATTTCAACTGTTTAAATTTCATTGTACAAAAGGCATTTATCAGCAAACAGGCGACATTGTGATTTAACAAGATCAGACAGGTAATTGATGAAGACCATTTTAGGCTAATGATCGAGTAAAGAAAGCTGCGAGAACAGAAGCAGACTCTTTTGCTGTCTGATTTAGAAATATATTGTGGATCTGGTCGGGCCCACTAGCTGTGTTGATATTGAGCGTGGATAGTTTTTTTTAACACCCTTGGTTGTAATTTCCAGATCACCAATAGTAGGGGCAGTGGTACCACACACGTTTGGTACAGGAATTTTGTGGTCTTCTTTGGTAAATACATAGGCCTACGGATTGAAATTGTTTGTTTTGAAGGTTGATTTTTGTGTAGGGCTACTATGAAGTTTACCTTCCGCCTTAATAGGGGCCACCCCATTATTGCCATTCCTCAAGGACTTTATGCACGTATGACCAAAATGTTTTTGTGTTATTGTTTTTAAAGTAGGCCTAACATATAATTTATTATATTTATGTGGTGTCGTTTTGATTATTTCAAGTGGTGATTTTTTTATTTTTTGACATCCCGTTATTTCTGCCGGCCATTTGTGTTACGAGTGAGTTTTGAGCTGCACTATATTTTTTGCTTGAATCTAACCAATGATTTAGCCTTATTATCATACAGGAAGATACTAGATGTTTAGATGGTAGGCCTACTTATTTTGATAACATTGCATGAACATGATTTTTAAATAAAATCCAATTTGTATTGATCGATCTAAGGGTATGATTTTTCAGATAATCAAAGCTGAATTCTGCAGTGTCCTTTTGTTCACATTAGAAAAAATATTAATATTTCTATGTTATAGGTCCTGAATAGATAGAACTAACAGATGTCAATCACTGTCAATCCTTCGTAATCTGACATGCCTGGGACCACTGCAACACTAGAGAAAGGTGGGTGGTTAGATATATAATATAGAAGGTGTACAAGGGTTAAAAAACAAATCGTACGAACAGAGAAGTGCCTGTTCTCAGGGGCCGAACATCGAGGATTGCAGTTTATAAATAGTGTAAAAAACGAACCTAACATGGTTATCTATTCCTATCTATATTTATATCATTTTTCTCTTACAAAAAGTGAATAGTGAGGCCAAAAAATAAGTGAAAAGTAAAGTGGGAAAAATCCATAATTTCCGGGACTATATATGTGCACCCTTATAATATCTAGTGCTCTATCCCTATAGGCCTACGTGTATATAGCTTGTTGGTAAACATTTTGTTAGTAAAAATTTATTCGCAAGATCTAGAAGTTTTTTATTAGGAACACGGTACTAAGCATCTGCTTTAACTGTGTCAGAGTCCCAGTCCATATCACCACAGTTAAAATCTCCAGTAGGGCCTAATTACTAAATTTTGTTCTGGTTGAGTGATTTTTTCCAATAGAATTTTCGAGGTCGCATAATATATGCCGGGTTCATATATTGGTGGTCGGTAAAAACTACATGGAGTGGCTTATTCTCACCTGGAAGCTCAACTCTCGCCCAAACCTGTTGCGAGTCTGTGTCTACATATATATCAACTTTGTTGGCAATATGACCATCTCTAATTGTTCCGTGTGACGTTCTGTCCTTGCGGTATGTGTTTGCAACGTATTGTGTATAGTTTAACATCATAGGGTTATATTAATTATTTAAAATCAGTTAATATTTGTAGGGCAGCATATTACTTACACTATTTGTTTATTTTATCACATTGGACACTGTAGGCTACACATAATGCACTGCTCATTTTAATGATGCATAGGGGCCTAAGTATACATAGCCTTCCCGTCGTCAATAATATCTATTTTTTTAAATAATGATTATGTTATGTTACGCTATGTAGGCCTATACATGTATGTTATGTAAATTATTAATTTACATGTTATGTATATAGGCCTACATGTAAGCTATGTGAATTATTGATTGATTATATATATTATTTCAATGTCTTTAAATTTGGGATTATAACAAGTCAACCTATGCTTTGTGCCTGGGGGGGGGGGGGGGGGGGGGTAGGCCCTACTTCCATTCCTTTTTTGAACTTCCAACTCTAGCATGTATTTTGCTGATTTTTCAGGCCATTATCAGCCGGATTCCATCACATTTTTCAGCCTAATAGCCTCAAAATGTTACAAACAAATATTAAAGAGCTTAAAAAAATATATTGGTAGTAATTAGGCCCGCACCAGAAGCAGATCCAAATTGGGACAGGGTTAGGCCCTATGTCTTTTTAGCCGCGAGGCGAATTGGGACAGAGTCAGGTTTTGAACATGACGGAGGCATACCCCTACCCATTTCTAAGGCGAATTTCCCACCACCTCCCGCCACCTCCCCACCCGGGGGGGAGCTTCATGTTATAGTAACACCGTGTAACTCTTCACTACTCACTGTGTCATCACTTAATCCAGGGTCGTGCTTTATGTCGAAACCCAGCGAAACCCGTTGAAACCGATTTACCATGTCGAAACCGACATATACATATTTTGTAACGGAAATACAAGGGTAATATAAATCTTAATATAATTGACAAAGTTCTCTCCAGCATTCTGTTCTTCTCACTTCTGAGTCCACAATGCGTTCATCACGAATCACAAACGTTCTTAACCTGCGCATAAACAGAAACAGACTAATTAGCATCATTCCACAATATTACATCATTTAACACAATATTTATTAAAAAAAATGATTCAAAATTATAGGAGAGGGGTCAGAGAGGTGAAGTTTCAAGAATCATATAACTCGTCTTAAAATAACAATTATTAAAGACATATTTCTGTAATTTGGACATGACATCGTACATAGGTGTAGGTAGGTTCATGGTTAATATGTAGTATATATTTCAATAACATCACCCCCTATCGACCCGGTTTCGACATGATAACTCGGTTTCGCTCGGTTTCGACATAAAGAGGTATCCACAGATACGAGGCTGCGATGGACCGAATTTGACCAGAAAAAACGTCTATGCGACGCAACGGAAAATAATTTTGCCATCACAGTTGATGTCAACAAAACAAGTTCATAAAAAACAGAAAGTGGAATATGTAGAATAGATGACACATTAATAGCTATTATTATTATTTTATCATCGTACCATGTTTCCAGCATATACTACCGGTAGATGTGAGTAAAAATTCAACCGATGATATGGTTTTAATTTGGAGTACACGAGCATGAAATTGTAATTCTTTTATTATCGCTCATGGAGTCATGATCACCTGTGTTAGTACTACCACTACAGTCTGTTTCACCAGGACCTGGGAGTAGCCTTTTTCTAATTTGCTCGGACGCTCTTTAAAATTTTTCAACAAAATTTTTCTCGGATCATTTTTTCATGTTCCCCTAACATCCCTGAAAACTTGGTGCAATTTTGTTGTGTATTTTGGAAGTTAAACCATTTGGCATGTAATAGGATTCTTGTTTCACGCCAATAGTGTTAAAGAGAGCTGTCATTTTGAAAATTTATTACATGCCAAATGGTCTAACTTCGCTAATACACAAAAAAAATTCCCCAAATATTCATGGATGTTGGGGGAAGATGAAAAATAATGTGAGAAAAATTTCGTTGAAAAAATTTAAAGAGCGACCAAGCAAATTGGAAAAAGGCTACTCACAGGTTCTGTTGAAACAGACTGTAGTTACAGTCACTGTACATTACAAGTTACAGTACATTAACACCACCTGGTTACACAAAGTCAGCACTAACAGTGTGAGTGACTGTGGCTACAGTCTATGAATATGTACAGTGTACTGTAGACTAGTTGAGTAGCGTTATTCAACTCACCTGCTGACACACGGACTGACGGAGAGTTGAGAATTGAAGAGTCAGTTCCAGTAAGAAAAACGAAATATCACCTGTATTTCCATGCACCCTTATTAGGAAGTGCCTTTCAATTTTTTTTCTTGTTCAGAAGTAATAATGCAGTATACATGGTATATAAATAAAGTTTTTAATTCATTTCGCCCCATAATATCAACATATATTGACGCTAATTGCTGGTTGTAAGACAATATTTTTCCAATCGAAAGTCATCCATGTTTTGAAAATCTCACACATGTATGCGCACAACGTTACAAAATATGAGCGGTATAAATATGAAATGTAATGGAAAAGTTACAAGGTTAATTCAGTACTTCAACGGGAGTCGGAACATAAACATAAATACACCTAGACTATAAGTCTATATCATCATAGGCTAGGCCTTAAGTTACACAGGGCCCAACAGGTGACTAAAGGACTCAGACGAGACAATGTCTAAAAATGGGTACCATTGACTTGGTCTACTGGAAACTTTTCTGTTGGAGATTCAGTTTTAGTGCATGTGCGAGAGCCTTGGCTTGGTTTGGTTCACCGATGAGTAGTTCGTAATTAGGAGCCAATTGATAATCAGAACGTTTATTAATGTCTATTGTACATATGTCGAGTAGTAGGCCTATGTGTATCTTTTCCAATTAATGAATTATCGGCTGCAGAATTCAGCGGGACGGTTTTGTCCCACTAAGATCTTAGCTGTCTCGGCACACAACTCTTCAACTCTCGTAGCGCAGCGGTATCGTGAGTTGACAGCTTCAACTAATGTACTGTGACTATTAGTGACTGAATAGGTCTAATTAGCAGATTAGGCACTACCACGAAAAAATTAATTTGATAATAATTATAATTTTATTGGCCTATGACTATGTTGTAGACCAGACTTAAATGATAGCCGTAATAATACTTTGATTGTCCGTCTTAGCATTTGGTTAACCCAGACAAACATATGTATGCTTATTTAATATACAAATGAACCTCCTGTGGGCAACCACCTGTTTCTCATTGTGCCAAGTGTGGCTGCCCATAGCAGTTTCCACTATGCTTCAAGTATCAAGGTAAATGCATGAAAAAAATGGTTTATCCATGCAAACCATGCTCTCTTTTTAGCTCTTGTATATTGGAAACCAACTTTTATAGCATGTTTATTTTCAGCTGACAGCAAGGATAGAGAAGGAACCCAGCAAGACTGGCTAAGTAATCCTAGTTTTAGACCTGAAGATGCTGCTGCAATACATCTAAAATCATTAAGAAAACAAGAAGAGTAAGTTCTTAGACAGCTATTTGATGTTCTGGATATATTTATGTTAAATAAATGTGTATTCATTCAATCTTTAAATACCAGTATTTATGTATACATGTGTTTATTCACCTCCATCTTGTACATGTTGTAGAGTATGCTGCTTGCATGCAAAGATAGTAACACCTTTTTAACTATCAATACATATTTCAAATTCTGGGACACATTGCTCATGTCAACCATCTTGAAAAAATACCAACATTGGTGGTTGGGTACATTAAATAAAAAATACTTAAAATTGTCTAATCTTAAGTTGATTTTTTAGTCAAGATTTTTCAAAATTTTGAAAAAGTATTGGGATTCATTGCTGATGTCAATCATTTTGAAAAAAATCAACAGTGTTGGCTGGGTGCATTTAAACAAATTCCTATCTAGAGCTAATTAAATAGCTATTCCTTCCCTGATTTTTTTTAATTCTAAAAATGTTGGGGAGAGGTTTTTTTCAAAAAAAATTGGAAGTAGTCTTTTAAAATTATCTCCTGAAATAATATTTTATAAATCAAAATGATTGAAGCAGCCTCTCCAACTTTTTTTGACAATGTGGTAACACTGCTGAATGAGCTTGAGATAGATATCATTTCAGAATGATAAAATAGATGTGAGAGAAGCAATATATATTCCATTTATTCTAATAAACGCCCAGGGCATTAATTAGAATACTCTCTGAAATTACGGGGGATAGGCACTTATAAGAGTAGTTTTTTTAATGATCATATAGTGTACATGATCTTGCGTTTCACTTTCAAATAAGGGAGTAGGCGTTTATTGGGATATGGGCATTTATTAGAATAAATACGGGTATACGCTTTGTATATATATATGGCAGATTTCATTTTTGCTAGTGTTACATGGACGGAAAATTCAATTTTATGTCCCGAGGAGTTTTCAAAAAAAAAATTCACTCTCCTCGCTTTTCCTTCAGTATACAGTTGACTAAAACATTCATATGTCTGAAAATATATTTTTGGGGACAAATTTCTTTTTTCATAGTGTAAATTTGCTTTAAAACATACCACCATGTGAAAATTCCAAGTCGTCACCATGAAATCTATTTTCAAAAATAATATATTTTTAAGAAATATTCAAGACATGGAATGCAGATAAATAATCACTAAGTATATATATGAAGTGAATACCAAATTTGTTATCATACATTTAAGAAATTAGAAAATATACATGATTAATAGAGAGACAGAAAAAAATGCAAAAAAAAACAATATTTTTCCTTTTAATATACAAACTAAAGACTCAAAGACTCTTTATGGTTTGAACTGAACTGAAAGATGCCTCACAAAACTACTTCGAGGAATAAAATAAAAAAAATAATAAAACAATTTTAATACTAATTAATTATCTTCTTTTTTCCTTTTTTTTGCTATTGTTACTTGGACGGGAAATCAATGCTAATGTTACATTAGGACGGGAATAATGTATGCTAGTGTTACATTAGGAAGGAAACTAATGCATAGTTCTGTATACATGTACGTGTTTTTAAAACATTAGAAATTTTGTAATACTTAGGTCTTCCTAATAAACTAACATTCATTTATTCAGATTTATTCATTTCAAGCTATTTGATGCCCCCCCCCCCACAAAATAAAAATAGCATAACATAACCAATAACCATGTTTGTTTGTTATTGTTTTAAAGGAAGTTACACCAGGTAGAGGAATATGTGATCATCCCCCTGGAAGCGTCAGGGTTCTGTAGTACACATGTTCAGTGTATAGTACCGGAGCACAAGACCGCCAATCAGGGTCCATCCAAGAAATAAAGACAGTTTATCCCAAGAAATGCATCAATTGTTCAGCATCAGACCTCTTGCAAAGCAATTCTGACCCCTAACCATGCTAACCATGTAGTCAATATATGCTGATGCTGTTTTTTTAGCTCCCGCCGTCACCGTAGGTGAGCGAAGGGAGCTATGGATTCTACCTCCGTTTTTTTTTGGCCTCTTCTTTTGCCTATAACTTTGTGAGAAAATAAGCTAGGATAACAATTTTTGGTATGTGGGTTACTTCCAGGTGGCTAATGGACGGGTTAAAATATTTTTAATCTGAATTCAATACGCAAGGTTGCAGAGGAGAAAATGATGATGTGACGGCGTTGAGCCGTTGGGCCGTTGGGCCGTCCGTAAACAATTCGTTTCCGGAGCATATCTCTGAAAGTACTTGTCCGATTGTCTTCAAATTTTACACACAGCACCCCTAGGGGGTCTAGTTGTGCCTTTTGGGGTATTTGAACTTTGACCTACTTCTAGTTCAGAACTTTGACCTATTTAGACGTTTTGACGCACACTTCGTTTCCGGAGCAGATCTCGAAAAGTACTGGGCTGATGACAGTCATATTGCACATACATGTTCTCTAAGGTCCCTAGTTGTGCCTTTTCAGGTTTTTTGACCTTGACCTTGAAGTTGACCCAGCACTTTGACCTAATTTATAACATCGGTAAATCCGACTGAAAGATTTTGCGGAATATCATGAAAACCGCTCAAGATAGCTACACCATTACTATAAAACAAATTGTGAGGTTTCAGGAGAGGATGCATCTTGAAAAATTTCAAGTCGATAAAATTAAAAATGGCCGCCTATCGGCCATTATTCACCTCGACAGGCCTGATATTGCGGAATATCATGAAAACCGCTCAAGATAGCTACACCATTAATATCAAATAAATTGTAAGGTTTCAGGAGAGAATGCATCCTGAAAAATTTGAAGTTGATAAAATTCAAAATGGCCGCCTATCAGCCATTATTCACCTCGACAGGCCTGATATTGTGGAATATCACGAAAACCGCTCAAGATATCTACACCATTACTATAAAACAAATTGTAAGGCTTCAGGAGAGGATGTATTTTGAAAAAATTCATTTTGTCAAAGTTCAAAATGGCCGCCAATCAGCCATTATTCACTTTCACATGGCCGTTATTTGGTAAACCGTGCTAGATGGCTAGACCATTACTATAAAACAAAATGTGTGATTTCAGGAGAGGATGCATCTTGAAAAAATTCGACTCAATAAAATTCAAAATGGCCGCTTTTCGGCCATTATTCACTTTCACATGGCCGTTATTTGGTCAACCGTGCTAGATGGCTAGACCATTACTGTAAAACAAAATGTAAGATTTCAGATAAGGATGCATCTTGAAAAAAATTGACTTGATCAAATTTAAAATGGCCGCCTTTTCGGCCATTATTCATTTTCACATGGCTGATATTTGGTAAACCGTGCTAGATGGCTAGACCATTACCTGATTACTATAAAACAAAGTGTGAGTTTTCGGGGGAGGATGCACCCTGAAAATTTTTAACTTACGAATTCAAAATGGCCGACAATCAGCATTATTTACCTCGATAGGCCTGATATCAGGTAAACCGTGCTAGATAGCTAGACCATTACTATAAAACAAAATGTGACGTTTCGAGAGAGGATGCCTTTTAAAAACTTTCGTCTCAATCGAATTCAAAATGGCCGCCTATCGGCCACTATTTACTTTCGCATTGCTGATATTTGGTAAACCGTGTTAGATAGCTGGACCATTACTATAAAACAAAATGTGAGATTACAAGAGAGGATGCATCTTGAAAAAAATTGACTCGATCAAATTCAAAATGGCTGCCTATCGGCCATTATTCACTTTCACATAGCCGGTTTTTAGTAACCGTACTAGATGGCTAGACCATTACTATAAAACAAAATGTGAGATTTCAGGAGAAGATGCATCTTGAAAAATTTTGACTTGATCAAATTCAAAATGGCCTCCTATCGGCCATTATTCACTTTCACATGGGCGATATTTGGTAAACCGTGCTAGATGGCTAGACCATTACTATAGAATGAAATGTGAGATTTCAGCTGAGGATGCATCTTGGAAAATTTTGACTTGATCAAATTCAAAATGGCCGCCTTTAGGCCATTATTCACTTTCACATGGCCGATATTTGGTAAACCATGCTAGATAGCTAGACGATTACTATAGAATGAAATGTGAGATTTCAGCTGAGGATGCATCTTGAAAAATTCTGACTCGATCAAATTCAAAATGGCCCCCTATCGGCCATTATTTACTTTCACATGCCCAATATTTTGCAAACTGTGTTAGATGCTAGTCCATTACTATAAAACAAAATTTGAGGTTTCGTGGAAGATGCACCCTAAGTTTTTAACTAATTTATATCGAATTCAAAATGACCGTAAATCAGCTATTAGTTAACTCGATTGGCCTGATATCGGGTAAACCATGCCAGATAGGTAGACCATTACTGGGATACTGATTAGGATCATTAATTTCAATGGAGGTTTGCAATCTCTGACAGACTGTCTAGTTCTTATCTTACTCTTAGACTGGGCTTCTTAGACCTAGTTGTCTTGCGTCTTTAATTTTTGACCTAGACTAGGACTACATTAATAACCCTATACAAAATTGCTGAAATCAAATTCTAATTCGGAGCGGGAGCTCCTGGACTTATGTAGTCTTGTTTATTATAACTACACATCCAACAATGTATAATATTCCCTCCATTAGTATAAATAGCGTATGACTTAGAAAAATATAAAATGGGAAACATAATTTCCACTTCAGCTTTATTTAGACACCGTTGTAACACCAAACTACAGAACGAATTAAGCATCTATATACATGTATAGCTGTACTTGTAACTAAAGACTGAGCATTGTATACAGGCTGTTAACCAATTCAGTTCATAGACCCACACGTCACATGTGTGGAAAAGTGTAAGACAATCTGGACCCAACCAGCTTCATCCCTGGCTCGCCAAAAAACCCTCAAAATGTCAGCACAGTAGCTGGTAGGTCTCGGTATCTCCTGTGAACATTGGAGGCTTTCCTTTCTTGAGCTTTCCCTTGGTCGGCATAAAATACTTGACAGCCAGAGGCGAATCAGACCTGAAACACGATGCATAATGTGAATGGGGTGACATACTATACATACACACTGCTCAATATTCCAGTAGGCCTACCCCTTTTTAAGAATGTGTAAGGGAAATATAGATGCAATGATCTGAAGTAATGAACAGTTTGTAGCCTAGTGCTCAATAATTATTATCTATCGACACATTACATATCCGACACATACCATGTATTAGCGGGCACGCCATGATGGTGATAACGCGCGCCATGCAATGAGCAAGCAGTGACGATTCACTGAGCCAATGCTGGTTCAACGTTGAATCACTGCTAACGACGATGGCTCAACATTCAAACATCATAGGGCCTAAGTCTGCATTTGCTGGGCGTGCAAGCCCTGTCTCACGTTCCCGCCATACCACTTATTGATAACAATAGAAAAACGTTTTAACCACATCTGAATCATAATCAGCTAGTACTAGCGGTGGATGGCCACAACACACGTACCCTACTCTCAGTTAGCCGCCACTCGGTAATCAGAGCATTGCATTAATGAAGGTCTGACATTTTACTCCCACGGGCCGCGGCTAACAGGCCACTACACACAGGCTACCCCACTCTAAGTTAGCCGCCACTCGGTAATCAGAGCATTGCATTAATGAAGGTCTGACATTTTACTCCAACGGGCCGCGGCTAACAAGCCACTACACACAGGCCACCCCACTATCAGTTAGCCGCCACTCGGTAATCAGAGCATTGCATCAATGAAGGTGTGACACTTTACTCCCACGGGCCGCGGCTAACAGGCCACTACACACAGACCACCCCACTCTCAGTTAGCCGCCACTCGGCAATCAGATCATTGCATCAATGAAGGCGTGACACTTTACTCCCACGGCCGCGGTTAACCTGCAAATAATTCACCCTCATCTTAGACGGTTCTTATCTTAGCACAACGATATATAATATGGTCTTTGTATTTAGAAACATTGGAAGCCCTGCATTGGAATTATAGAAACGAGTCGGCAAAATATGAATATATCAGTATTAAAAAGACCAATTACATTTCCCATGATAGACTGAATTTCAAACGTGCTTAACACGCTAACAGAGCACAAGCTATATAAGCCCAGATAGCTGCTAACCCTTTACAGATATGAGGCATTATATTCACATTAAATCTGTGATGATAGTTGTTGTTGTCATGTTAAGCCTACTTACTGACTTACAGATTGAAAACGTTTTGGGTTGACTTGAAACTATTTGTTTACATACCTGTATACGTACTTAAGCCTAAAAAAAATGTTAAAATACAAATCCATTGTAAAATGCAAATGACTCATTCATTTTTGTCGTCATCAATTTATATACGATCTACGGGACAGGTGAACAGAAGCAGCTGACTAAAATTTAATGTTGTTACAAGGTTAAGCCAGCATCGCAGTCTGTGGACCAGTAAAACGCAAACAGTGTGTCAAAGTTTATTTATTTTCCCAGGTAGTTGATCAACGTTATAGGTGAGGGTGGTGGGCGCGTGGCCCTATGATTATCTGTTGGGCAGCAGTTCCCAATTGACCTGCTGGTTTATTGCTGGTTCACTGGAGACAATATTCAGCCAGCCCTGCGCCAACGTCTTGTGCCAGCTGTATGACTGACAGGTTCACGAATTGCGCCGACAGCGCCGCTATGCCTACAAACGCAACTCACTGAATACCGGCTGACCTTAAGGTGTGCTAGAGAGATTTGCCTATTATTTATATAATTTACCACGTCGTATATTCTTATTACATTTTCTGAACAATTTAATACTAAAATATTGTATTGCAATGTTTAATTAGCTTGATATAAAATAAACAATCTTATAAACTTTCTGACTAATGTGAGCATTGGATTAATTCAAAGGGCATATCTTTATTTGACCATTGGACATGAAGGGTTGAGTGATTCCCACAGAGAGTTCAGTGTGATAGTCGCGTGGGGATTTAATTTTACGATAACCTTAAAAACATGTCCATTTGTACATTTGCAAGTTCAAATGTTGTCCAAAAATAACGCTAGCAAAAGCACTGGCAAAATATACACATTTGTGTATATTGACCTTATTAAATAACATTTCACTGGATACAAATGTATTCATTGAACATGCCTAAATTCAAATCAACTGTAATCATTTGTATATAGTCATTATTTAGCATGTTATTCTCTTTAAACTTGCATTCCGTCTAACAGTAACATTAGCAATGTAACGCTAGCAAATAAATTCCGTCCATCTGTAACGCTAGTACCTGTGCTAGCGTTTCTCTTTGCTAGCGTCATTTCCATAAGACAGAAAACTTTAACATCATTATTCAAGTGTACTTACGTGATTTGAGCGTCCCAAAACGGCACGATCGTCATTACCGCTTGCTGCCATATTCTTATCTGCAGTGCGTGCTGGGTAATATCACGTGATTTGAGAAATTTGGTAATTTTCCATCATGCAATCGTTATGGGATTGCATGGACAGAAAACAAATCCGTAACACTAGCGAACTAAATTTCCAACTTCCTGTCTACATCGAGGTAAATTGGATCATTGAGTGCACATTCAAAACAGTCTATTCTATTGAGCGAACTATAGCGGCTAACGATGGCCATTTTCCGGTAACACACAGCATAAGTCAAACACAGGCCACATTACAAATGCGATCGTTACGCAGGACACATGGACAGAAAAAAATGTATTGCCAACAAAGGATGATATTATTCATAAATAAACGAATGTATCATATTTATGTATTTGTTACTGTATATTTCTTAAACTATTGGGTTTTAAGTATGTTTTAATGCCCATAACACAGAGCTTTTTGCTGTGGGGTTTTATATAAACGTTAATACAACAGGTGATGATAATGACTCGGGAGTATAGTCTGTCCTATAAAGGACTTAGTTGACCCAAATTTGATACATTTAACATAAATGCAACAACACACATTTCAAAATATTTTATTCATTTTATAAACAGTTCAATACTTTATTACTATGTAGATACATTTTCAGACATCGTGTACAAATAATTTAAACATTGGCAAATAGTGGTTTTCCGTCCAGGTAACACTAGCAAAAATGAAATCTGCCATATACATGTATGTCTATATGTGGATATATACTGGTATATTCCATTTTCAGTTGTTGGTATCTACAACACTTGTCAAATATTTGTTTTCTTTTATAGCAAATCATTTTGTTCTTTACAGCACTTCAGAAGTGAGTCAGGATGCCGTAGAAATCAGTGATACTGAAGTTAGCAGTCAGGCAAACAGTGTACACACATTGAACTTCCCAGATGATATTGGAAACCCATTAATTTTAACCTGTTCAAGCAGTGATGAAGGTATTGAGATACACTAGTTATAGTTTTTTTTTAATTATTATTGACTGTTTTTTACTGTGGTGCTGTATTACATCATGACTATAAACTTAACAAGGAAGAAAAAAATGTAGGTGTAATATTTGTTTTTATAAAGCCTAATAAATCAGACAGGGCTCGTAAATCAACTAATCAATGTTTGTGGAATAGGCGAGTTAGTAAGTTTAGCTACATGCAGATGACCACTTTCTTTGGTGTAGATATTACTTTGCAAAGACCTGAGAAACATTCAAAAAGAAAGAAAAAGGAGAAAAAGAAGAAAAAGAAAAAACACAAAAAAGAGAGTCATAAGCACAGATCAGATGAAAAATATATTGACCAAAATAGGTATAGTTGTATATTTATTTTTATTGGATATAGAAAAAATCAGTATAATTAACGGAGCATATTGTATTGAAGGGGTCCTTGCAAGAACCTGTTAACTCGAGTTCACAAAATATGTGAAATATGTATCATAACTTAAAATTTGAAAAATCCTGGCCTTCAATTTGATAGAGATATGAATAATTTTCACTGACTTGAAGCTGTAAATTGTGTAAGCGAAGCACAGCTTCAAGTGGGTGAAATTTTGGGTGGGTAAAATTATCCCTTGTGCTGCTGCAACCGTATAAGAAAGTTTTTTCTCCAAATAAAACATCACTTAAATTGACAAAATAGTTCTTACTAGTTGCTCAGTTATTCAAATAGTTCTTTTTGGGAGATGTCTGGTTTTAAACAAAAATAGAAATATTTTTCATTTATTTGAAGCTGGTAATTGCTTTAGCAATTCCAGCTCCAAATAAATAAAAAATAGAAACAAACAATTAAGCAGCACAAGGGTAACGACTTAGTAATCAGAAGTTTGATGTGGGCAATAAATTATTACAGTGACTTTTGTTTGTTATTTCTGTGAAGAGGAACAAAGAATGAGCAAGTCTACAAACTGAGCGCAACTGACCAAAATAAGATATTTATTGACGATATACCCAATTTGAAACCAGAAAATGCATTCCGTATCGATCGAAGAAAGGATAATAATAGTCTTCAGTTTGGTGAACTTTACAAAATGCATATTGCAAGATATAGAAACTTGACCAGGTTTTGTCTTGGTACCATTAATGGTAAAACAATATCCTTAGAAGTGTCAAAAAGATCCACCAAAACTGATAACAAAGATGATAGATACTTTTGCAGACATTCAAGAGCTATGATAAAGATGACAGGATTGCAATTACACCCAAAGATAGGCAGATTGAAACAGAAAAGGAAATTTACAGATACATTAGTTAAAACAGAAGATGAGTTCATTTTATTAGACAAAGATACGTGTATGGAACACAAGAGAGAAGCTGGTGTTATAATGACTGAACGTGATGGTGCTAATCCATTGGGTGTCTATGACACAGCTACAGCACTGTATATACAAGGTCAAGGACTCACAACCAGGGACTCTCAACCAGATAGCTCAGACAGTAAGGCAGAATATATCATACAGGTATGTGAACCCTAACAGAGCTGGGACTGACTTTAGATAGACATCAGATTCTGACGTCTAATTTCTATTCCCGCACTGAAAGAGTAAAATATTTACAATGGCCGTAGACCCATATAACATATGTATTCATAAAATCGGAAAGAGCTAAATAAAAAAAATGATGATAATTTCAAATTGCAAAAACCCTTTTGGTGTCTTGGTTTATATACAATTATTTAAAGTTGAACTGTTATTTGAAAGTGTTGTTTACGGGGAACATTTTGTTAAAAAAGTTTGACTTTCTGAATTGTTTAACCAGAGATTATTATTATAATGTTTGTTGTACAATTGTCTAGGTATTACAACGAATCCGTGCATTCGTTTTGTAGGAACTATCAATTTTTAATTAGTTTTGCAGTTGATGTATTGAGTGATTGCAGATCAAATGAAAATATATTATATATCTTTCAAAAGGCCATTGCACAGAAGGAGATGGCAGAATTTAATCAGCAGCTAAACAGCTCGCCACATGACATATCTTTGTGGTTGAAATTCATAGATTTTACCAAAAACAGAGACAACTCCAATAACATGCAGAAAAGTACAGATGAACTAGACAAACAAAAACCTTCAGAGAAAGTGAAATTTGAAATTATTATGTCCATCTTTGATAAAGCTTTAGCAAAAAATCCTGGAAATGTAAAATTGGAAGTCTCACGAATAAAACACTGCGAAGGATACTGGGACAAAGAAAAACAGGCTGATACTTGGAAAAATTTAGTTTTTCGACATCCCAATGATGCCAAGTTGTGGTGGTGGTTTCTACAAAGCCAACAACATTCTCTAGGTGGTGCTGGTGCTAGTGGTCTTGTAAAACTTTATGGACGATGTCTAGTCACTCTAACTTCTGTACTGAATGGAAGCTTGGCTTCTCACCCTCCCAAACCAAACGCACTACATAGCATGTCAGGTAAGTGGATCATAGCTAGACATAAACAGATAATATTCCCTCTATACTGCCTTTTTGTTTGCAAGGAATTATAGGTGCCTCTGTAATACATGTACAATAAAGATAGTTTGTCAGAATGATAATGTATTGTTAACTACCGGGTATCTATATTTTGTTTTTTTTCTGTGTTCATTATCGCAACCTATCGCAATAATTCACCTGAGCTTACTGCTATAGGAAACTTGAGGTTACTGCATTATATTTATGTTTCCTTTGCTTAGGGGCTGCTCAACAATTACATAACGCTCAGAGGGGGGAGGGGGTTCAAGGGATGTATTTCTCTTATTGTTTTGTCTAATCCCAGTAAACATGAGGCATGACCCGTTATTGGGCCAGTGCCATACACGATGGGCCAACATTAGTAGTTTTCTTTTGCAGTGATTGTAGTAAAGCTGTGTGAGGCATTACGTCAGGCTGGACACATGGAGCGTGCTGTGGCATTATATCAGTGCATGTTAGAGTACAACTTAAGAAGTCCACAGGCTGTTAATATACTTCCTCATGCTGATAAAATAGACTTTCTTGAGGCTTTTTGGGACAGTGGTACTGGACGTTTAGGTGAACCAGGTGCGACAGGATGGGAAGAATGGGTTGAGAAAAAGGGACAAATCGCTCCTGTACAATGTCTGCAATCAAGTAAAGGTCAGTAGTTAAAATTTAATGATTATATAAATGCCTGAGCTGAAATATGTAATGAACTTCAAAAAAATAGTTGAATTTGGTTTATTAATAGTTGTAACCAAAACCATTTCATGCTTTTAAAATACTTGAGAAATTATTCAGCACTAATCAAGCTTATGCGTTTGGAACCAAAAGTTCACTTTCTACTCGACATACACAAACATTTGAAAATGTAGGTTTGTTATGCCGAACTTGCAAATCTAAGCCACATGTCTCAAACTATAATTTCAAAATGCATCTTTGTTCACGTATTTAGTATTTAATATGTGATGATTTTTTCTAATGTAACTCAGCCAAATTGTAATTCAAAAGTTTTTATTAGTCAATCTTTGTTTAGTCCAACTGATTCTGTTTCAAATATTGACCTGGAGGTATCAAAATATTTGTAATGACTAACGGGTGATGCTATGTTAACCCTTTCAGCGCGGGGACCGTCTTTATACGTCAGAATCTGCCGTCTGTAGACGTCTAAAAGAATTAAAATATTTCTAACGGCCGTAGACCCATAACAAATAGGTATTCAATTGAACCGGAAAGAGCTGATGAAGACATTTATAATGATTTCAAATTGAAAAAACCCTTTAGTCTCCGTGATTTGAACAAAAATAATTCTGCGTTGTAAGGGTTAATAATGGTGTGTTTTTAGATGATGATGAGGCTTTGGAGGAGGATCTTCTGACACAGGCTAATGGTGTAACTGATAGCTGGATGGCGGTGGAAATGGCACGTACATCGCGACACTGGTTACCATGGAGACCTGATGATTCAAAAGAAGAAACAGAAGACGATTGTGAGGACCCTGAAAGACTCGTTTTGTTTGATGATCTGAAAAAATGTGTTTTTATTGTTGACAATGAAGAGGAGAAGTTTTTTATTCTGTGTTCTTTCCTAATGTTTCTTGGTGTACCCCTGAGAAAGATGTATCCTCAATGCTGTACACCATTTTCTGCTGCAGAAGAAGCTGTTTATAAGTCTGACGTTTTCGGGGTTCACCTGGGCAGTAGTGTAAAAGGTGGAGACTTTCCCTTTAAAAGTCATTACCAAAATGCCGCATTTGCCTTAAATGTGATATCTCAATCAAGACAATGTTTTAGCGATAAACTCAACTCAATTTTATCATTGATAATGGCCAAATACAAGCACCATATCATGTGGGAAGGTGAAAGTGACATTGGTAAGAAGAAGGTGAAGGAAGTCAGAAAATTTGTTAAAAATCTTCTAAAGGAAGGATTAAATAGGAATTCGTTGCTAATGTGGGAATTTTATGCCAGAGTTGAATGGACGTCTGGAGCAGAGGGTGCAGTAGAGTCGGCGAGGAATATACTCAACAAAGCTATCTCTCTGGCAGCCCCAAAAATAAGCAATATTACAAATCAACGAGAACGCTGCTTGGCATCTAAGCTATACCGCTCGTATGCAGAGCTGGAATTAGCGTTTCCTACAGATTTACGTGATTTAAAACTGACTCTACAGATACACTGTAGCACGTTTGCTCAATCTCATCATCGTGTGACAAGGCTGATGTGTTCTCTTGTAGATGGTGCTGCTCTTCAGCTCGAAGTGCCAGTAAAAGCTGAATCCCCGATCAGGTTACTAAAGTGTCGTAAACTTTTTGAAGAGTACATAACAACGGAACTGAACAGTTTAATTAACAGTGACAGCACGTCACCTGTAGAGTTTGAACCTTTTGCAGATCATGTATTTGTAAATATAGTTGTTTGCTACTCATTGCTACAATATAGTACAGTAGGTATTGAGGGAGCGAGCTACGTATATGAAACTAATTTGAGAAGACTTCACACAGAGATCTCTCAGAAGGTGCATACTGATGACTCTTCTATAGACAGGGACATATTTGACATTTGGACACGTCCTATGAGCTGTGTTGTTCTACTGGGTGTCTACGAGCTCCTTACAGAAGCTTATATCTGTCTGTTACATGGCCATGCTCGTCACAGCTGTAGCAGTTTGAGTGTGTTACGTGAGCCAGTGCAGAGAGCTGTATTACTTCTACCAGACAATCAGGACCTGGTTTGTCTCTTGGCTACTCTACCTACAGGTGGTGCTGTGTGGAAACTGAAAAGGCAGCTTTACCAGGTGACATTGAGAGCGTATGGTACTGCAGGGTGGCTGGCTGGTGTCATGGCCGAGTCAAGACGATTGGAAACTTTACAGAAACATCAACAGCCAGGTAGGCCTGCATGCAATATATTAATGCCAACCAGTCTTCTTGAAAAAATATCATATTCGCCACTCTTAAAAATAAGTTGTCTAAATTAGCAGCCTTGAATTATGTACTTTAAACTTTAAAACATTTACCAATCTACAACAATGCTGTTGTTTGTGCCACAACATAGTCCAGTTGCTGCGCTTATATGTTCAATGGGGACCTAGAAATTATGAGAAGTGTAAGATGTTTCGACTGATTCATATTATTATAATGTCACTGGACAAATTTAGGTTTGTTGCCCAAGTGGCAACTTTGGGCAACTTTTTTTATTAGCATAATTAAAATAATTAGCATAATCGGCTTAATCTTCATTATGATTCAAGATAAAATGTTACTTTTGAACCTGTGGCTGCAGAAAAAATGGCCAATATCAAATTTATGTTTAGGTCAGATCAAAACAAATCACTTCTAATCTTATATTTATCCTCTGCCTCGCTGATAATAGTTTTTTTCGTCTGTCCGTCCGGTCGTCCGTCCGTCGTGCCGTCCATTCATCACTAGCCTTGGCTAATCGATATATTAATAACTGTTTCAGCTGCAGTGGTCACATTTGTATCTGGCGAATATATCGCTGAAATTCAAACATGGGTGACCTTGACCTATTTTTGCAGATCGTACAGGTCAAAGGTCACGCTTGCCTTATTTCCAATCAATATATAAAGACCGCTCTAGGAAACCGTTCTAGTTACAGTGTCCCAGTCTGCACCACTGGTGTATCTGGTGAATATCGCGGTCAAGTTGAGATATAGGCGACTGTTACATATTTTTTAAACAATGGGTGACGACTAAAGGTCAAGGTCAATGCCATATAACATGTATAATTTTATCAAATTTATATTTAAACAACAAATGCGAGAGTTTGCTGTATTGTGGTCTTGTCGGTCCAGTGTTTCAGGGTTTCAAGATTGATTATTTTAGTTACAGGTCACGATTAAACAGAATATGTCAAGGTCGTCAGACATCACGTGATGTAACTGTATGTATAGTTGATACAGGCACACAAAACGAGTAACTTTTTCAATTGTGTATGACGCTTTGTATGCACGTTTTCTCATCATTGCGCAGCAGCGAAACATTCAACTCCTTCCAGTGTTTCAGTACGAGCTTTCCCCTGTACAACATTCTTTGGTCGATGAATTTGTAAATCTGCTGGGCGGCGGCCCTAGGGTAGTGGTTAGCACCGCTGCCTTTCACGCTAGTGTTCGGTTGTTCGTTTCCCGGTTTCGGCGGTTTGAAAAAACAACAAAAATGTTTCTTCCTCATCCACTTGTGAAACTCAGTATTGTGGGGGACCTCCATGACCGATAGGTAGCGTGCTCGGCCTCAGACCTCCAGGGTTTGAATTTCGAATCCCGTGTCTGTAGGGCAGTGTCATCTCACTCATCTCACCATCCTCAGGAGGTTCTCCTGGCCCAATTTAGCCTGTATGTGCACAGAAGGGCATAAAGCCAGTTTTATTTCATTTGGATATCTGCTAAAGGGTAACAGGTATGTACAGATGAAGCGTTTGGCAAGTAATAGCGAAAATGTCCCCAAACCAAATGTGTTGCTCGTTGATCACATCAAGCACTTTGTTGATTACATGTATGGCGAACGTCAGGAAAAGTGGCAGACATTGCAGACAGTTGTAAGGCATGCCTCACAAGTGGTGAAAAGTACCAAGGTGCAACTATCTTTATCATCTTTGCTCGATAGGCATATGAATAATTAAGTGCCAAAGATCATAAGTGTCAGAGAAGAGCTGGTGAGGGTGCTGCAATATATATCAACTGACTTCTAAATCGCGATGCAATAAACCACAGCCAACAAGCGCCAGCTGAATCAACTTCTCTGCAGTTTCAGTCATGGACACAACATCAGCATGGTGGGAAGAGAAAACTGTCTTGTACATCACAATGAGGCTGAAATAACCTTGGTAAGCTACAAGTTGAAATTTCGTGAAAAAGGTGAGGCAGTGGGACAGATCAGTGCTTGATATTAACACCATGCTGTCATTGCGCTGAGAGGAAATGCCAAGGTCTGTCACAGTGCGACACGGTTTCTTTCCCATGTGGAAAGGGCAAGGTCCCAGCATTAAAAAACCTCCAATATTCCTGCACTAGATGAGGTACTGGGGGAACATGATGTCACAGAAAGTGACTTGATGGATATAGGTCAGATATTTTTCTTATCAGTCTACTCAGAGAATATATTGTCAACTGCACCGGTACAACATCCATCGCAAAAAACCTCCTACACTGAATTCCCTGCCCCCCCCCCCCCCCTACGAATATCAACCTGGATCTCCATAATCGTCGCGCTCGTCTCCAAATGTGGAAGGCTCTCGCTCCGTAAGTGTCACAAATCAAAAGCAACTCAAGAAATCGCCAACTTTGGCTGGCAGATTGCAGAAGGTTCGCAAGTGATGAAATTTACTTCCTAAGCTTCTTGGTGTCATCAGTCTTAGATATTGTGGAGAGCCTCCGCGACCGAGTGGTATCGTGCTCGGCCTCAGACCGCCAGGGCTCGATTTTAGAATCCTGTGTCTGGAGGGCAGCGTCATTTCATTCATCTCACCATTGTCAGGAGGTTTCCCTGGCCCAGTTTAGCCTATATGTGTACAAAGGTGGCCTAAAACTCCCATTCATTTCATTCAGTCTTAGATGATTGTTGCAAAGAATCAGAGGAAATTCATGTTGAGGAGGAAGAGGAGGAGGGCGAGTCCGAAGTCGGGGGGATAGAAAACAATGAACTGTTAGATTTTTTGTATATTAGCTTATCGTACATGAAGTGTTACGATGTTAGAGTATGTTGAAATGGTTTGTTATATCTGTGTTGTTCACACCTTGTCAATAACACCCCGGCAGCCTGTGTTAATTGTATGGATAACTTTTTTGGGCAAAATGATTATTTCACTGTTTTTATTGAAACAGGGCCGTTGTCATGTGGTGATAATTATGTGGACCTCCATCAGCCTTTAATTTGTGTGACCCATGACACGAACCTCTTTGTTTTACCAGCAAGTATAATGCGCTGCTTATTTACGTATGTCGGCCTACTGTAGCTTGTGTATAGCTGCAGGTTAGACCAAAAATTGAATGAAAATTGCCATTGAAAGAATTTTTACTTCTAAATTGCGCCAGAATGCAGCTAGAGCCTATTTTTTCAACATTTATGCGGGATGCCCCCAGCCCCCATATTACATTTAGGGATGGTCGTTCTGTACCCCCCCCCCCTTGTCTTGGTTTGTATACGGACCTGTGAATGACTCAGCGATAGGCATATGGCTAATTACCCTAGAATTGATACTCACAGAAGAGCCAATTTTGACCTACCAAGACAAAATTAGACTATAGCAGGTTTAGGGGTATTCAAGGGTGAGTTTTCAGGTGAAGCAGCTGCATAGATATAAGGGTTTTATTGTAAAAGTGAAGCAAAAGAGCCCAACTGTTTTAATGTGTGAAGTATAACAATTGTTGGCCTATGTCTACATAGCCTATAAATAATGAGCTACAAGAAGAATATAATTGGTATTCTGGTGTTTGCTAACACAATACTTACTTTAATAATCTATATCAATATATAACGTAACTACTAGGCCTACCCCCCTAAAGGAAAACGCCTAGAGATATTTATATATTGAGGCATACACTCAATTCTGTGAACCTAACTTCAGATTAAATTGCAATTTATTTATGACTAACGTTACTCTTTTACACTGATTAGGTCGTGGGCGTCCTGGGCACTGTCCATTTCATATTATTGGTCAATTTAGTTTGATTTGCATCATAATCATTCCCTTTGACCTGGATCTCTTTATTACCATTAATGTCAGAAATGAATTCCTTATGTCTGAATTATATTGAAATGTGGTATTGGAGATTTGTGTACGTCCATTGGTTCAAAATTAACATTTGGCATTTCTAATTATGCTAATTATGTTAATTATGCTAATTAAAAAAGTTGCCCAAAGTTGCCGTCTGGGCAACAAAGCTGAATTTGTTCATAAACCCATTGGGAACATGAATCAATCGAAAAACCTTACACTTCTCACAATTTCTAGGTTCTCTGGACGGCAACTGGACTAACATATGTTTTTATATAATCATTTTGTGTTTAGGTATTCCTATGGAATCTGGTATTATCAATCAGTTAAGAGCCTGGTTTGAGAAATCGGTGACCAGCCACACAGCTGCTCGGTGCGTCTTGCTCTGGAGGTTGTATTTCCATTTTGAGGTGAGTCATTATGTGTGAACATCTCATTTAAAATAAAGCAGTTCCAATATTTAGATGTTGCCTTGATAACGCTCATTCACGGGCGTGCGCTCATACCTATGACGCTCTAATGCCTGATAAAGGTTCTATTTATAAGCCTAACACTTGTGCTCTCTGCTGATCACGACTATGTCGTTTTTATTTTATTAGTCGATCATATCACTGATAATGGGAACGAAATGTGTGTTTAAACATCAAGATTTGCAAATGTTTGGTCTCGAATTAAACAAATATGCATAATTTTCACCGACTTGGAAGACCTTCAAGTTGGTGAAAATTTTAATAAATTAACTTAGCAGGATAAGGGTGAATTGGGGGAGAACCGTGACAATTTTGTGAGCGTGACAGCGCCCGGATTCATTCATGCATTGTTTCATGCATGTGAACTTTCATTAATTCATTCATTCCGTCAGTGACATATTTTTTTTTTAAAAGGTACATCAAGGGAACCTTGTGGCCGCAGAAGCAGTGTACTACCGTAGCCTGCAACAATGTCCACTTGTTAAGGTAATTATACGATTTTTTCGTTCTCAAATACCTAAAAAAATATTTGTGAAATGAAGTAGTGGTGTACAAGTATATTGAAGCATCGTAGACGACAAATTACTGTACAATATACAAGTATATTGTGAGTCATGTAGTGTATATTTTTTAATAGCAATGTTTTAATTGTGCATAAATTTAATATATAATAATATATTTTTATCGCTTTAAACGCGGAAGTTATAATGGAATAAGTTCTTTTATTTTCAGATTCTCTACATAGATTATATTAATTTTTTTCCCAAGAAACTACAGCATATGACCGATATGATGACCGAAAAAGAATTGAGAGTACATTTACCAATAGAAGAGCTGACTTTGCTTAGGGAGAGCTTAGGGATGGTGGAAGACATCGAAAACGTTGAAACATTACACACAGATTCTGTAATGGACGACACTGAAGAACAAAATGAAAAACTTTTCTAATAAAACCAACTGGGAATTATATCAGTTAATCTGGTGTTTATATCGTGTATATATGAGCGAGATAATCCTAATTTCTTGTACTAGAACAGCTCATTACAGAAATTAAGACACAGTATATGTAATGAAGTTGTTCAACAATCTACATAATGTTCACCCATGCCCCACAACGTGTGTAATAGTTACTTGCATATGTACAATATTCATCAAAATATATGACAATCTTGAAAATATTTTTTTTTTGTTTTGAAGGAGTAATAAAAGGCTGAAAAGGGCTATACCAGCATACACGAGACGTTGGCCAAATGTTGGGTTAACGTCTGGTGTTTGCTGGGATAGACGTGATTAACCTGTGTTACAAAAGTGTGGTACTTGGTGTGTTGCAATCCAAGCCATCACATACACCTGCCAAATAAAGCTAAGTTTGTTTGAATATAATTTGATATTATATCAATGAATACATTCGTCACTGAAGCCAAGCAATTGACTGGACGAAAAATAAAAAAATGTGTCAAGTCTACCTACATTGAGACAAGAGGCCTGCACATTTTGTTTCATAACCCCCCCTCCCCATAATTCATTGTAGTAGCTAGTTAGGTGAAAATATTGGAGGTCAAGGCTATCGAGTTTCACAAAATAGTAATTATATAGCCATCTGGCATGGTTTGCTAGATTGCAGGCATAATAAATGAAATGAATCGGGCTTTAGGCCACCTTTGTGCACATATAAGCTAAACTGGGCCAGGAGAACCTCCTGAGGATGGTGAGATGATTGAGATGACACTGTCCTCCAGACACAGGATTCGAAATTCGAGCCCTGGCGGTCTGAGGCCGAGCACGCTACCTCTCGGTCACGGAGGCTCCCCACAATACTGACTTTCACACGTGGATGGGGAAGAAACATTTTTTTGTTTCTTTAACCCCGAAACCGGGAATCGAACCCCGAACTCTGGCGTGAAAGGCAGCGGTGCTAACTACCACCCTGTGGCCCCCGTCCATCAGGCATAATAAAGTTAATTATGGCCGATAGTCGGCCATTTTGAATTTGAAACCGCAGATTTTGTTTTTAATATGGTAAATAATGGTCTAGCAACTGCAGGCAAATTAAAGTTAATTATGACCGATAGTCGATCATTTAAGTGGGTTCAAAGTCATTAACACCAAAAGGCACATCTACATCCCCTTGTGTGCAATATGAAAGTATATCATTGGAATTAAAACATTTTCAGCCTTTGCTCATCGTGATCTTTTGCCTTATAAGTACTACTCTCTAGATAGGTTTCCATACAAGTTTATAAGATATGGGGTTTTGCTCGATATAAACTGTTATTCACTGTTTACAATGAACTTTGATAATAACTTTTTGTCCGAAAGGTAGGCCTAATCACTACTACCGGTAATCCCATTTGTGAAGGACACAAATTATCTGCATCAAATTAATTAGATATTTAATTATATTTGTTTTATTATAATATTAACATGAACAAACATAACCACATGCAAATGTCACAATTTATTTCTTTGTACAAATTCACTATTATTTTTCTACGATACATGTAGCATAAAATCACATACACATACAATATCAAAAAAGGAGTGGACTATCAAAACCACTTGATAGATGATATCACAGACAATGGCTTATGAGACAAGATGCTTCTATCTGATAGTATTCTTGCCATATTTAAAAGAGTTTTACTGAGTGTAATAATAAATAAGAACTAACAAGTCTAGTGTTCTACGTCCATAGTCTACGTACCAAAAATAGATAGAAATAAATATATAACAATAAGATCATGTAATTCTTAACTCGTATAAATACAGTTTGATAACAACGAATAACACAATATACAACAGAATATTTTATAATATACAGTTTCCAAAGTATTATAAAACGTAGAAATATAGCTTTAACAGCTTCATATGGCAGTTTATTTGAATCCTTTAATTGCCAACAACAAACTTGTAGGATGACTGATCGTCAGCTACATGCCTCTAAATGTGACGCGGATCTAAAAACGCAAGTTATCACATTCTTAGTTTATGAAATTAACACCATCAAAAGTGATCCTTCGATGAATGAATGGTCAGTAGCAACATGCATGACAACCGACATAAAATCATTATTATAATTCATAAGGTAAAAATTATCGACTATTTGTATATTTTAGCCCTTAAAATTTGTACCCACTCGAAGTTGTTTCTCATTACGGAGACCCACAAGTAGGTGGAAATTACTCATATTTGTTTAGTTTCAGACCAAACATTTGCAAATTTTTTTTATCGTTGTAAGGGTTAATACCATTGTTGATCTGCTGCATGACAGGGGCCGTATTCTCGTACAAGTTACGATATATCGTGGGCTTCTGATTGGTCGAGATGGCCATCTCGACCAATCAGAAGCCTACGATATATCGTAACTTGTACGAGAATACGGGCCCAGCTTTTCAAACATCGTGAAATACTAGCCAAATTATGGTTATCACAAAAAATACAATGGCCATGTCATTGTCGCCAATGTCGCCAGCATGGCTATGTTGGTTTGTTTGTCTGTCGGTCCATCAGATTACTAAAAAAGTAATGAACGGATTTGCATTAAACTTTTACAGAGATGTGTCTCGGGCCAAGGAACAATCGATTCGATTTCGGGTATGATCCTAATTACGATCAGGATCCGGACAACCTGTCTTTGACTGCCTGTCTAATTTATTTTAACTGATGATTGCTTTTTATGGTTTAGTCTATTGCAGCTGGATATAAAGTTAATATTGGACCCGTCACGTAGATGATGAAGCTGGGTATGATGTATGCTTCAGTGCTTCCAAAAACATGCTTTCATCTTTCAAAAAAGCTTGATCCTGTAATAGAAAAACGCATTTAAAACAAGCAGTGAGATAATGTTTCAACAATCTAGCTCGCGAAGCTCACACATCAATGAATTTGATTATTATGTTTCATTTCTTTTATGTGAATATGGAATATTTCGCAACATTTATAAGAAATACCTAATGAGTAACATATACCTCATTAGCGTGTATTCGCCAGACACGCACACTCCTGTCCTGCTGGATTTCTGTGGCTATTTTATGTAGTCCTCCGTTGTCGAGGTGAGGAGAGAGTTTGTTATATAGCTGTTCAGCTGCTGGCGTCATTCGTGGTGGACCATCTGCTGATCCATTCACTGTGGCTGGAACTTTGAAGATTGATACAAGAACATTTTCAGTTATTAAATAAGGTCTGATTTTCCAAGCCACGTAGTAGATAAATTTTATCTACTACGTGGCTTGGAAAATCAGACCTAAAAAAATGATTTACTTATCAGTTGAAAAGTATTTCATCATTAACCCTTAGAGCACTGAGCTAAGAAATTTAAATTTTCAGCCACTTGAAGTTGTGTCTCGCTACCGCGTTCCACAACTTCAAGTGACTGAAAATTTGTGAAATTTAAGTCCCAACATATATCAGTGTTTCAAGATCACTGTTGATAGTTAAGACAAAATTTTGACTTAAGTCAGGCTGGTGAAACCGGGGCCTGGTTATATAGGTGCTAACAAGAACACATACTGTCTGGTGTAGTCGACACCAGTGTTCTAAGGGTTAACAGCAAAATCTTTTTTAAGTACAATGCCGCTACTACATAAATACTCATACTTTTCTGTAACTAAAATAGTACCGCAACATATTTACTGGAACAATATTAGGGATAAGATTTATAGAAATCAACATACTTCGTGCTGCTTCAGCTGAAACCATTGTTCCACCCACATCCTTTACTGGAGTTCTACAGCTCAGACATATAGCTGATCCCCTTGCTTTGTCCAGAGCGGCCTTTTCTTTGGCCAGTGAGAGGCGCTCCTGTTATTAAACAAAGCACACTATGAAATTCTATATATTTTCAATCTGTAGGACCAGTTGAGATAACCAACTCTATGAATGAATAAGGCATCGCCCACTTTTGTGCACAAATAGGGTAAACCGGGCCAAGAGAACCTCTTGATGATGGAGAGATTAATCAGATGACAATGCCGTCGATAGTTCTGACCATTATAGCCCCGCCCTGCAGGATGTTATAGGCTTACTACCATTTGCTCATAATTGGACCAACAACGGAAGCAGTGAGGGTGGTCTTGGCTTGCAAAAAGAAAGTTCTAGGCCTATATGTCAAAGAATTGAAAAAAAAAATTCTTAGCTAAGCATAACATTTTTATTTCCACAGTTAGTAATTTATTAGTGAGGTGGATGTACACACACCAAGAAAATTATATTCAAGCATAAAGATAAATTTTCAATGGAATTTTTTAGGATACGGTGACGACAGTCAATACATTGGCTTACAGGTGCCAGTCTAACGATAGCTCAAAGCCTACAATTATTCAGCAACATCCGTTGCCAACACTCCCCACCCATACAGCCAGTCCATCAGAACATTCCATCAAGTATTTTCCACGATGTAGTCCGAAAAAGAACGCAAAGTCAATATACTGAATTGGGTCAAAGTCCAGTACAGTAAGTAAACCGAACAAGCCACCTAAGGAATATTTTACCAAAATTTGTAACAATGCATTAATTATTTTACAAGCTCTGGAAATGAAAATGCAGATTGAAGGACTGGGGCGGGGGCTTGAAAAGTACATAAAATACATAAAACACGACAAGCATCTTTGTTATGTCAAATAATTTAAATGATTTCCTGTGCAGCAAATCATTGAAAAAAATAGTTTGTATTTTCAAGAGAGGATAAAAAACATACTGTGACAAGGATCTGTGTTAGAAAGCTGCAGCCTCTGGAGCTTGGGAGTTGCACTGGATTAGTTACACAATGTATAGATGTGGCCATTTTGTTTTCCATTTTTCAAAATAATAATAAAGATACAGCACATCAAAATTAGGTTAAAAAGTGTCGCTATAGGGGTGTATAACAGAAGGAGGTGTAGATATTCACCTGTGCGATTTGTCTCTCTTTTCCTCTCAGTGCATCCATCTCCTGTTGAGCTTGTCTAGCTCTATGTACATGCTCAGATTCTGTTTGTTTAGCTGCTAGTAATGCTAACTCTCCTTGTTCACGCAATGACATAGCTGTCTGTAAAGAAATAATGTACCGTAATCCTTATATCACAAAATAAGTCACATCGCACATTTCTTTCAAAAAATGAAATAATTTCTTGCCAAAGAGAACAAAATGGCTATTTCTGTGATTAAAACAGTTAGGAATTATTTTTACTGTGAACTGAGAAATATTGGAGCCCGTTTTATATTGGCGGTTCGATAAAACAAGCCAATGTTTCCCTCCGCCATAAAGAGTGATCCTATACACCTTTCCCAATAGCAGCACGCCACACACTACAGTGACTAAAAGCTGAACTATTTAGTTGGGAATCCTGTCACACTTCTATTACAACACGCCACACAGTGATTAAAACTGAACTATTTAGTTGGGAGTCCTGCTTATGCGCAAAATCGTGCAAACAGTGTATTCAGGGTTTATGACAGGGGGAGGGGGGTAAATCCACCAATACTAATCCCTGCAATTGTTTACATTCCCCAATCTGCCAAACTTTAAAGCCACCAATATATCTGGGTTCACAGTATTAAAACATATATTATGGAATATTAAACATTTAAAAGACGATTATAAAATAAGTAAAGCTATTAAAAATAAAGAATTGTATGTCTTTATCTTTGCAAGGTTCCTGCGGGTCTTCTTAAAATAATGATTTTTTCACTTGAAATTTAATGACTTTTTACTGACGAAAATAAAACAATTAATACTTGTGTATACCTTTTTGTCGCAAAAAACGCAAAATAACACCTAGCCCTGGAAGCATACTGCATGCACCTTCCGACAATAATGATAGGCAACACTGCCTTCAACACTAGCAGAAAACCAGTAGTCTTTTTTAGGACAGGCTGGCTAACAATCGTACATACAGTCCATATAATCACAGATTTTCTTATTTTTAATGACTTTTAATGACTAGCAATCAAATTTAATGATTTTTCAATGATTTTAAGTCCACTTTTTCAATTTAATGACTTTTAATGACCCCCGGGAACCTTGCATTGTAAAAAAATGCATAAGGTCAGAATATAGCGAGTAAAATATGCTTTTATCAAAAATAGGCATTACCTATGTACAATGTATTACCTGTATATAACTATATTACCGGTATTTTTATAGATATAATAAATATATTTTGTATCTTTGATTATTTTTGCATTTCTGCACCACAGAAAAATGTGTGCTGCGAATGATTATGTGCAGATGGGCTATAATCATAGTCAAGTACATTTAAACTAGCATAAATATACCGCTGTTCAGTGGAAAAGCAGTGTTTAAAAAATATATTTTCACTGTGTTCAGTTCAGCAGAGTAAAACACAGTTTTCTGCACAATGTCACCTTACCTCGCTAAGTTCTTGTACATCTTGTGACCTCTGCCTCATTTGTATAGCTACTTGTTCAAGACGCCTCTTCTCAGACGCCAATGCTTCTCTCTCTTGTTCTAGCCTAGCTTGATCAACCTTAGTCTTCTCTGTGCTTTCAGATAATATACGTTGGTCTCTATCCAGCTGTGCCCTCTCACTACTGATAGCTTTTAACCCGCTCGTTAACTCTGCTTCCACCTGCAGATAATAATATTAGGCTTCCAAGATATATATTTTTACATCTCAATAGATCAATACAATGGGGTCTAGCTGATTTTATTTGAAAAGTCAATGGCCCAATGGACCTTTGAATTTTCTAATATGCAGATCGTTGTAATTAATTATATATGTCATTAGATTTTCAAAAAATTACATTGGCGTTTTTGCATCATCCATTGTGATTCATACAAAGCATCGTGTAACTAAGAAAAATCAACTGCCTTCTGTTATAAATTATTGTCTAATTTGTCTGATAAATTTGTCATGACCTTGTAGTTGATATCAGTGATACATGCATTGTGAATGTGTAGTCTGTGGATTGCTGTGTTCATTTTACCAGGGAAAATCAATGTCAACATGGCGTGACTGCGAGCGATGTCGACCCCAAGGGCTGAGAAATGACAAATGCGCTGAGTATGCGATCATGTTGCCGTAATTTTACTGATAGTAACAAGCCTATTATCAAACTGATTAATCGAGGCCAAGTCTTAGATATGACCGTCCAAAAAAATCCCACAATTTTGACCGGGGCAATCTGTGGCTGAAGCCTTCAGTTTTAAGTTCTCTTCCAGTGACGTAAGTACTGTACTCTGCCCACGTTATAGTATACCGTTCTAAAAAAACAGTAAATTGTTTAGTCTGGCTTCATGCTGGTTGTGTTAAGTGTGCATGTCTGTCTGGTTGTGGGCCCACAACGTTGGTATATTCCGCGCAGACTTAGATGGAAAGACAGACGGCCTTTAACAAATTTCTCTTAGGCCGAGACTTGATAGAGCAAGCCTAGACCGTCTAGTTTAGACAGTCTATATAGTTAATAACCCTTCTTAAGGAAGGTGAGCTAAAAACCAAATGTTTTATGTTGGCACATCAGTGGTTCAAAAGTTTTCACACTTGTTAGCTTTTAACCAGTGCATATGAAAAAATCAGCTAGTTTGTTAGCAAATCAAAGAATGGAACAATTGAAACTGCCAATCTTCTTTGCTTATTTATCATTTATTATTATTTTTCAACTTACACGATGGTTATTTGTTATATGTTATTGCAAATGCCTTAAAAAATTAATTGTGAATAGCTCACTTTTGTAAAATTAAAAGGCAATAGAAACTCATTATCAGGCATATTCATCTCTACATTCTGTCAGATGAATTACTATACCCTTCAACCATTTACCTGGAGCGTAATGCATCACAAGATATTTTTCAATAAAATTTAAAAAGCGTTTTGACATACTACGCTTGGCTATTTTCTAAAATAATGTTTATTACCCAACCCGCTGACGAATAAACAAACAAGAGGCCTGAAATCCTATATCTTCCCCCGCCATAAAGTTAAAGAGTTTTTGCGGTCACAAATATTTGATAAGTCGACTTGTGGTGGCCATTTCAAATTTCAGTAAATTCAGCTGCACCTTTCCAGATGGTGGTTAATGTGATTGTAAAATGTGAATTATTTCAGACTTCAATTTTTGAGTTTTTGCAACCACAAAAAAATAGGTAGTTCATTCATGGTGGCCATTTTGAATTTCAGTACAACCTTAAAAATAAACCACGTGCACTTCTCCATATCTAGGGGAATTTGATAGTAAAATTTGAATAATTTCTGACTATAAGTTTTAAGAGTTTTTGCGCCCCCAAAAAAATTTGGAGTTGATCTCTGGCGGTCATTTTGAATATCGGTAGAATCTTTAAAAAATTAATTGCACATCCCCATGCTGCTAGGAATGTCATGGTAAAATTTCAAAAAAATTGACCAGTAGTTTTTGGGTTTTTGCGCCCACAAGAAAACGTGACGTAAGACGCCTGACGGAATCCTGGCGCGACTAAAACCCCCCTTCCCCTACGGGCAGGGGATAAAAAGAGCCATGAAGATTAAAAGACCATCTGCATAGACCTGAGTATCGAAACTGACCTTGACACTTCTAAGAGAATCACGCTGTTCCTGTTCTATTTTTAATTTATGTGACACTGTGAATTGAGCTCGTTCTTCTGCCAGAGCACGCCTTTCTTCATTCAGCTGAGATAATATCATCTTCTGCTCTGACAAAACGTCATCCTGCGAATTGCACACAATAAAAATATATACTGTAATCATTCTGATAATACTATGATAATATTCTATGATATGTATACTTACTATGATAATATATAATGATATTATACTGATAATTTATTATTTCATAATTTTAATAATAAACAATTCATAAAATTGGCATATAGAAACACATACAAATCAAGTATTTCTATATTTCGTAGGATCCAGGTCAACATGAATATGGTACACACCTAATCAAGCAATAGTGATGGGATTATCATGATAATTATCATTTCTGTACTTTCCCCCCTCAATTTAAAGTGTGGTGAAATTTAGATAACACAACATAACTAGACCTAAATATGCTTTAAAGTGCAAGTATTCATTTCCCGTCCAATCAATGCATCAGAGAAATTAATCACAAAGAGTTTTTAAAAGCTCCAGCAGCTACTGCAAAACTCATTGCTACACACTTCACAGGAATTGTTTCAGTGATTCATTGTTAAAACATTACTTCACAACAAAACAGAAATTAGAGAAGATGCTGGGCACAGCATGTAGATTTTTCAATAGTACATGTACAATATTTTGAATCAGAAAATATTTCACCAAGGGTGATTCAAATAAGGCTCGGGAACAATGTTCAGATAAATGTACAGAATTCAACCCTCCTGAAAGCTATTTATTCGTCTCATTTAGTTCACTTTGAAATGTGAATTGCTGTCAATTTCCACCTTAACCCTTACAGCGCGGGGATCGACTTTAGTCGTCAGAATCTAACATCTGTAGACGTTAGATTCTGACATATTTATAATGGAAGTAGGCCCATAACACAGGTATTCAAATGAATCAGAAAGAGCTAACTAGGACATCTAGATGATTTCGAAATGAATAAAACCCTTTAGTCTCCATGGTTTATATGAAAAATATTCAGCGCTTTAAGGGTTAAAAAAAATGTCCCGATTTTTAAAAAATAATCAAGTACCGGGTATAATGTATCATATGAAAGCTCAGTACCTCCTTATGTTGGCAGCTTATACCAATCTTCATTGAATGAATTTTCGGCCCAACGTCTTCGAGGTTGGTCCAATATTATAAAAATGTTTCAAATATGCAATCCAGTGCATAAATGTGACAAGATAACTCAAAGGGATAATAATTCCCCCTCATCAGATATTTGTTTTTTTGTATAAATATTATACAAGTGTTAAACCTATGCAATCCAGTGCATAAGGGATAATAATCCCCCCTCGTCAGATATTTGTTTTGGGTGAGGGACATCGAGTTGGTAAGCAAAAGACATGTTGAGCTACTTAGGCCAGGCCTGATTATTGTATATAGGTCATATGACAAAAAATTCTGACACAGTTGGTTGTTCAATGTTATATTTATGGTAAATGTGGTATTTTCATACTAATATTAAAATACAACTAATAGTCAAATTGTATACCTTTGACCGATCTACTTCAAGTTTTTGTCGTTCTATCTGCTCTAGCAGCATCTTTCTCTCTTCTTCCAAAGAAGTCTCTTTTAACCGTACCGCAGACTCCTGCTGCCTCAGACTCCATTTTTCCTGTTTACATATAAAGAGTTGTTAACATACTTATTGTAATATTATTTATCAAATGTACTGTCAATTGGGTAATATTCATGAATTTCACGTGGACAAACACCACTTTGATAATATCACAAAAAATGTTTATTACGACTTCCTATCTGTGATCAATACCACATGTATAGTGAGCTATACTAACAGTCAGTAGTTTGATGCTATAACCATAGATTACTTGTGTCAGTGATTTTACTGGTACATAAGCACTACTGAAAGGTGACATTGCACAACTTGTTTACACAGAAAATATTCACTTTTAGAGTTGAAAATTAGCAAAATCAGAACTTGAAAAGTCCCAAACTCACAAAAAATTAAACATAAAGATTATCCCATTGACAGGATATTGCTTTTCCCTATGACAATCACAATCAAACACATAATAATAAATAAACCTCTCCTTTATATCCGTCAATGTTTCGTATTGGTTATGACCTCAATACTTATGACCTCTTCATCTGATGTAGACCTACATTTCAGCATTCAAGACAAACAATTTGGAACAATTACAACAATATAATGCACCTGTTCCAGAGATCGGGCTTGATCAGTCAGTTGTTTTTCCAGTCTGGTTACTAGACCCTGGAGTCTCGCTCTCTCCTGTTCTGTCTCATGCTGTTGGCGTTCTAAACGGTCTTGCATAGCTGCAAATAAATATATCCGAACTATTTTTGTTGGACTGCACATATCATTGTGTTCACATTGCTATTGAAATGCTATTATTGATCATTTTCTAAGAAATATTTTTAAAATAAATCTTGCACTTCAAATCATTGAAATAACTGTTCAAGCTTTTTCGAGTGATACCTGCTGCTCTAATGCTAATGGCAGATAGTACGCTTCGTTTTTATTTTATTATCCAATATATTTCAATCACTGGCACAACCCAAATTTAATCTGCATTAAAACTACAAATGTGTTTTCGAATTACACACCAAAAATAAACCACCCCTCCGGCATTAGCATTAGAGGTGCACCATTATGATCTATAAAGCAAATGATACTGCTACCAATAAAAGTGAAACAATTATTTGAAGTGCAATATATTTTTGCACTTTTAAAATATTTTTTCCCAGTTTTTGGTACATTGTACTACTGTGGGCCTACAATAATTTTTAGTACACAATATTTTAATTGCAACCCCCCCCCCCCCCTCCAATAACACAATACCGAAAAATAGTCAACCCGTAGACTGTACCCCATCATATGAATAAAATTAACAATAAAATGAAACCGAACAATTTGTACCACATGTCGGCTAAATTTTGACTTTTTTTTATTATTAAATATTATAAACTGAATTTTGGTGGCTTGGAAAATCGCTGCCTGTTCAGGCGGGATCAAATATTTTCACCATAATAATTCACCAGGTATATCAAGTACATCTAAAGAATTTTAAACCAATTTGCATAGATGCCCAGGCTCAATGACCAAAACTAAAGGTGGCGGATGTAAAGGCACCAGACTAACAATATAAAAGCAGTAAGCATCCACTACCGGTATTTATTATTGTCAGATACCTACTTGTCAGCTGTTGATCTCTTGTTTTTGCTGCAGTTTCACGATCATCCAATGATGTACTGTGTTTACTTTGAACAATAGTATGTAAACTTTGCAAATCATGAGCATTAGTATCGATTCTTTCTATCACAGCTTGCAGAGATCTGTAATTGTATAATAGAACTGTATTCGAATGATATGTACCAGTACATTTTTGTGTACATGTACTATTAATCATAATATGAACACTGAAAATATACAATAATAAAAAGGCTTTCTCTGCAGGCATCGATGGTCATTATTTCCTGTAGAACAAAAACACTTTTCAATTGATCTCTGTGCATATATAGAAATGAGCACATTTTTTACATAATCAATTGATTGAGTGTCACACTAATTTGGCACAGAATGCCCTCCGTTATAAATATGTACAGTGTCTATTAACGATACCAAATTTTGTACAAGTCCGTTATAAATATGTACAGTGTCTATTAACGATACCAAATATTGTACAAATTGTACAAGTCTCCGTTACGTAAAGAATATCATTGTGAGGTGTATCCACTCAAACAAGACTACATAAGTCCAGGAGCTCCCGCGACGAATTAGACGCAACAAGACGCAAGACAACTAGGTCTAAGAAGCCCAGTTTAAGAGTAAGATAAGAACTAGACAGTCTGTCAGAGATTGCAAACCTCCATTGAAATTATTGATCCTAATCAGTATCCCAGTAATGGTCTACCTATCTGGCACGGTTTACCCGATATCAAGCCAATCGAGGTAACTAATAGCTGATTTACGGTCATTTTGAGTTCGATATAAATTAGTCAAAAACTTAGGGTGCATCCTCCCCCGAAACCTCAAATTTTGTTTTATAGTAATGGACTAACATCTAACACAGTTTGCAAAATATTGTGCATGTGAAAGTAAATAATGGCCGATAGGGGGCCATTTTGTATTTGATCGAGTCAGAATTTTTCAAGATGCATCCTCAGCTGAAATCTCACATTTCATTCTATAGTAATCGTCTAGCTATCTAGCACGGTTTACCAAATATCGGCCATGTGGAAGTGAATAATGGCCTAAAGGCGGCCATTTTGAATTTGATCAAGTCGAAATTTTCCAAGATGCATCCTCAGCTGAAATCTCACATTCATTCTATAGTAATGGTCTAGCCATCTAGCACGGTTTACCAAAAAAACGGCTATGTGAAAGTGAATAATGGCCGATAGGCGGCCATTTTGAATTTGATCTAGTCATTTTTTTTCAAGATGCATCCTCTCTTGTAATCTCACATTTTGTTTTATAGTAATAGTCCAGCTATCTAACACAGTTTATCAAATATCAGCAATGTGAAAGTAAATAGTGGCGATAGGCGGCCATTTTGAATTCGATTGAGTCGAAAGTTTTTGAAAGGCATCCTCTCTCGAAACGTCACATTTTGTTTTATAGTAATGGTCTAGCTATCTAGCACGGTTTACCTGATATCAAGCCTATCGAGGTAAATAATGCTGATTGTCGGCCATTTTGAATTCGTAAGTTAAAAATTTTCAGGGTGCATCCTCCCCCGAAAACTCACACTTTGTTTTATAGTAATCAGGTAATGGTCTAGCCATCTAGCACGGTTTACCAAATATCAGCCATGTGAAAATGAATAATGGCCGAAAAGGCGGCCATTTTAAATTTGATCAAGTCAAACTTTTTCAAGATGCATCCTCATCTGAAATCTCACATTTCGATTTATAGTAATGGTCCAGCCATCTAGCACGGTTGACCAAATATCGGCCATGTGAAAGTGAATAATGGCCGATAAGCGGCCATTTTGAATTTTATCGAGTCAAATTTTTTCAAGATGCATCCTCTCCTGAAATCACACATTTTGTTTTATAGTAATGGTCTAGCCATCTAGCACGGTTTACCAAATAACGGCCATGTGAAAGTGAATAATGGCCGATTGGCGGCCATTTTGAACTTGGACAAAATGAAATTTTTCAAAATGCATCCTCTCCTGAAACCTTACAATTTGTTTTATAGTAATGGTGTAGATATCTTGAGCAGTTTTCATGATATTCCACAATATCAGGCCTGTCGAGGTGAATAATGGCCGATAGGCGGCCATTTTGAATTTTATCAACTTGAAATTTTTCAAGATGCATCCTCTCCTGAAACCTTACAATTTATTTGTTATTAATGGTGTAGCTATCTTGAGCGGTGTTCATGATATTCCGCAATATCAGGCCTGTCGAGGTGAATAATGGCCGATAGGCGGCCATTTTTGATTTTATCAACTTGAAATTTTTCAAGATGCATCCTCTCCTGGAACCTCACAATTTGTTTTATAGTAATGGTGTAGCTATCTTGAGCGGTTTTCATGATATTCCGCAAAATCTTTCAGTCGGATTTACCGATGTTATAAATTAGGTCAAAGTGCTGGGTCAACTTCCAGGTCAAGGTCCAAAAACCTGAAAAGGCACAACTAGGGACCTTAGAGAACATGTATGTGCAATATGACTGTCATCGGCCCAGTACTTTTCGAGATCTGCTCCGGAAACGAAGTGCGCGTCAAAACGTCTAAATAGGTCATAGTTCTGAACCAGAAGTAGGTCAAAGTTCAAATACCCCAAAAGGCACAACTAGACCCCCTAGGGGTGTTGTGTGTAAAATTTGAAGACAATCGGACAAGTACTTTCAGAGATATGCTCCGGAAACGAATTGTTTACGGACGGCCCAACGGCCCAACGACCCAACGCCGTCACATCATCATTTTCTCCTCTGCAACCTTGCGTATTGAATTCAGATTAAAAATATTTTAACCCGTCCATTAGCCACCTGGAAGTAACCCACATACCAAAAATTGTTATCCTAGCTTATTTTCTCACAAAGTTATAGGCAAAAGAAGAGGCCAAAAAAAAACGGAGGTAGAATCCATAGCTCCCTTCGCTCACCTACGGTGACGGCGGGAGCTAAAAAGTTATGTATGGCTACTTGGTGACATGTGACAGTCTGGTATTCGAACGGCTGTATAAAAAAGATCTTCAAAAAACAATTATTTTACAAATAATTTGTAAGAGCAAACTTGAGAATCGCCGTTGCACAGTGATAAACAGTCAAACAAAACGTTATTGGCACCATGCAGGACAACATGACAAATTTTAGCAAGATACATGAAAAATGTTCATGGTATCATATCAACAGTGTAAAATCAGATAACTGATAATTAGCCAGTCACGGAGACTTTGTGTAGACATGCCTTAAAATTGCAGTGTTGTATGTGTAGGGTATCGTTTTTTCTAGTAGGCCTGATGGTAAGGCGGCTTGTGCCAATGACCTAGGCTGAGAAGCATTATCTAGGCCTCCTATCTAGGTTTTAACATGTATATTACAGATATTAAAGTCAATGATGGCTGCAAGTAGGCCATTTTGGATATGATCAAGGTGAAATTTTTCAGCGTGCATCCTTCCATCTCACATTTGTTTCACATGTAATAATTATGCTATTACCTACACATATTAAAGTGAATAATGGCTGCAAGAACAATTTTGAACTTATTGAAATTTTTCAGGGCATATCCGTCCCTGAAACCACATATTTTATTTTATAGTGATGAATTAATAGTACAGTGTTTTCCCCAAAGCGTCTTAGCGCATCGGTACCGAGACGCTTCCATTTCCTCTGAAACGCTAAAAAACCCTTTAATTCCTAATTTCTTTTGAATTGGCCATGAATTCAGCCACAAAACAGCATCTTCCAAAAAGCCAATACTCTTTGGACAAATCCTAGGGAAAAATCCTGAGTCTCAGTGTGTGCTAGCAGTGTGAGATTAACGAGATTGTTAGTGTCAAAAACTATCTTGGCCATGACTACAAAGTAGGTCATAAGCCCCAAATCTACACCCTATTGGATCTGTGTGCAATGTGAAAGCCATCCTCCCCATCGTTTTCTGAGGTATCATCTGGAAACGAAAATGCTGAAGGCTAGTCCATGGTGACGCCAGAACCTCATAACTTCGTTGTGCAGAGGATATACAGTTTTCTCATGGGTGAGAGCCATGCATTTTCTTTTTTTAAATGGTAAATATTGAGGAGCATATCAAACTTAAAAAGAGGAAATGTGCCCAGACACATGGACACACAGAGAAAGGTACAAGTCTCCGGAAGGGCGAGGGACAAACATAGCAGGTATGTACAGCGTAATTTAATATATAATACATGTATCCATTGTAGCTTGTACCGAGACTACTTTATTATTATTCTCAGCGATACATATTATTCTCACCTGGAATGTGATTGAGTAACTGTGATGGCTTCCATCTCTTTCTCTTTGGCTAGCTTCAGTCTCTCCAATGCCTCAGCTTGTTGTTCATGTAACTCTTTAATTGATAGTCTGCAAACCATTACATAACAATCCTGTGCATAAATTTTTTTTTGAACAAGTTTTTAGGATAATTGATATGATGTGGGAAAATAAAAGAGGAATACAGAATAATTACACAATGAAAACTGAATACATGTTTGAAACGGGGATAACTGTTAAATGGCAAGCCCACTGTGATCATCCCATGGAAAAGCACACAACCCTTGAACACTGAACATTTCTGCAATGCTCTGGCAAAACAATTTAGGCCAGTATGATTATTATTCGAAGTGGTTACTAAACCAGAGTCTGGCAAAAACATTTGTATAACATTTGTACAACGTCGGCCCAACGTCTTCGACGTTGGTCCAACATTGTACAAATGTTATACAAATGTTTTGTGGTAACTGGGATGATTAAAGCATAATATAACCAGATCAGATTATTCTTACCATCTGATCTGTTTTTCGCAAATATTACTGAAAATGAGCTGCAACAAAGTAATTTTGTTCTAGTTTCCTAAATTTCAAGTATCATTTCGACTGCTATGACACAGGTTTGACTGCAGAATACTGCTTGTTCAGAGCCTACACAAAAACGCAAATCATGTTCAGTGATGTTACTAGGTTTACCCAATGATGGCTTAGTGTTGGTTAAATGTCTGCGACGCTGGCTCAACATTGGGTCAATCTCTTGTATTTACAGGTTTGTCACCTATGAAAATCAGTCAAACATAAGGTGACACAAATGTTGGAAACCACAAGGTGCCAATTCACAGTACATGTACCACGTTTTAATCAGAATTGCGAGTTAGCACATTGATGCCCAGAAAAATAGCTTGAAAACAGCGACGCAGCGACATTAATCATTGTAGTGTACAGCTAATTAGCATGTTCAGGTTGCTATAGAGTTAAAGTGTGAATTGTAGATTGGTTGCAACACGCATGATGTTTAATGTCTAAAATAAGACTTGGCATGTTGTTGACTGGGTCATCTGTCGCATTAAACAGCTAATTTATTTATGCCACAATCAGCTGATTTGACTTAGCTCCTTGTTGCTCTGAGAGGCCAACTAAGCTCCTTTATTGATATTTAAAATATAGTCTATCCCTACCTTAGGTCAATGTAAAAGCGTAATATTGCAATTAAAGATCACCTATATTCATCCTTAATTCTATCAACTTCTGTTTTCTTTTCACGCTCCCATTCAGCATGGTGAGCAGATGTCAAAGCGATAGCTTTTTGCCTCTCCTCCTCAAGGAGTTTCTGTCTTTCTCTGGATTCTTCAGCTAAAACTTCATTTTCTTCTTTTAATCTGCAGCATATTCAAATGAGATAAAATTCGAAATTTAATTATTACATTACTGGTGTGTATGTGGCCATTGGTATATAATTATGTGGTCATTTCCTACATGACACAGTGCCATACTTTCCAATTAGCCATTTTGAATTTGATCCCTCTCTGAAAAGTCATACTTTGTTTTATAGCAATGGTCTGGCTGTCTGGCACATGTGATTTCTCCAACATTCTGCTTATTATAGCCACTGTGGCTAACTGTGCCACAAAAGCTCTAGTCACCCGAAAAACTCATTAACAGCAATGTTTTTGTCAAAATACAAGTGAAATAATATGCAGATATTAAAAAAAAAAAAAAATACATGTAATTGTAATACATGTAATTGTTACTGTAGCAATAAATACACGAAAGGCTTCAAGTTAATTAAAATATTTCATAGCTACAATGTGAATTTTGTATTAGCTGACTGTATATGGCAATTATCGTCCGTGTCTTCAGTAAATTTGTCAGGGCACCATCATTTTTTCTAAAATTGCAGGGGCAAGTCAGGAAGGTCAAGAAAATTAAATTAGTTAGTGTTTAACTCTGTATGTCATTTAATTATTTAATTACTCTAAAAAAAAAAATCAACATGTTTTTTTCTAGTTTCGTAATGTTTAACAAAGAAATACATAGTTTTAATTGATTGATATATGTGTTGTTATAAATGTATATTTTGACATTCATTCTTTTTGCCATTGCAACTAAGAAGGGTTGCCAATGCCTTGTGGTAGATCCTTAAAACAGTATCAAGGCCCCCTGAATCATATTATTGTTATACTGCATCAAACATTCACACATATAATGTTACAGTATTCAATATAAAAGGCCTGCATTAGGTTAGGTGCATAGGCCTACATGGTAATATTCATTAGAATTGTTTACACATTTCACTGCCACTTCTGGGTGCTATTTTTATTCTTAATTTAAAAGGTACAAGTAAGGTAGGTGATAAAACAGGTTTTCAGGTGTGTACTGGGTGACCCATCATAAGCCCACATGAATCACTGCAACAGCTATTGACACTTACCTTTTCTCTCTTTTAGTGCATGATTCTTCTATCAATTCAACTCGCTTTCTAGAGAGAAAAAGTTACACAAATTAAAAATACTACCACTGATTAGCCTTAAAAATTGATTAGGTATGCTTAGTTTGATATTAAAAAGAGGCATTACATTTTTCACAATCTTGTTATAATTATTGTGCTTTAAGACATATCTGATCTTTAAAGACCAGTTTGATAACTATCTCTATATAAACAGCATAATTACTTGTGAGATACTTCCACAACTTTCATTTCCTCATTGTGTTGTCGCTGTCTAGAATCAAGTAGTAAGAGCAGGTGGTTATTCTCTTGCTCAAGACGACGTGCCTTCAAAAATCAATGACTTTAAAAAAACTTGTGGCAGCTTTCACATTTTTTATCAAAGAAATTTGTTTCAGCTTATAAACCCAAACAGATTTAGTAAAGTGTATAAATATTATATCATATACTTATAACTACGATTGAATATTAAAATCAGTGTAACTGCTGTAATATCATAATTATATATACTTGCTAATGAGGTGTGGTTTCACACAAGGACAAACTTTCTCTTAATATTAACGGGTCTGCCATCTCGATTAAAACTTTTTTTATTTTGAAATTTTCTACAAAAAATACAGAACCTGAAATTTACCTTGATATCTGGTGTCTCAGAAATTCCCAGACCAATGTTATATGTTCCCGCTGACATTGATGGTAATGGCTGGAAGCATATTACAAAAAAATAACTTTATATTCTTGCTTTGGTAATCATACATATCATGTGAATGTAAACCTTTTTGAAGCAACAGGAAAGACACAATAACTACTAAATCAAAACTCTCTAGTACAAATGTTGCAAAAAAAATGACAATTGAAAACAAGAACATGAGTAAGGCTTTGACACTATTAACAATTATAGTTTATGTCAAATTCTACGATGTCCGAATTGGAGTTGGCAGGTGAGACACGAAGCTAAGATAATAAGTAAAGATTGAAAAACCAAGTTATCTATAATTGTAATGATACATTTAATCGATTTTTTACAATTAATTTATTGGGGAGTCTTTAAGGATCACAAGGGGGGATGTAGTTCTGTGGGTCATGAGAGATCTGTCTTAATAGTGAGGCTATTTAGCCAAGATGGAAATTGAATACCTCTTAATACTTATGTTATGGGTCTACTTCCATTATGAATATTTTTACTGTGGATCGTCAGTGCGAGGATGGTCTTTATATGTCAGAATCTAAAGACGTCAGATAGACGTCAGAATCTAACGTATAAAGACGGTCCCTGCGCTGTAAGGGTTAATGTTACTGTAGACAAAAGATCTACACTCCAAATAACTTTTGTAAGCCAGCGCCTGAGCGAAGTCAGTGGAAACTTCCCATTAGGAAGCTCTCTGACAGGCTCATAAAACAGCTGCTCTGTGATTGGTGTAGTAAAGGAATAGTTAAAAAATTATATTATGAGTATGAAGACATCAGCCAACCTACAGCCGTGATATGTACAGTCTAAGCAGCAGACAAAACCTGTTGCCTTAGTCCTCACCCACAGCCATACAAACTGTGTCTAAGTTGTAGTTAAAAGAATAAGCTACAAAAGACAAAAAAACACCTATATAGATCTAAAATCACAATAGGTAACACACAACCTTCTCCCTTAATAACTCTTAAAAAAAATCATAATATATACCGGTAGTGAAAACAAAGCTTCCTTCCAGCATTAGCATTGGAGCAGTACCACTATGATTTGTAAAGTAGCCAGATGATAACATAAACAAAACCACAGTTAATACATGTACATGGAAAAACAAAGCTACCATAACTAACCTGTTGCATAGATAAAATCATTTGCTGTTGTTGTTGTTCATGAAGCTGTTGTTGGACCTGTAGCATTTGTTGTTGCTGCTGCTGTCTTAAATGTTCCTGCTGTTTCTGCTGTTGTTCTACAAGTTGGTGTTGCTGTTGCTTCATTTGGGCATCAAACGAAGCCTGTACCAATGAAAAAATAGTAGACAATATCCCTTAGAAGCAATATGAAGCATATGAAGTTTTTCATGTCAGCGTTGTGAAAAAGGGAAGAAAGATAGATAAAAAGCAGTATGCACTAATACAATGTACTATTTCTCAATATAGGACTAGGTTTATAAATATAAAAGCTAAATATTTGGAGTTCAAATCGACAGATTCATTCCATCTTTAAATGAATATGCTTTAATTGTAAAACTGTATATGATATTTGCATGACCAATATGAAAGTCTCATCTTCCACAATAGAAAGTTGATTGCACATGCAATAAATATGGGGATAAAATAATATTTATCCCTTACACTGCTAACCTCGACTATAGTCATTTTAAATTTGTTTTATTTGCCGATTAAATCATTGTTATTCGGAATGAAATGAGTTTTTAAACTACAAATGTTTGATCTCGCATTAAGCAATATTATGAGTAATTTTCATTACCGGTAAGTTGTGGGGTGTAGTATATCAAGACACAACTTGCGTGGGTGAAAATTTAAATAAAATAAAGGTTTAGGTAGTATTATTGCAGCCATTTTGAAAATATTTATTGAAATTGTAAGGGAGTGTTGTGGCGGCCATCTTGGATATGAAAATTAGTCAATTGTCTACTTTAAAGAGGTAAGCAGTCAAAGAATGGTTAGAAAATTGCAAGACTCGTGCAAGTTTTGTGCATTTATGTCAAATCCAGAAAGTCAGATAATTTGCTGCTTGTGAAACAGAGCGATTGTTCAATGAATTATTAGGACTTTATTTGATTACTGATTTATTAATCCCAGTCTTTATAGATGGATTTATAATTTAAATAGGGTTCACCCTCAAATTTTTCATGAAGCAGTTGATCTCAAAGAGTACACCAGCATACAAATACACAGCTTTTGCTGTTCTGCTCAACTCTTACGTTAAAGAAAACCATGCGTTTGAATCTAAATCTGACTAGAAAAAATGCATGTCTACATCAAATTGTTGAACAATCTATAATAATAATTATTATTATAGAAATTACACTGCCCAATTAATTGAAATCAGCAGGGAGATTTGCATCACATTAGCATTGACAGATGTTTGATAAAGTATACCAGTGGCCACATCACAAAGGTTAAAGTATAAAATGTCTGAATTTCAAATAAATAGAAAAATAAAATAAATAAAAATATACCTGCTGTTGCAAAGCTAACTGCTGTTGTTGCATCACTAAATCTTGCTGGTTAATGACTGTAGACATAGCTGGTTGAGCCGGGATCATTACTGGAGTAGAGGACGAAATAGGTAAAAATGATCCTGTAGAAACTGGCACACCAGGATTGATTGTTTCTGCAGGTGTATTACTGATGACAGCAGGATCTGAGCGTTGTGTCGCGTGAGATACAGGATGAATGTGTGTTGTTTGCTGGGATGATTGAGGAGTGGTATCAACACTTGGCTTAGAGGCATCTATTAGAGCATCCAATGTAGAGGCTAGACCTCGGGGACTATCTGCCAAGGAATAACCTCCATCTCCTAATAATAGATAGCAGTAAAAAATAATAATAGATAGTAGTAAATAACAATCAATAACAATCAATAACAATCAAAACAATATAAAGTACAATTATTTAAACTAGATTGGATTGCGTTTGGTTGTAAACCCTAAACAGCAATCCTGAAAAAAGAGACACCCTACAGAAAAATGTTTTGATACACATTTTTCAGGATGCACTCTACCGACCCGATAACAAGTCCAGGTGTCTATTGATAAACGATGTGATAACAGCCCTGCAATAGTATAGACCCTGCGTTAAATTGGACCCTGCGTTTATGGTGAATTAGTATTATGGTAATTGTATGTCTGTGATATACAGTAGAGTCTCACCTTCCGGTCAGATCACCAATGCGTCAGATCGTCATTGCGGTCGATTTTTTTCGGCCCGGATTCGTTCTCAGTCAAAGCCATATCAAAGGCTATCACCAATGCGGTCAGACCGCCATTCAGGACTGTGGTCAATTTTTTGTGGCAAAACGGCAAGTTCACTCTCGTCATTGCGATCAAATGGGTATTTTCAATATATCGTTATGATCATTTTAAGGGGAGATTTTTATATTGAAAAACTGTCACCTATGCTTTCCACACATGTACTATGCGTACATTACTAATATGGCAAATAACTTTATTATCATTTGGTGACGATATCAAATCAGACATTGCTATGTTAAAAATAAAATTAAATGTTCATCATTAAAATATACGATTGATCTTTTAGCTATATAGAAGTTTAAGGGTTAATTGTTTGTTGATAAAGCGTTCAGCTACTTCTGGCCATACACTGTCTGCGTGCTGTAGTAATTTTTTTATTTCTTGCGTTTATTAGCTGGTATTGTCAATAAACATAGTTAAACATGGTAACTAATGCAAGCACAATAAAAATAAATTTATGAAAAGGTGCTATTAACCAACAAATAACGCAATAGGAATTATTTTAAAAATCATTTGTTTTTTGAAAAAATTATCTGCGTTAGTAATATAAAAGTTTAGGGTTAATTGTTTCTTGATAAAGCGTCCCGCTACTTCTAGCCATACTCTGTCTGCGTGCTGCGATAACTATTTTATTTCAATGGTATTTCTGGTATCGTCCATAAGCATTTATAATTAAACATGTTAGATAATACAAGCACAACACAAATTTTAAAATAAATGTAAGACAGGGTGGTATCACCCGCCGAATAATGCAATACTGATTATTTAAAAAAAAGATATGTTATTTTAGGAAGCTAACTGCGTTAGGTCTACACCAGATTATTTCTTCATGAAGCGTCTTGCTTCATGCAGTGCTGAGGTAATGATGGACCGTCATCGCAGACAGTTGGCCAACATTAAACCAGAGTTGGTTCAACCGCCCGTGATAATAAAGACAATCTTAAATAATAATAAAAGACGCCGGAATGTCGTAATTATACAATTAAAAGATAGTGTCTATAAAGATTTTACAATTTACAAAATTTAATATAATTATCATTACATGCTAAGTTTTAATACAAATAAAAGACGTAGAATTGTTTTATATCGGGACTCAGAGGGTTAATGATCCGATAAGTCTGCGATCGCACCTGTCGCAACACAACAGGAGTGAAAGAACACGTATTAACACCAAACTCTAGTACAAACACTTTAAACAATGCGAAAAAGTAGACAATGGTAGGGGCTGATGGTTTCTTATCAGAACACTTCTTTGAACTTGCATTCCCATTTACTGTTCATGATTAGCTCCATAACCTGATGTAAATTTTAACACCACGAACATGACAACTCTACAATGGAGTAGCTACTCCATCACAGTGACAAATAAACACTCGGGAGCCATGAAAAGGGCTCTCGGGTGATATAAAAATACGCTTTTCAAAGTGAAAACTTATTCAATCATTAAATTTTATGCTGCACAAAATATTCATTTCATGAGAATATAGCTGCGGTTTGTGTACTCAAAGACTTTACAGCAGACTGTTGTCTAGATGGCATTCTACATTCTATGTTCAATATTGAGGATAAATTACAAGGCTCATGTAAAAATAAAATACACAGGACAACAATCCTCCATCAATTTTTCCAACTGCAGTAAGATGTTCTGTGACATACATTTTAAATAAAAACACGGCTGTTCTAAACAGCTGCAATGAACTTTGAACATATTTACTATTTTTATTATTTATTCATTATTTGGAGCATATGTACATAATTGATTTAATATCAAATAGCAGGACGCCACGTGGTAATTTATTGCCCGATCACTGACGTGGTCGGACCGCCATTACGGTCAAAATATTCTGGCCCGTACTTGACCGCGAGTCTACTGTAGTTTATTGTATGTAAGTTTTGAAAACTATAGAACTGTCCTGCATATTTTTCAAGTAAACTGCCACATTACCAACTCAAGATCCAATTAAATTTGCTATTGTATGCCAATAATGTCATTTCCTATAGGCGAGTAATGTGACTAAAGCTCATACTTAAGCCCTTACCGCGAGGGGACCTTTATATATACCTCATGCATTCAGAACTCCTGACAACCATACGATACGATACGATACGATACGATACGATACGATACGATACGATACGATACGATACGATACGATACGATACGATACGATACGATACAATACAATACAATACAATACAATACAATACAATACAATACAATACAATACAATACAATACAATACAATACAATACAATACAATACAATACAATACAAAATAATACAAAATAATATATTATAATATTTATATCATATTATATGGTTGTCAGGAGCTGTAAATGCATGAGGTATATATATATGCTCCCCGTGCGGTTATATTTAATATAATATAATAATATAATATATCTACCTGATGCCTGTGATGATTTTGGCTGTCTACGGCGACCCCTTCGATTATCCTCCTCCCATGATAATCCTGACCTATGAAACACAACTAATTTCTATTACTTATAGCTAACATATGACATGTTTTCCAATGGTAAATGGAAATGGCTTAGATTAATAAAATTCAATGCCATACTTTTCTTAGTTGAAAAATACAGGACTAGATTTAACTTAATCAGTCATTCCAACTCAAACTGTTCAATATATATATTATATGTTGAATCGCTCAATTTAATCACACTTTATAAGTTAAGATGTATTTTGAAAACATACCACATATATAGACTCAGCAGTTCAAAAAATATCCAGTATCAAAGGAAAATTAATGACTCAAGGTAAAAGGGGGATCATTTTAAAAATAAAATCGTCAGACATATGTAATGAGTGTAAAACATGAAGTCAATGCAATAAGTGGTGATGACAGGAGAGCTATTTGTAAAAAAATACTGGCAAGGACAAACAGACAGTGTGGATGAAAATTCCCTCTTAGGCCCAATGACTCCTCAGGAGGAAAGTGACATACTGATAGTCACTTGTAATCTAACTCCAAAGGGACTATATTATATTATGTCTTTAGACTAAAAAAAATGAAAAAATCTAGATACTTGTATATGATCTTTCAATACCACACAGTTTACCATGTAACCCTCAAAATAAGGATTAGTTTTTAAGTTGTTTTAACCCTTATGCTGCTGAATTGTTTGTCTCTATTTTTAATTCATTTGAAGCTGGAACACAATTTCCAGCTTCTATTGATGCAAAAATATGTCTATTATTGAAAAATGGTCATCCACAAAATTAATTTTTTTGATTAACTAACTAGAGCAATCACCACAATAACTATTTTGTGGATTTCCCAGTGGTATTTTATTTTGTCAGAAACATGATTGAAACCGTATATATACGCTTCCTAAAGCATAAGGGTTAACCCTCAAAGCGCTGAATTTTTTTATGTAAACCATGGAGACCAAAGGGTTTTTTTAATTTAAAATCTTTATAAATGTCTTAGTCAGCTCTTTCTGATTCATTTGAATGTTATAGGTCTATGACCATTATAAATATGTTTACTCTTACAGCGCGGGGATCGATTTTAGACGTCAGAATCTGACGTCTACAGACATCAGATTTTCACGACTGAAGTCGATCCCCGCACTGTAAGGGTTAAGACGGAATGATCACAAAACTGTGCCATGTACATGTAGTCTAAAAGAAACTAAGGTAGAATAATTTTAACTGTATGAGACAAATATATAAGAACCATAGTAATAAAATAGCTGCAAGTATATGCATGGTTGTAATATCAGATAACAGGTCAAAGTATGAAGGCTGCTGAGATTTAGGTACCCAGTTATTATTTTTTGTTGAGCTATTACTCACGAGGGTTGATGACTTGGAGGAACAGAGAAAAGCTCATCAGCTCGTTTGGTAGGACTGTCAAAAGGACTGTAAAAAAAATTCATGCAAATCAGTGTCACTCCTTGAAAATAGTGTATCCTTGTATTACACATGTATGGTCTATGTTGATGAGAACATATATCAGAAACATAAGGATGATGGCATATTATATTTCTTAATAAAATAGACAATAAATTTATGTATATTATATTATACACTACCCAATTAACAATAAACCTTTTAATACCCGCTAAATTATGTCATTTAAATTTTCACCCACTAAAAGCTGTGTCTCGCTATCGCGACCCACAAATTCCAAGTGGTGGAAATGACTCATACATGTATGTATATGTCTAATTTGAGAACAAACATTTTTAAATCTTGCTTAACCCTTACAACGCTGAATTATTTTTGTATAAATCATGTCAGCCAAAGGGTTAATTTTAATTTAAAATGAGCATAAATGTCTTAGTTAGCTCTTTCCGATTAATTTCAGTGTGCATGATTGGCACTCGCCCGCTCGCCAATGCGAGTAGGAAAAAAAAGGGCGAGTTCGGCTGGCCACGAACTCGCCCAGCTTGGCTAGTGCATATTTTTCTGTAATTTAAACATGTAGTCTGCTGTGAAAATAATAATTTGTCACGATAGATTTGTTTTACTATTAGTTCATGTCACGCAATCGTGACCTGCCAGGTTCTAAAAGAGTGGCGTAATTACAGCACGATTGGAGATTTTCGAATCAGCGCGATGACTGCCTGGAGTCGGCAGGCCTACATTTGTATCCATGCACCGCTGACACGGAACGCATGCACTGAGCTCTAAGTATGCGGCACTTGTCAGAGCAATTTGTCAATTGTGTCACCGCCCTATAGGGTCAATTGTAACAGCCATGCGTGCGCACACCTGCATTTGTTGACGAGTACGCGTGTTGTTACATACACGTGCATTGTAGGACATCTAAACAAATATCTATGTCCTGCAACTAGATGTAAACATTGCTAAAGGACGTCACAGACAGTATAATTTAATGAACGCCCACCACTAAATGACATGTTTATAATTAAACTGCCAATTAAAGGATTATACATGTCCATATATGTCACTATAATGTATATGTTCACATATCCTGTTACATTTATTTACAAGTCATTAGTTTTTTGTCAATTTTTTATTGATTGAACACGTCTTAGACTTAGTTGAATTAGAACTTTGTACTCCAACAGCACCTCCAATGTGGAGTTTCAGGCCGCAGGGGGGAAAGAGGCTGGTAGTCCAGCTGACTCTTGAACGCTGGCACGGTTTTAAGAATCAGCTAAGTGCCCCTTGTTCCGGGCGAGTTCAAATTTTACTGGGCGAGTAGCACTTCAAATGCACTCACCCTAATGGGCGAGTGGTATAATCAGTTAGTTATTCACACTGCATTTGAATACCTATGTTATGGGTCTATGGCTATTATAACAATTTTTACTCTTACAGTCGTCACGTCAGATCCCCGCACTGTAAGGGTTAAACATTAATTTCATCTCTCAAAGCAGTGATTTGATCGGCTGATAAGATTAAAAGCGACTATAATTGTATACAGCACTTAAAGGGTAAAGATTTTAAATTGATAAAACAAGCTGTCACCTTGGTATTACTTCGGCTTCTATTTGTCCGCTAGTGCCAAGCCAATCATCTTCCCGGGTGACCTGGTTCTTTTTTGAAGTGCTTCCACCACTACCAATCTGATCTTCTGCCTTTTCTTTTGAGCCGCTATCTGATTTGGCATACCCGAGCCAGTCATCAACTCCGGCAGATTCTGTGTTGTTTGACTCGCCTATTCCCAACCAATCATCAGCAAGACCAGCCGTATCTTTTTTAGAGTTAGCATTATCATTGCTTATTCCTAACCAATCATCACCGGATTCAACTTTTTTAGTCTTAGACTGAGATGGTTTAGATCTAGCTGGTGATACAGGATCAGTATTCTCAACATGTCGTCGAGGGGATGAGTCTGGAGAACCAATCCTTGAAATTCCCAACCAATCTACAGGCTCTGAGTTAGTAGAGTCAGATGTGCCTGTAACATGTGTAATTAATCAATTATTCCTTTGCAAAATATAATCTTTTTAAATCGAACAGATAATTTAATCTAGGGCTATTATAATTAAACTTCAATACTATTAAATATTTTTGCTATGTCACAGCAAAAGTATATACCAGTATCAAGGGTAACATATTTTAATACTGAGAGAAAGGGTGGCGGTCTACATAATAATAATACGTAGCATTAATTAAAACAATTAATCTCCAACACATTGTGGGTGGAGACTTAATTAGATGGAGTAAATTAACAGATACTATTTTTTCATCCCAACATGACTTTTGGTAATGATGCCACAGCTCCATAATCTCTGCTCTACTTCATAACAACCTCCTTTAATTGGACAAATAATACACATAGCTGCTGGAGGCATAATAAATACAGAATACCCCAAACTGGTGGTTTAAACATTATGTAATACAGTAAGCAGCCAGCCTCAGGTGAGGGCTGTTTATTTCTAATTGAAAATAATTTACCAGGCCTACTTGGCTTGTCCTTAATGCTATCAGTAGATGGAGGACGGTTGTCTTTTCCAACTTCATTTGATGCCATATCAAGCCAACCTCTATCGTCTTTAGTAATCATATCCTCTAGAGCCGATGCCTTGGTGCGGCGTGTACTACCTTGAGAAGCCGGCCGCTCATCACCATCATTTTCATCTTCAAACCTAGTATACAACAGCATAATTATCATGTTGAATTTATCAAAAACTTTTTAAACTCTGTCATGATGAAAATATCATAAACTTTTAAAACTCTGATAATTCAAAACAAAAATCTTTCAAGGATACCAGCATTTAAAGATAACATATGACAATTTCTAACCTGACAGATCGCCTGGATGATGGACGTGAACCAGATGATGCTGCTGCGGATGGCATATAACTACCAAAGCCAAAATCATCACTCTCTGGTGCTGGACGTCCTGTGTAAATCATGTTAATAATATGTGTTTTATTGTATATTTTCGCATGATGTCAGAACATTTACTAAGATGCATTTGATCCATCACACCATGACTGTGGTACTCTCAGCCATAATTAACCCTTACAACGCTGAATTATTTTTGTTTAAACGATGGAGACTAAAACTGTTTTTTCATTTTGAAATCATCATAAATATCTTAGTATCTCTTTCTGATTCATTTGAATACCTTTGTTACGTGTCTCCGTCCATCATAAACATTTTAATTCTTTTAGTGCAGGGACCGTCTTTATATGTCAGAATCAGACGTCAGATTCCGACATATAAAGACCGTCCCCGCGCTGAAAGGGTTGACTACATATAATCTATTTTCGAGGTACTGGGCCCCTCGTTCATGTGGTAGAAAAACTTTCTCAATCAGCAAAATCGTCGCCTGCAAATAAGTTTCACACAATACACTGTAGAACCTGCTATGAACAGCCATCCTTGCGACACAGGAAAAATGGCCTTTTAACACAGGTGGCTGCCCATAGGAGGTTCAATTGTATACAAAATGCCATTTTGGGGAATGGCCAAGTGGTCTCCCATAGGAGGTTGGCTTCTCATAAGAGTGGCTGCTCATAGCAGGTTCTACTGTATAATAATACAAGTGGCTGTGGACCCTAACCATACCTGGATTAACAGCTTTCTATTAAATTCTGCTGTCAATGTGGGAACCAGTTGTAATTATATCTAGTCAGTCTTAGTCTTTTATCTCAGTGATTTTTGCTGTTATGATTTTCTCTTACATGTAAGTATCGCTCATGATCAGTGTGCTTGTTTGAGAAAAATTCACCTGAATCGATGTACCAGTCCATGTCCATGTTGACATATGGTAATTTGTAGGTACAATGTATATAGAGAATTTTTTACTACATGTATTTAGACTAGATGTCTAAATATTTTGGTTTTTTTATTAAATGACTCACGCAAAAAAATAAATTTCCAAATTCTGTAAACATTGACAACCTTATTACACATCGTGAAGTACTTCATGCTGTGAAATACGTCATTATATGTCTTCAGGAAGCGCCTGAAAACTCACTTTTCCAGAAATTACTGTACTTTGATTGACTGAGCTAAAGCGCATTGAGTAGCCATATTTGGTAATAAATGTGCTATATAAAAACAATTTAAACATAATAATATTTCTTTATAATAATAATATTTTTTTGACAAATATGATGTAATGGTGCATCTAAGTCACTTGTTACTGTGGTGAAAGTTTATAAAATCCAGTTTATTGTAATGATGTTGATAACTTGGGTATTTTACAGATAGGTTAGAGAATTTTACAAGTGAGAGAATTGGCTAATTTCTAGAACCCGAAAACCTGAAGAAAACCTGTAAAACCAAATTAATACCCAGTCCAGATATAGCAGCCTTTTTAACAACATTTCTTGTAAATTAATTAAAATTCGTTCTGGTAGAAATGTGTAATAATTAAAATATTCAATGATGCTCAATGGCGATGGTATTGAGACTAAAAAACTCACTTCTCTCCTCTGCAGAACGTGTCTGGTACTTTCTGTCAAGTGAGAACTCCTTCTTGGCATTGTCACCAGTTCCTGGTCGCTGCAGCTCACTCTTTGTGTCACTACCTCCAAGCAAATCATCTAAGATTGATTTTGCTCCTCCAGGTCTATGTTCCTCTAGATGTGAAAATTAAGTAAACCAAACTAGAAAAGTTGTTTCGCTATATCATCGCTTCAGAGCTGAAGGATCCTATCTGCCACTCTAACGAGTGTCAGATAGGATCCTTTAGCTCCGAGGCGATGATACAATGTATGTATTGAGAAAATGAATGCATCCCCTCCATTACAAATTTTTAAATTTAAAATGGTAGCAATTTTTCTAATTGCTGGACTGCGACCAAAACCCTTTCTTTTTGAGGCCAGGCAGTTAAGTGCCAACATACAAAACCACCAGCGATCAGATTAGAGGTTCACAAATCCATGGGAGTGACAGCAGCGGAGACGCCGGAGGCGACAACTATCAGACGAACACATACATGCAATAGGACAGTAATGCAATATATCGTATTTGATATAAAATAAATGACAAAGATATTACCCTGGAGTGGATGAAATGTAGTAGATAAGTCTGAAACTACTCTTTGTTCTCAGCTCATTTGTAATCTGTTATTTGCAACATGCAAATTTTTTACAACAATCAAGGCTGCCCTATCAGGAATTAACTCATAGCAGTCTAAGTCCGAGCCCAGCTCGGACCTGGCATTTATGACGCTGCAGTCTAGGTCCAAGCCCAGCTCGGACTTTACAATAATGCTTAGCCATTCCCCAAATGACATCACTTGCGCAACTATGAATCAAGTATGGGGAACCTTGAACATAAAGAGTTGACTTATCTGCGTCACAACTGTTTCCGAAATAAAAGTCGAACTACAGGCTCAGATGAATACGAGGCCTTTGGTATTTCCCAGATGAGTTGGGAATGTCAAACTTGGTGCATCTCAAAATTTGAAATCCAGTATGCATCTCAAGGAATTTAGAAAGATTGCTAAATCTCATGGTAATAGCTTAATAACCCTAATAATTTGTTTATAAAGACCTATTGAATGCTCCTTCGAACTATTTGTGATGTATTTTAATATATATTATGTGAATTGATATAATCATGATAATGCTGTACTCCTGCGTCTCCGTGAATCTCAAAAATACCATTTTTAAACAAAATTTCCGAAAATTGAACTACCTAATTTGCACATTCAAAATGGCAGTCGGTTGCCATGGCAAGATCACATTGGCCGTTAAATGAAGTGTATTCCGGATATATATTATATGTGTGGTCCTATGGTGTATGCGAAATACATATGCCATAATTCTGAATTTAGATTAAAACTAAGAGAATAGGTCTCAAAATCACAAAAATGGCCAGACCACACAGACGACCAATGTCAAAACGGCCAGACTGCTATGAGTTAAGAAGGCGTCAATTGGTAAAGTTTCGGTGTCGACAGATGGGTAAGACTGGCCAACAATTAAGAGACAGGACTTTTTTTAGCACTTTAAATCCAATTCTTTTGCCACATGCGGGTGCAGAGGTTAGTTCTATCACAAGTATTAAACAAGTCAAAAATGGTATATAACTAGACCTAGATTTGTGCAAACATACATGTCTACACATTTGTTTGGAACTGATATCAATGCATGAGTTTTGATCACAGGGTATTGTTGTGTTTTTTTGCGAAATGGGTTGATTTTTTTATTGAAGGAAAGTTTGTATCTTAGCCCTTTAAGCCCTCACGATGCATTAAAGAATCATTTTGCATCCCTGGAAGCAGACATAATTTTCCTATAACTAGGGATTTTAGAATGAAAATTTCCATGAAACTGGTTTACCAATACGCGTCAATTTTCTTTAATTTTTAAACCACATCAAATCATCTTCATCCACTACATGTCGAGAATTGTGACAGCAATTCGCGGCTTGTAGTGGATGAAGATGACAATGGTAAATTCGAGTTTGAAAGGGTTAAAAAATGGTTGAATTATCAGAGTCTGAACATTTCATGCTGAGATAAATTCGGAAGTCTTAAATACTACAAAGTGAAAAAAATTACAATAGTGGCGGCAGCGGTGTACACCGGGATAGTATCGGTGGACAAATTGAATTTATTTAAAAAAATACAAACACCAAACAGACTTCCAAACAATGGGAATCGCTAGGGAAATGATCATGGGTATGATTAGTAATCATTTTTAAATATTTAAATGACCATATTTACCGCTGGGTGCACTATGTGGTTTCTTAGCAACAGTGTGGCGAGGACTGTCTAAACCCATTCCTCCTAAAACATCTTCATCATCAAACATAACATCATCATCACGGCGTCTTCCATGGCGACCTACAGTAAGGCAGGAAAATTAGGATTATTAAGGACAAATCAATGTACATCTAATAATCATAGTATATTTTATTTTTTCATAAACATCTTGGTACATCTTGGTAATGAAACATCTCGGTACTGCTTGATAACCAATTACAGTTGTTTGTGTTAGCAGGCTACTTGTAAATATTTTACAAGTTTGTTCATACAAAGATGAAAAATTAGCAAATATATTTATACATTTCACTTTCCATACTATTGGGTGATGAAAGTACTTTACTAGTCTTTACTTGAAATAAAGGTGACAGTTTGATTTGAACATGTATATGTATCTTCTAGAAACATAAATAGAGCAAAATAGTGTAATACAATTATACTTTGATTACTAAGTTCTGTGAATGTTAAAGTGATTCTTATTATTTTAAAAGCAATCTGAAACATAAAATAACTGCAGAATTGTTCACAATCTGTAGATACAACAAAAACAATGTTATTTTAATTTATATTAATTGAGTAGGCTTACATGTAAATTGAAGTAAGGTTAGATTTTTTCTTTCACATATTTTTGCAATATTATACCTACGGGTATATAAAAAAAGAGGTAGCTGTCACTACAGATGATGATGCCCTCTGCATATGTGCTTTTAATGGGAAGCAGGGAAATTAGTTAGGATCAATGCTCAGAGTACAACGTTCTCACTTAAAAAATTTGTTTTCGGAAAATATATGATGAAAACAAAGCTTCCCTCCAACATTAGCCATGTTAGCATTGCAGCAGCACCAGCATGATTTGTAAAGCAGGTGATAACGGTACATGTACTCCAAAATGTTTGTCCACCTACAGCCCCCCACCCCAAAAAGCCCCAGACACAGAGAAATCAAGGGGCTTTGTTCTTTGGGTAGGTATACTGGAATAACAAACAGTTTAACAAAAAGAAATAGTCAAGCAGACTTACAATCTGACAGACTGACAGACACATGGAGAAACGTTTGTGAAAAGCCAATTGTGAACGCCAAATGTGATAATAAACAAAACTTACATGTGCATCAATTTAGCTTTAGGTCACTTTGAAATATTATTTTTTCTTTAAATTGCACCACTCTCCTCAAACTTTTCAACCAGGATCTGCATAATGAGGCTGTTCAGTTTTCCCAGTTCTATCGTTTATTACCAATCTCTGATAGGTTTTGCTTATATGATACAGTACATTATAATCTGACGTGGTTATTCTAAGATTGGGAACATTTTATCTAGGACACATCACAATGAATGCACTCAAATGCTGTGGAAACTAGACCCTAGAGTATACATGCTTTTCAGACACAGTTTTCAAATGCTGCTTTCATAATAACCCAGCCAACACAGACATTGGGCCAATATTGGTTTATTGTTGGGCCAGCGTTGCAGACTATGAACCAACATTAAACCAGCATTGGTTCAACAACCCGTGCCTGTTGGGAACTCTTATTCTGTCTCTTTGTAGGCTCAGGATGGTTTTCAGAGTTAATGTCATGGGCAATTTAAATCAAGTGCAAATACAAATTTATTGTCACTATTTGTCTAAGTCAGAAGGTGCCTATATATTAAATACATACTCATCAGATATTTTGTATAATTTGTATAATTTGAAATACTAAACCCTGTTATTCAACCATAATGACAAAATAAATGATGTACCAGTCAGTGCGATAACGATGAAAAAATATTGTTCTCAAGTATAGGACTACCCCTACATACTTCAAAAATTAATTTACAAAGAATGTGCAAACTGGGTACAGTACACTATTAGTTGATCAGGTCGTAGCACACAAGCTGACCTCTCATTTCCATGGTATATTAACAGATTATATTACTACGAACCATTAATCTCTGAAAATCCAAATAGTAATAAAAAACTGTTGACATGCCCTGATGTGCACATTGAGTATGCTATAACTCTGTGTATTACCATCATAATAACTGCAAAAAGTGAAATGATAGCCAGGTACAGTGTTGAGAAATTAGCTAGGTGGCATGGTATAGTATGGTATTCAACAGGTGTCACTTATGTTGTCTCTCGTGATTCACAATGGATACACATGACACTAATATCTAAAACTACTATTCAGCCAAATTGTTATTCTTCAGAAAATATTATCATTTATATTTTTACTGGATAGTCATAACGATAATTTCTATATTCCTAAAACAGTGGTTTCATCCATTATATAACTTTTAACGGAGATAAAATTATGTGCTTGTGTAGGCAGCTGTGGTTTAACCATATATATTTAATAGGTATTGCACACATTTTGTCACACCAAGTCATGCACTTACCAACGGGGCTACATACCAATTACTGGTACTAGATACCAAGTACTAAATATATTTTTTGTAAAAATCTCAACACCTGCATGCTATAAGCCTACACAGGTGTGTAATATATGGCAAGAAATACAGTTTTTAGATTTTCATCACCTATAAATTTCAATTGAATTAAATATTTTCATATACATACGCATAAAATGTAGCTAACCTTATTAAAACATGCATACAAACACATATTCCGTATATATATATTGTCATATCATTTGACAGAAACACTTTTAATGGTGTGATTATCAATCTAAATTGAGTACCACATACAGACATTTTAGAGTGAATTGGGTAGTTGACATTAATAGAGAATTACTGCGCAACGCATCCAATATAATTGGGTTCTGGATATTTTTAATTGAGTAATTACACAAATACACAGCATATCTGCAAATAGCACTTATTATTCGTTTTAGTTATTTTTGTGATTTTTAAGTTTGGTGGTGATTTTTAAATTATTAAATCTCTTTTTGTTGGTGATAATCAAAAATATCTGAAAATGACTTGCATATACAGGTCATGGCCAAATAAAAAGCACTGCAACATTTCTCAATGTACACAGCAACCACTACTATTTCAAGTGTCAACAAATATGACAAATAAAGTCATTAGCACAATAATGGTGAAAACGTGATGTGAACAGCTTAAAGAAGGTGCACAGGAACAACATCAAATTAAAATCTTTCACCTTACTACATACATGTATGTACTAAACAAAAGTTATCATAAAAACACATTGTTTCACCTGATGAGGCACTGGAGCCTGTGCCACTACGAGTTGGAGGTCGATCAACTTCAAGACGCCGGCTGCCTACCAGAATATGAACCAGGAGATATTAATATATTTTTGGACAGTCTAAACAACGTAAAATTATTACATAGCGCTATCATAAACTATGATTTGAAGCTCACAGCAAATAATAAAAAGTACAGAGTAACTTAGTTGTTTGGTTCTCAGCACATGTTCTGAAATTTAAATAATTAACAACTTCAATCATAGCCTGTGAGATATTATTAAAACAGTTCCCCTTTTAAAAAACCCAGCCATCAAAACCTTATGTACTGGGTGAGGAGACAAACGGGGAGACTTGTTCTTTTAATGTGTGTGATAGCATGTTCACAACCAACGCACAACATTCTACATTGTACCTGTGTGAGTGCCAAGTCACAATAACTACATATAAGGAAAACTAGAATAACTTTGATTGCAAAAAGGACTCAAATTCAATTACATGTGATAATGATGAAATAAAAGGAGTCAACCTTCTGTTATGTGTTGTTGCAGTGGTCTATTTTGTTACTGGTCCCGCGGCAATTAGATAATAGAAAAGTCCAGTATTTATTGTGTAACCGAAACTTAAATTTTAACCAAATGCATCACCCTGGGTGGTACTGTAGCCTTCAGATGATTGCTCTGAAGTGACCTATCACGGCATGGGCGGGTGATCTCACATTACCGCGGTCTTGTTTTTCAATACACCAGTGTTGGCAGCTAATTGCAGAGTGGTCTAAGAAAGGTGCGGTGACCTGGATGTATCAGGTTACCGCACTACCAGTTAGGTATGGAATTTAACAAAATGTTCTGATGTTTTGTGGTAAAAATAAAGTGCAGTGCAATTTATTTCAAGTTGATTCTTTAACTGAAAAACATTGAAAGCACATAAGAAGGGTCAATTCTATGTTTTTTGTTGGTTTTCTTGTCAGCTAACATAACTTACCCTGTGAAACATCGGCAGGCCTAGCTATAGATTTGTCAGTTGTCTCTGTCCTTAATGATGCTTTTGGCTCTGGCATTTTCTTAAGAGCAGATTTTGGTTTGCGAGGTGTAGAGTCCTCTTCATCAGAAAGGAGGCCAGCCAGTGGATCATCAAGATCAAAATCTACAGCAACAACAAAAAAGAGTTGGAATTTATTAATTCAACAGTAGAACAAAGGAATTCCAGGACTTTTCCAGGACATTTTAATGACAAGTCCAGTGTTCCAGGACAATCTGAAAAATTGCATTTTTGAAGGATTTTCCGGACCTTCCAGGACAGACATAATTTACCAGGTTTTCGAGGACGTGTCAGAACTCTGAACATATTTGGCATTTAAATATAGGCAATGTTTTTTCTTCTCTTCATCATGTAGATGCCAGTAGTTAGGTGACATTGAAATTGAACTGTTTGTAAGCGAAAAATATCAATACCCAGTATGTCAATTAATAGATACTAATATGTGTGCTGTCATACTTATTACTTAACAATAAATAATGTATCACTCTCGACTAGGGTGTGTGTTATTCCCTCACATAGCACTCGGGAGCCAGTTTTGCGCAAATAAAACATAAATAATAATAAAAAAAAATTAATTGGAGAATTGAAAGAAAATATCATAAAGCAATTGAAGTATTTACTTTCTAAAAAAATAACACACCATCTTGCTTGGTTCTCATTTTGTTTGATGAATTAGGTCCTTTTGCAGGAACTGATTTTGTGTTTGAAGCACCTGCAAGAAATCCAAACATAAATATATAAATATTCTGGTAGGTTTTTCACATTTTAACAGTAAACAGTAGGAACAACTTAGTCCCAAATTGGAAATAGAAAAGCTGGAATAATCACAAATATTTGTAGAATTTAAGACCATTGAAGGTCACTATGCATCAAAACTACAAAAGTATGGAAAATTCTCACGCACTAAGTGAGCATGCCCATTAAAAATTGTAAATTATAAAATAAAAAGTTAATTTGCCAATATTTAATTTTAAAAAAATTTCCGATTTTTCTGAGGCAAGATATAATTATGCATCATATTATGTGGTAAAGTCATATAATATATGCTGGATGAACTGCAAATATCAGACTTCATTTTATTTCTGGATAATGTAAACCGGGAAATATTGGGGTTTTGGGGGCTTGATATTTTGACAATTACAGACAGTTATACACAAGGGGGTGATTAATTTACTTGACATACTATTTAAATTATTTTTTACCATACCTACAAATGTATATAATTATGTTCCTTGTAATGACAGGTAAGTCAGAATAGGCCCAAATTTCATGACATCTATAAAATATCTGTCTATCATATATATACGTCTAATTTTCCCATATTAAAGTTGAAGGAAAGATGGTTGTCAGAAGCATTACAACATTACAAACTTGCAAGCAAATAAGTCATCGTTTCGTCTCAAAGCTGACCATAATAGCATCATGCAAGGCAAAATTGAACAGTTGACATTAAGTAATTGTCAAGTTAATGAAAACCAATGCCAGCAAATTTGAACACAAACTATTTTTTCCAAAGACTACAATGGCTGAAGAGATTTTATTAATTTAAAATAATTATGTTTCTGTGTTACCTTTTTTTCCAAATAGGGCAGCATCCAGATCATCAGGCTGAAATAATAAGACCAAGAAATATATTAAGTTTTAGCAAAATGTATAATTTTATACTGTGCGTATCATAATGTGATTTTGCTGACACATGCTGATCTATCTCACAGGTCTAGGATAAGACAAGAGCATACTTCAGGAAAGACATTAACAAAGAATGACAGCATTTGGCAAGGCAAATTTGGCAAAAGTCAAGACATTTTTATGTCAAGACAATGTTACGAGTGCAACAACTCATTTGTGGCAAATACCAGCTGTGATATACTTGCAAATAAATTATTGATCCTATTCATCGCAGGTGCTATGATGCAACTTTGATCTAGTGGTTGATAAAGCTAGCCATTGTCAGCATTTGATCGAAATGAGCTTCAAGTTTTCAAACTGAAACAGCAGGCTTAATAAGTACTGTACCAAGTTGGAGGTCAGGTAAGCCATATTTTCTGAGCTGATCAATGGGGACTTTGAGCTGATGTCTTACAGTCATTTAATTTCAGCTTCAGAGTATTGAGAAGCTGCTTTAGTTCTCGAAAGCATGCTTGTAATCGGTAGATAGCACATACTAGATCACCCGGCACATGTGGTCTATAGAAAAGGTAGATTTGTATATCATCAGCATACTAATGTATTTGATGCCATGTTTTTTCAGAATCACCCAAGTTTCATTACATTTGAAAAAAGCTGCTTACCAGGGAATGCTTACAGACCCATGAATGCAGTTGTGGAGGTCCAATGCAAAAACATGAAGCATCTACCCCAGCAGGGGATGCAGAATTAACATCAGAAAGCCGGTTTATAATTTGACTAGTTCCAACTTTACTTTTACAAATGCAGATGCCATTGAAATGGAATTGTAATAGCCCACCTCTTGAATAAAATGAAAAGGCTCGTTACAAAATTGTATTTTTTATTCCTACAGCTACAATTAGAATGTTTCTAGTATAGAAAACATTTTCTAAAAACTCACATCAAAGTCAGCAACCATTTTGGATGGATCAGCATCAGATACGTCTGATAAGCTCCCTTCGTCGGCTTGAGCAGCCAGTTTATTATAGAAGGCATCATCTTCACTGAGAGAACAAAAGTACTATAAAAAATTGTTTGATGCAGACTACCATTCCCATACACAGCTACATGTACAACAATGTAATAATGTTTTAACCCTTAGAGCACCAAGGTTGAGAAATTGAAATTTTCAGCCACTTGAAGTTGTGTCTCGCTACCGCGATCCACAACTTCAAGTGACTGAAAATTTGTGCTATTTGTGAAATTTAGGTCCCAACCTATCAGGGTTTCAAGATTGGAAGCATATTTTATTTTTAACAATTAGTTATACAGGTGCTAACAAAAACACAGAATGCCTACTGTAGTCGACATCAGTGTTCTAAGGGAGAGTTAGTAACCCTCGAACTGCTAATCATGTGATGTCTACAGCCACTTTCAGTGTTTTCATTTGGCATTCAAATAAGAAAATTAGAAAGGAACTTGAGCATTAAAAATGCTAAATTGTTTTTCCTCAAACTGTACATGTGGTACATGTTTTTAACACACATGAGACACAACATTTAGTGGATAAACATTTAAATTCCATAACTTACTTAACATTAGCAGGGTATAGTACGCACCTGTGTATAGTACGCACATGCCAAGATTTGTACCAAAAAACATAAATAGTATGCACCGGTAGATAGTACGCATTCGGGTACGTGCCAGGGTGGTGAGTATCTATACAGGTTGAAGTACCGGTAGTGCTTTATAGTGGTTAACCCTTACAGCACAGGGATCGAATTTAGTGGGTCGATCCCCGCACTGTAAGAATTAAGATATTTCTACTGGCCGTAGACTCATAACAAAGGTATTCAAATGAAGCAGAAAGAGCTAAAGTGAGACATTTATGATGATTTAAAATTGAAAAAACACCTTTGGTTGCAATATTTTTCACAAATTAATTCAGCGCTTTAGGGGTTAACCCTTGTCCTACTGTTAAGTATGCTATGAAAAAATTAATTAGTTATTAAAAAACATTATATTGAATGAATTTTTATTTCTCCAATCGCTGGAGCTTTAAAACTGGTAAATGAATTGGTGCGGCCTAATAAGAAATATAATGATTATGTGACCGCTCTGTTATATGCGATCAGTTGTGTCAGATATTTATCTGAGCTGCAGAAATGCGAAAAATAATACCAAGAGTTTTTAATTTTAGTTTTAAAAATTGGATACATTGATGCAAGATGTAGTGGTCTACATGGTATGATGCATATTTTTGATGAGTCATTCTAGCATTTTCCATTTCATATTTTTTCTAATTTTCCATGAAAATATGTTCTTTTTAATATGTTCCTTTTGCTAACGATTTTCTGTCACCAATGACTATATTTTTCTGATTTTGTGCAGATGGGTGACATATATACTGTATTTATTCTAAAAAACGCCCTGGGCATTAATTAGAATAAACCCCAGGGCTAGAGGGGGAGTGGGTGCTTATTAGGGTACTTTTTTAATGGCTATATAGTGTACCATGATCTTGGATTTTATTTTCAAATCAGGGGAGTGGGAGTTAATTGGAATATGGGCATTTGATAGAATAAATACGGTATGATAAATGTCCATTAGAAAAGCCATCATAAAAGCCATCATATATTTAAACAATACGGCATCTTAGAAACATCATTCAAATCTGTCAGGACAAAGGTTAAATAGCTTGCTATAAATATTTACAACAATCACTGTTGAGGTGTACATGACACGCTAAATGTTACTGTATATATATCATCTTAATCAGGAATCAAACTACATGTAAGGGATCAAACCATGGTGATATATTCACATGGCACCACAATCTAAGAAAAGTTTAAAATTCAGCCTTAAAAAATTATCAATTTCTAGCAGGATTTTATGAATCATACATCTGAAAGAAGAAACAATGCTACTTAAAAATAATAATGTCATAAGCATCACTAAATTTTAAAGTAAAAAATCACAAAATGTCACCTATTGGAAGGATGTAAGTCAGTACACAAGTGAACAGTACTGCTTATATTGAATTTGAACTCTTTCAAATTTCCCAGGAAATTTAAAGGGAATTTCCCCAAGTTTAGGGATTCCCCAAGGTAATTTTGGAATCACGCTATATACTTGACAGTTTGGCTGTCAAGTAAAATAAATTGGGAAATTTGATTTCCTCAGAGCCACTTTATATGAGCAGTACTCTATTTATAAGAAATGCTGGTTAAAGTATTATCAGCATTGCTGTGGCACTTCACATAATAATAAGACAAACATACATGTACAAGTTGATTAAATATCTTTAAAAAATAATACATACACACTGTAACTTTTTGAATCAGAAAAGGATAAAGTTTAAAAAAATGACCTATTTTCTAATCTGCCCAAGGTTATATTTCTCTAAATTATTAGAAAATACAAGAGAAACTAACCTTGCTTTCCTGCTGGAAGTGACAGCTTTATGTGAAATTTTCTGTGAAAATTTCAAATTATTATATAATAACAAACACAAACATAAAAATAATATTTTTATTTCAAACTAATAGTCTTTGTACCAACATTACTAAATAAAATAGTGTTGTATAAAATATAAACAGATAAATACCAATCTTTCACTGCTACATGACAGTATTGAGTAATGAAAACTAATACAAAGTACGTGTATTGTAATAATGAGGTCAAAGTATTATATAAATAAATGTAAAGTTATCCTTCGGCAGCTAATGGCACAAGAGTTCTTGAGTCAATATTCAAAGACTTTAGTGGGCCTACTGGTACCTAAGTGTTTTTACAATAAAAAATATACAGCCCATCAAAATGAGGAAGCTTTAGTTTTCATACATAACACTATATAAAATTGGGATATGCCGATTTACAGTGAGGTGGGAATCACAGTGAATAAAAATACATACATGTATGCATGCTTCAATTTCAGGAATGTAAAAGGGTTTAATTTGGAATTCTAGCGGGCACATTATTCTTCAACATTTTGTTTTAGAGCAGAGGAATTAATACTTACATCTTTTCTCACTTCAGGCTTTTTTGAAGGACCTGAAAAAAAAGTACAGTTAAAAACTGTAAATTACTGTAAATTATATGTTTACTTATCGAAACCTCACTTTCAAGAGATTACAAAAAAATTCGCCCCCCCCCCAAAAAAAAAAATTGACACAAAAAATAATTATTTTATTTAAAACATCTTTATAATATGTGACCCGCCAAGTGAGAAGGTACATCCTCGCGCTTTATTCAAATTATTTATAACGTCATTTATAATTTAATTTTAATGAAAACATAACTAAATTTAAAATATTAAAAATCTTAGAAAACAAAAAGTAATAAAGATTTTTCAAAAATTCTTTCAGTTAATCAGACAGGACGAACATGGCTATCAAATCTACTGAAAAAACAATTTTGCAAATTTGGTGCTTATAGCCCTTTTTGCGTGGCGGGTCACACATATCCATCTGTGACAATAAACTAGACGCTTACAATACTTTACATTCTAGGTATCACACATACTAAACAGTACATGCTATATAATATACAGCTTAATCTGTTATAAATATATAATATACCCCACCAATTTTCAAACTATGGTACAGAATCCTACAGCAGAAATAATTCAACTGGAGTGCAACAAGAAATCAAACCATGTAATTGCAAATCAGTGAAGTTACAAGTACAGTATGTATCACATACCTTCAGAAAGAAGATCCCCAAGTATGTCATCTACATCATCCATTTGGAATAATTAATTTTTCCTGTTAAAATAAAATTAAAACAAAAATCAACTTCACAGAGAAACTTGATGTACAATCGAGGTTAGGATATATTCTGGCCAAAAAATATTTATATATTAATGTAAATTATTTTTTCATATAGTGCTAGTAAAGCTTGAAGGATAAATAGCTACACAATAATTTTTAAACAGATTTCAGTGAATTGATCAATTGTAAAATTAATCTGAAGATTTTTATTTTATTTTAGTATACAGGACAAGCAGTACGTTGTACATGTACAATGCTTGTGGGATTGAAACCTCCTTGGCGCCAGTTTTTGTCAGACCTAGCCAAGTCTATAATCAGGACAGCAAACCAACATTGGTTTTGTAGATCGTTGCTTGAAGCAATATTCAAGCATATTTTATTCAGGGCAATTATAATAGTATGTGGCCAATATATATGTGATGTTATGTGTGTCATGCTCGCCTTCCATTGTATATTTCTACTTCAAATGTATAATGTTCATATCATCTGCATGGACCTGCAAACTTAGTTCAATTATTGTCTATTACAAGATATAGTGAAGGAGTACATGTATGCCACTGAAAAACTGATACCTTATGTTTGCGAGATTATCAAACTATTTTCTTAATCTTTTTTCTTTGTAGCAGCTGCCGTCACACATGCACTATGCTGTGCACTACAGATTGTTAAATTGTAACATATGTACAGATCTTGCTAAAACTAATGGTCATGAATTTATAGCAGACTACATCATTCAGTATGTAATCAATGACAATAGCAGTGGTTCTGATTTTTTGGTGTGTGTACACAGTTGTGCAGTTCCATGCCAGGGGGTGGCGGGTAGAGGCCAGGTGGCCAGTGGAGTGTTGGGTCAAGGATGTTTGCTATGGCCAGCACCACGCCACCATTGGGCCCCTGTTGTGCTGTTCTTAGCACTCTCTGGTTTGCACAACAAGACATCTGTGATTAGATTTGTGTGCTCTGATAGCCAATATGATCCAACAGCAGTTTTTGAGGATCAGCCTTATGGGCGGGCATGTATTAGATCGGCTGACATTTGCTTGCGAGAAGGTGCCACAAACAGCCTTTTAAAATCACTTTAAATAGCATTGGCTCTCGTTGGATAGACATGTAGATATAGATAGATGTAGTTTTTGGAATGAATGAATGGAACGTCAATGTGTCTAATAGTCTTGTATCACTTACTGCTCAAATATAAACTTTTAAGTTTATTATCATCCAGTCACCTACCATTCTTGAACGTTTGATATTATATCTAGGATTTATGGAAGGGTAAGCTCCACACTGGCACTCTTATAACTGTCCTCTTCAGGCTTTTTACAGCCACAGTCTATCAACACGCCTTTTGAGTTTGATGAAGTGTACATGTACTCTATACTGGCTTTCAATCAGGGCCAGTCTTCCGACAACCCCATCCAGCATGACTAGGTAATGTAGGTCATTTTGAATAGCTTTTCCCTTACAATGATTCTGATCATGTCTTCAATTTCAAGCACATGAGAGGACACCAGTTAGCTATGTTACTCTTAGAAAGTTTTTGATAACACTAACAGTGGTGGCAACACCTGAACTATAACAGCTCCATCTAACACAATGGCATCTAAGCAATATAAAGTCTCTTGAACAAGGTACGGTCATCATTGAGTGATATTGATGAGCTTTTATCAACAAAAAATTAATTTCCAAATATACATCATATATACATCAAATAATTTAATGTACAATGTATATATGATTAATATCTATCATACTGCTGCTGACCTGTTTGCATAATACATTTACATCATCATTCATTTTCTCTTTGGTATCTAATGTCAGCAACTCTCTACTGTGTCCACTGAGTTCCTGAAATGGATTTCCCATATCTTCAAATACATGTACTAGAGCCAGTACTGCTTTCTTAAATGTAATTTGTGTACTGGGAAGCTATTCATGATAATGCTTTAGATGGGGTGATGTTTGGTCATCAGTTGCAAACCCTGCTATCTTTTGCAACATTTAAAAGCAGCTGGGTTCTTTGTCACACCAACGGCATCTCCATCACATTTAATTAAATCTCAACAGTTTATAGGGCTAGTCAAGGGCAATGGCAAAAAAGGGGTGATGTGTCTTGTGGGCTCCAAATTATATTTCACAAAACTCTTTGTACAGTGAAGGATGCATGACAACGAAATGAACTATCCTATATGTACAGATAACCACCTTGCATAATTTGCACGATCAGTGGGAGTGGGGGACCTTTGGATGAGGCACAGCAGTGATTCCACATATTCATAGATCCCCTCATAGCTTTTACAATATTCAATGCACACAATTCTAATCGAAGTACCATGTTCAAATATTTGAACATTTGAGGCTGTTCTTCTGCTTATTTATTACACCACTCAAAAAAAATCCTCTACATCAGTATTTCGCTTGGAAAAAAAGTGTTATCGAAAACTACAACATAGTTATATGATTCTATCAGTATTAAGAAGTCTCTAAAAGTGATATACATCTTGACTATGAAACTGAATCAACAACAGGCAAAAAATCCTTCAAACCAAGCAAAATGTTACTTTGAAATTATACTCCATGTGCCATATTTTCAACAGATACACTACTAACAATTTTGTTCATGATATTTTACTAATAAGAGTTACCAAATATATATATGGCAACCAATCATCTCAAGGTAAGAATGATCGATACTCAGCCAAAATTCTACGTTCGCTTAGGCCACTTTGTTTAATTTCTCTGTTTCAGATCGAAAAAATCCAAATCTAATGAGGGAGGGCGGGAAAAAAAAAATTTAAGAAAAAAAAACATTGTTCCAAAAATAGGCACCAAATAAAAAAAACATTGGACATATTTTTGGAAAAGTTAATGAGGGTGACGAAATAAAAAAAACTTTTGACCTATTTAGAAAAAAGTTAATGAGGGGGAAGAAAAAACAAGCAAAAAATACATAGCTAGAAAAATATTTTTTATCTCTCAAAATAAACTTGGTTTTTTTCGAAAGGTTTTTTTTATGTCCAGAAATTGAGTGTTTTTTTCGGAAATCAACAACAATCTAATGCGCGCGCTGGGCAGAATAAAAACACATGTTGGTAATGCGTGGCCTAAATCTGATGCGCGTGCTCATCTAAAACAGAGAAAAAAAACATAGTGGCCTTATAGTTCTGAAAACAAACAAATTCAAGGCTCAGTTTGGACCCAAAATAAACAATTGCCATGTGGTCGCTAGAAAGCATTTATATAGGTGTTTTATATCTAAAATTGCTCAGTACAGATCACTCTTTATGTATGCCAAGTCTCATGCTTTTAACCCGAAGTCCAAGGTTTTTGGGGTTAACTATACATGACAAAAAGTCATTTTGATGGTTTTTTCATGTTTTTTTCATTATTGAATTTTTTTGACACTGCAATAAAAGGCATATTTTTCTCTGCTTGTTTGTTCTTTTTGCTCACTATTACTGGTACAAATGAAGCCATCATTGTAGAATTAAAAGCATGAATTGTTTTTGAATGGCACTTTCACCACCTTTTCTGGGGGTTCCCATCATTATATTTGGGCTATGCCCAAATATATTGAGTTTTCAACGGGACTTTAAACTTATTATTCTTGGCACGTTTTTGTAAGACGCTATTTCTCCCTTATTTTTTTTCTAATCAACTTGAAATTTTGACACAACATTCCCAGAGTTGTCAGGAGGGGTGTTATGACATTTCTAAGACATCCATTGTGTTCTTCCGGATTAATCCAGGATTTTCTGGATGGCAAAAGGCAGTTTCTGCTTACTTGTAAAGTGAGCAGATACCGCAATATGCTGCTCTTGAAATGCAAAAGGCAGTATCTGCTTACTTGAAAGCCTATAATTGGGTCCAATGTTTGTTCAATAGTGGACATGTCGGGTGATTCCCCATTCATTGCCAGGAGGGTGAACAGGGTGCCCCTATGTCCAGACCTACTGTAGTCTCTAGATTTTATAATAAAAATACATTTATCTAATGTTTCAATTCCGGGCCAGCATCGCAGATGGTGGCCCAGTATTGAACCAATATTGTGTATTTGGTATGGACAGATGAAACCTTTCAAATGCTACAATTAAAATAACAGTTGCAATTCTTTTCAAACACAAAACATTGAATCAATGTTGTTTTAAAACTGGGCTAGCGTCGCGGATAGTGATACAGCATTAAATCAACAGAGAGACAAGTAAATGTGTGTACTGTGCATCCTGAATGTGATTCCATTTGACAAACAAATATATATCTATATAAAACTGCAATAGCTCAGTCGGGACTTCTGAAATTTGACGCCTGAAGTCTGAAGTCTAAAATTACAGTTCAGAATGGCTGCCAAAAAATTCATACACGAAATTCCAATCACACTGTCGTAATAAAAATAACCCAACCAAATTCAAAATGGCCACCAGAAAAACTCATAAAACCTAGCCCAAATATTATTGTTACTTGAAAAGTCAGTTCATCAGGGTTCTAACCAGGCCCTTTTAGCGTATCGGGTCGACATGCTGAGTTTCGCTGCCGCTAGGCTACTAGTATCGCCAACACGCTGCCGATACGCTGAGTAAAGAGCGACACGCTGCCGATAGATCTACTCTGGAAATAATCTTTCTTTTCTCAATCCATTTTGAAAAATACGGGGCTGCCGTATCCCAGCAAACACGAGGCGCTGATGCAATTCTTGCCTGATGATGCGCCGACTTCGCAGAGAGCTGGCCAGCATTAACACATCATTTTTGCAGGACTCCTGTTTGTTGGTTAAGCAGTAGCCGTGACGTCCTTATTGAGGCTGTGGATTGCTGTATTTGTTTTACCCGAAAAATCAATGTTTTTTCAACATGACCGAGACTGAGAGCAATCTCGATCCCAAGCCCCGAAAAAGGTCCATAACTTTTTAATAACTGTGCGAAAAATAAGCCCAGCATGCGATCTCGTTGCTAAAATGCTACTGATTTTTAAAAACATATTTTCGACCTGATTATTCAAGGCTAAATCTTAGATTTTCGAAGAAATGTCCCACGATTTTGTACGGGGTCAATCTGTGGCTGAAACCTTCAGCCACGCTGGGGCTGTTTAGCAGCGCTGAATACCGCGACCGCCAATAGCTGACTGCCAAATTTCAGATGCGACATAGGCTTATACCTTGGTTGCAGCGGAGCTGGCATAATATCATCTACGAGGCTTTGCCTGTCAGGGTTTATATATTGCATGAACTATTTGCACCATAATAAAATTTATCTACCACCTCCTCTATATGATACAACCTAGGCCAATTAATAATTTAGCCAGTGTATCTCTAGTACTGATATGGAGATGTGTAAAAATATACTATCCTGCACATGTAGGCATATTACTAGCTTTCAATGAGCACTATAGAATGTATAAGTAGAAAAACGAAAGGTGCATGCACACACAAGCTATTGCCGTGTATCTGGCGATTACGCCGGATTTCTAATTGATAGCGGCTGTGCCGTGGTTTGTCTGCAAAGTAAGTCTTTAAAAAAAAACATTGAATCTATAGATGAGACACAGGTTGATGTAAAATCCCAGATTATTCATGTTTTATTTATATTTTAACAAAAAAATTAAGGAATTTTCAAGTCCTGTATTTCATTTTTTCCTATTCACAGACTTTCCCCGTTTTCAAGGACCTGTGAGAACCATGTATCAAGGTGTAGAGAAATGCTTTAGAATGCATCTCAGAGCAGCTAGTATCTACAAAATTTTCCCGGGGCCTAGACGGCCCCCTCGCCGATTTTTCAGGTCTTGGCTGGCGCCTCGACCGATACCCTGACATTTCAGGCTGGTTAGAACCCTGGTTCATGTCTAGTTAGATTTCTTGCAATTTCGAAAAATGGCGCCAGCTCTCACATTAAATTTCATAATTGTTGCAACAAATGCTTGAAGAGGTAAGTGGAACAGGCATGATGTGGTTCCTCCTGATAATTTTTTTTACACAGGTTCCATTTTTTGTAAAGGAAAATAGACCATGTCCACTGCCCTATGAGGAAGCTCAGAGGCCATCATTAAGGCCGTTTGGTCAGAACAATGGTGGAATCTGTAAGAACTGAGATACCTGGGGAAAGCTGCACTACTTTTCCCAGGGTAAAACCTGGGTGAAGTTTTGGTTGCCAGGCCTACGCTTTCTTATGGGTTGCACAGAGAGTAAAAGTGGACGTTTCGTAGCCATAAAAATGAAAATCCATCAAAATTTTTCTTTTTCTATGATCTGCTTTGGGCCATGAAAAAAGGTAAAGAGGATATGCCCGATATTTTAATTGTTATATGCATATGTGGTCAGTGTTCAGCACAGACAAGAAATAGGTGGGGACATCTGTCTCATTACCCCAGAAAAAAAGGAGACATTTAACCTCAAATTGCTTAATTGACGCCCAGTGTTCAGCACAGACAAGAAATAGGTGGGGACATCTGTCTCATTACCCCAGAAAAAAAGGAGACATTTGATCTCTAAGTGCATAATTGACGCGATATCGCGGCCTGTGCTGAACACTGTGTGGTATATTTGCAACTGTTACTGTACTGTGGGGCACCCATTGGGTACTCTGATGTATCTAAAAACTAAAACTCTCAATATGATTCATCTAGCTGTACAGAAAGTACTACATAGTTTTATTCATCTGCTTCAATTTCTTAAAAATTCTGAAGTGTATGGGTGATTTTTTTAAATTCTGTATCCCTTCTGCAATTTGCAACATTCAGGTCACAACTTTTGGAGGTTTTTATAATTTAGCTCAAATTTTGATCTAGCACTGCATTTTTCTTGCTCAGTAAAAACAGTTAAATGTGGTCAAATATTTCTTTTAGCATGTCAGCAGTTACACACAAATGGTCAGCATAATTTTATTGGACAATTTTTAAATGTATATGATGAACCTATTGTATTTTTGACATTATATGTTACAGGCGGGTGTGTGTATGGCGGACTGGATTGATTACTTATACTATACTCTGGCAATCAAGTCAACTCTTTAGCTCGATTGGTAATGCTCAGGCATCAGGATGCCCAGCCCGGGGATTGAACAAACTAAAGTCTAAAGCAAAGAGTCGACTCATTGGCCAGTGGCAGAGTAGTAATCCCTTGCTGTGGTCGCCAACATACAGAAAAGTTGAAAAACTGTCATACACATTTGGGTCCACAACACACTGAGACAACCAGCAGCCTTGGCCTTGCTCAGGCTCAGCTAGCCTAGCCCTAGCCGGCCTACATAAATAGTAAAATACGGTACGTTACTTTTAATGCTAGGATTGGCATATATTATACTCGCCGTCAAATTAAAAATGATCAACCAGGATCGCATGATTTTCTGCGATTTCTCCGTCAATTTTGAACCGATTTCCTTGAAATTTTGCCGAGGCCATTTCTATAAAAATCCTAACAGGGGTAAAAATTTCACAAAATAGAAGTTAGACCATTTGCCATAGGATAAAATTTCAAAATTAGTTTAATGGATTTAAAGAGGAACATCGTAATTTCAATTCATTACATGTCAAATGGTCTAACTTTTGAAATACGCTATATAATTTTACAAAATTTTCAGGGCTGTTAGGATTCGAATAGAAAATGGCCTAGGGCTAGGCTTTGCAAAAGTTTAAGAAAATTGGTTTAGAATTGACGGAGAAATCGCCGAAAATCATGCGATCCTGGTTAATTTGACGGCGAGTATAGAGATAGTACTATTACTATTAGTTAACAGTTAGGCCCTAGGGCTAGGCCTAGCAGTGCCAGTAGGGTGGTGCGTAGGCCGATATAGCGCTAGGACCTAGGTGGTGCGAAGACCAGTGCCAGTCGGCCCAGTGCAGTGTTTTTTGTATTTAGGCTTATCCGAGCGATAATAGGGGATTTAAAATAAATAGACTTCGAGTTCAACTGTATTTTAATCATAGACTGTGTCTTCATATAGTTTAACTGATAATATTTACAACTGCTTGATCAAGTAAATATACGACAGATAAATTACATTAAGCAATGATTAGGCTATAACAATTCAATTAGATTTTTTTTAAGCAGAATCTGCTCCAACAAGTTTCGCCACTAAAACAATTTTGATCGTCAGGTGGCAGGATCAGCATGTAAACATCCGGATGGTTGTCAAGACGACAAATCACCAAAACTTGACAGCTCTGGCTGAAGTAAGTTGTTTGAAAAACACCAGGAGCTGAGAAAGGGAACAGTCTGGGTTATTTACAATGACGGGGGAAACAGGAGAAGATTCGCTTTTTAAAATGCAACCGCCTCAAATATTTGTAGAGCAAACCTTAGCTATAATCAAGCCAGACGCTGTTCCCAAGGCTGAAGAAATTGAAGATATTATTCTGAGATCTGGGTTCTCCATTTTGCAAGTGGGTAAATCTATAATCGATAATCTGTAGACGTAGTAAAATCTAACTTTAACTAAAATCTAACTTTAACACCAGATGGCGACTGTGACTTTCCAAGTGAGTTATGTTTTAGGGGGGGGGGGGTGTATTATTTTTAAGTGTGTCTTACTGTCTACCAATTCGAATATTAAATGTAACAACCAATTTTATTTTGATGATCATTTTTTCCAAATTTTGGAGATTAGGCTAACGTTACCAAGTTACACAACTTGGCCAAAGTTAGGCCTATAGGCTATAGGATAGGCCTATATCATATGACACCAAACACCTGATACTGCATTGGCATTGAGGAGGAATGTGGAGTCACATTATTAGCACGATAAAGTGCCACATATTGACTTCCAACCATAATTTTTTGTACTGTTTACTACATTTCTAAATATCACAAATAATACTGGAACTAGGACCGACCCCTGGGGTATACCACTAGTTAGCCCCAGCGTGACTGTACTGGCAAGCCTCGTGCTTGACCGAGGACTGAAATCTTAGCTAACCACTAGTCTATAGCCTAGGTCCAGGAGGCTAGGTCGTACGCCCAATATCGCGAACCACGTTTTTCGCCATTTAAAAAATATTTATCAGCTGAAATTATTATTTTTTTACTTCTATTCAACTCACTAACATGTCCGGCGATCTCCAGGTATAATTTTTGTTTGAAAAATATTTTAACTTGGGAGATCCTTTCTTTGTTATGTATAACGTTTTTCGCGAATTTCACTTAATATCGCCCACTGCTCTAATGATGAATGACTTGCACCTGTCATTATACATGACAAAGAAAGGATCAGACGATGTAAAGTATTTTTTGCCGAAAAAACGGCAGAAATAGGCGCCGGATAACTTGGCAAGTTGAATAAATTTGAAAAAAATAAAATTTAGTCACCAAATATTTTTTAAATGGCAAAAAACGTGGTTCGCGATATTGGGCGTATGACATTTATACTCGCCGTCAAATTAACCAGGATCGCATGATTTTCGGCGATTTCTCCGTCAATTCTGAACCGATTTTTTTGAAATTTTGCAAAGGCCATTTTCTATTCAAATCCTAACAGCGGTAAAAATTTCGCAAAATTATATTTAATATTACAAAAGTTAGACCATTTGACATGTAATAAAATTCTAGAATTAGTTTAATGGGTTTATAGAGGGACGTCGTAATTTCAATTTATTACATGTCAAATGGTCTAACTTTTGAAATACGATATATAATTTTACGAAATTTTCAAGGATATAAGGATTCTGCTGAAATAGGATTGTTACAAAATTTCATTAAAATCGGTTGACAATTGACCGAGAAATCGACGAAAAACATGCGATCCTGGTTGATAACTTTTAATGTGACTTTGGGTATAGTGACATCTTCCCAGGATGTTTCCTCCCTATTTATGATGACTCTTTGTTTCCTACCATCAAGAAAAGCATTTATTAATGCCAGGTATTTTCCTGTTACGTCATAGCTTTCTAGCTTTGCCACTAGGTGTTTTCCGGTACTGTGTCAAAGTGACAAAGGCTTTTCTGAAGTCCAGATAAATCACCCTGTAGAGACTTCAGTTGTATTCGTTCTCACTCTACCCCTGAATGTGATGAGGCCTTTTCCACCTAATTGATCACCCCTCTCCACGCGACTCCCAACTGTCGGCCCCTCCCCTAAATTTCAAACTCTGCCCAAAATTGTGAAAGTGGTACATGTAGAACAAATATAGCTTTTATTACAATAAATATGTTACCCATACATTTTTAATTCAAGTATGTCATAGCATACATATTTTACCATAAATAGAGACACATATAACGTTCTGAATTATTTTCTTGACTTTATATGAGCACATTTAATCTCGAAATTACGTATTATTTTTCAAAATGAAATCACATATTTTGCGTGCGTTTTGGTTCATAAGTAGATAATTAGGGGGATTACAAGAATAAGAGTTTAGCCACTGTTTAAACTGTTTTTGATTTATTAGCTGATGTAATCCCCCGTTTTAGGCTCTAATTATTCAATTTGTAATCAGAGGTGGCAATATTTGACTGTATAATGCAGTTTTACACACTCTATAATTGTGTGATAGGCTGTACAAATAACATTTCGCAGATGGCAAGGACACATTGCTGCCTCAATGTTGGGCCATTATCATCGACGCTGTCACAACGTTGGAACAGCGTTGGCCAAGTTCTCGCATCGCTTCGCGTATACTGTCACTTGGCTTGATGTTCCCAGGCCAGAGGTGCCGTCTGATTGCCGGCGCGTTGCGATTAGCTTTGATGTCTAAGCTTGGGGGGTGTCGCACGATAGGCACGTGTGTCCTCCTGAGTGTGGTCCCAAATAGGTAGACACAGGCTCATATCTGGCAGGGTGTAGTGGGAAGTACACTCTGCACGCAGGTTGAGATAAATGGCATCCTCTGCATTGCCACTATTGAAAAGCGTGGCAATGCGTTACAGCCTATAGGCCTATTAATACCTGCTTCATGTGACCATACAAATTGATGGTAGTCAACTCATCCCCCATACTAGCTCATCCCCCATACCAACTCAACCCCAGTTCACACCCGGGTAGACCAACTCAACCCCAACGGCCGTGAAGGCTTTACCAACTCATCCCCTCCAGGCGTCAATACCTGACCAACTCATCTTCAGCCATCGGCCAAGTCTTACGAACTCATCCCCAACTCATGACCATACTGTAGGCTACCGGTATCTGATTCGGTGAGTGTAATAAAAACATGTTTATTATTCGAATTAAAATAGAAACAATATATTTTATTTTTATAAAATGTTATAACATGTAGACATATTTACATTAAATTAAAAATACCAGGTCGAATGATTATAAAACATGAAATATACATATATAAAACATATAATTCCTTAAAAAAATATTAGGCCCTATAACATGTAGGGGTGAATATACAATTTAAAGCTGCATAACTGTTTTGTTTATTTTAACCAAAATAACCTAAAATGTTGGACACAATTAGTCATATATTTTTAAAGGCTTTATAAATGGACAAAATCGATGTAAATGTAGCTGGATTAGATCACAACGCGATACACCATCAAGTTATATGGTGTGGTAAATCGGTCCGTCTGTGTACAATATGTACGTAATACTAATAGTGGTTAATTGTGGGCCAATATAATCTTACATTAGACCAACATCAAACCCCTTAATAACAAACACGAGACGTTGATCTGCATTGGTCTAACGCTACGATGGCCCCGAATTATTTTGACATGGGATCAATGCCTCCCCAGCTAACACGAGGCATTGACTCGATGTTGTTTTAATGTTGGGCCAGCGTCTCAGACGATGGTCCAACAGTAAAACAACATTGGATCTATGTCTGGTGTTTGTTGGGTCGTGTTGGCTGCAATGCCAAGCTCACACTCACCACCGGTTGGTGTCCTAAGACTAGGTCAGCCCCTATGATAACTCAGTAGGCACGAGTGACTCTACCATTGATGGCTCAATGTTGGTCCAGCTTCTATGACGCTGGTACAACATTGACCCATCAATGGTTGAATGCCTCTTGTTTGCTAGGAGCTCAGCTACTGGTACCGTAAAGGCTGCATTTTTTACAATTATTTCGCTATTTATATAACTGTATGTGATGACTAACGATGAAATAAAATAGTCTGATATTTTCGAATAGCTTAGTCACTATATATCGTGTTTCTCTTGTCATTCAGAATTCACTTTGAATTCACTCATAGCATTGCCACTATATTTTGAAATGACCGTGAGGTATCAAATAAAAGACTGCGCAAAAAAAGATGATTTACATCACCGAATTTGATGTAATTCTGACTGCAATTTCCCACGGTCAGAGGAGAGCGTCTTAATGGCGGGCCAAAGGCTCAGATGCTGGCCCACACTTAAAAGCACCATTCTAAAACAGGTTACTCTTTTTCAAGTGAGTGACATTCTCTATACCGCTACCGAAATTAAACATGACATTATATGCAGATATGATTCATATCACACAAAGTAAAAACTTCTAGATATGTCTAACTGACATGAGACAATACACTTTGTACTGTGAAATGTATCTATGATTACTTAAAAAATAAGAATAATTTAAAAAGTCTTCCACTCTTTTTTTTAATGATGACCGTTATCCGCCACTTGGTACTTATAATGTCCTGGTTATACAGACAATGTGTCTTACTCCGCTGTGATCAGGTCTTTGTTTTGGTGGGGCAACAATACCAAAAAACAACAAACTTAAATCCTTAATAACTCAGTAACCAGAGCAGTAAAATAAAAAATTAAAACACCATTCTCCATGGATTGATCTTTTGATTAAAATAAGCAAAACAGTTATGCAGCTTTAAGGGTCATTTAGTGTCTTTTGGCTATTTCGAAGGAATTTATGAATTGTGTGGGTCCAAAATGTTTTTATGTTGTCCTATGTGCAATGCGATAAACTGGGAAAAATAAATAATTAAATATCTCTAAAGAATATTTTTTTATTCAACATGCAATGTACCAAAATACGCGAATTTGTACACAAATGCAATGTCTCCAAATATCTAACACCTGAAACATACACTGTGTTAACATGGAACATTTGTTGGAAATAACTTACCCCGAGTTATTTTGTAGCGCAATTGTTATGCACAACAGAATTTATTCATAAACAGACATGAACTCAATGTAAACCGTTGCCAAGGATACATTTACTGAGGCTTTTTAGTTGTTTCAAGCGATGCAAGGGTGCCGGGTAAATTCCATTCTAGATAATCTTGAAGCGCCGCACAATGAATATTGTTCAAATGCTCTGGTTGAAATGAATGATTGGAGACAAGCCGATGCACTACGATCCGGGCGTGAAGTTATCTTTAAAGTATTCTCTTTTCTCCGTAGCTAAATACGCAAATATCACATTTTAAACCCGAATTTTATTATACACTTATATTATATGAAATCGATCATCAAATATATTGCACTTCATTGTACTTTATATGCACATGTAAATTCAAATAAATAAATAAACAAATACAAATTGGATGAAAATATTTGAGGGGAGGTGTGATGGTAGCTAATAGGGTCAATGTTAACGCATCAACATTTCAAGGATTTAGGAATTTAGTGCAAATTGTTCTCATAATTATAGGGGCGTTTGGGGGGGCGTTTGTGAAGTAGGGGCCTACAATAAGGTATAACAGTGAATCGAACGATGAGATAACTAGCGACCACACCTTTGTAATTGATAGTTTATAAAACACTACTAGAGTCTTAGCTAGAGTCTATACTAATATTACTGACCGGGCCTTCAACAAAGTAAATTGCTTTCGCTCAACAACTTATCAACTGAAATATTTGCAACACATGGAAATAATTGTAATCTCGTTCCCAATAACTGACAGTTTATTATTCGTCTAATATTAAACAGTAGCATAGCCGTGCTAAAGACTTGAAGGGTTAACTATAAAAATATATATCAAGAATTATTAACTATTTATAACAATAGACTGGTGAAATAACAACATAACTGACTTATTAATCGACTGATATAAAAAAGTAATATAGCTGTGCTAAAGAATAAAAGGATTAACTGTAAAAATATATATCAATATATCAATATATTATTAGTAGCTATTTATAACAATATACTGGCGAAATAACAATAGCAAATAATATATAATATACGTTTTTAAACACTGTCTTCAACGATCTTATTAGGTGTAAGTCTAATATGCTAAATTATATTTTATTCAAGTCAGATTTTAAAACATATCTTATACATTTAAGTGATCATCTTCAAAAAATAATCAAATATCATTAAAGACAAGGTAATACCAACTCATCCCCAAAGGTGCAACACACATGACGAACTCATCCCCAGCCCTCCAACAGCTATAACCGACTCATCCCCAGCCCATCAACACCCATACCAACTCATCACCTGATATACCGGGGGATGGTATAGGGGATGAGTTGACTGCACACCTAAAAATCAGTGCAGGTAATTTCAACTAATTTGCAATTTTCATTTCCCCATTACCCATTTTTTCCGGCACCTTGCCATGATGGTAGGTCGTCAGAAAAGAATCTTGCTCCTCATATTTTAAAGCAAGCCACTTATGAGAGCTGAACGAATTTAGGGACTTGACACTGTCACGATGGCATTGTAAGATATGCCATACCTTCTCTTTATATGCGTATTCCACAACTATATATGAAAAGTTTGAAACTATGAAAAAGATTTATAACAAGGTATGATACACTTTCAGACACATTGGAAAGTTTTACCTTCGTGCTAACGTGACGAAATACATTGACAGTCAAATGTCACCTTCTTTGTTTTTGCATACCTGTAAACATTTGGAACCAAAGTTCTTATTGTGATTCTTACATGCACATTTCTAAAGAAACATTTCTACATGAAAATCGATATATAAAAACAAAGATATTACAATGCCTTGGTGCAGTCAAATTATTTTTTTAACAACATCTGGTAAATTTAGGAAGTTTAAGAACTGCAAATAGACACTTTTTTGTGAATCAAATTCGATTTGAGTGTCGCATGGGCCCAAAGCCTACTAGGCCTATGTCTCCGTCCATCACTGAATCCATGGATGAAACGTGACAAACATTAAAGGAGATATCATCATAGCAGTTACATTGGCAATATGTGGTGTTTGATGTCATAGGCCTATACTGCTTATCCCACAAACAAAATTTAATTTGGAATGCTTTGACAGCATATGTTTGGTTCCATATAGAATACATTATGTTTTGCCTTGAGAAGCCTTGATGGAGAGACAGCTTGTTGTCAATCAGCCAGTAATTAGCAATAAATTGTATGTGTTTACCCGATCCTAACAGTCATCAGCATGGAGTAGTAGTTTGAAGTAAACAGCTGCTTCCATATAATTGACGTATAACAAAAAAAAGAGGAGGCCCCAGAGTTGATCGAATTGGTAAATTAAACGTCAATGATATGTATATATGTAGGATATAAATAATTACTGGAAATAAATACAGTCGTATAGTGACATACCATATGTTTTTTTATATATAATTAGGAAGTCAAATGCAAAGTGTGACCATGTGAACCAATAGACGTTCCTTTTTTAATGCAATGTGTAGGCCTATTTGAATTTCCCAGTAAATTATTTGAATTTTCAACCCTCGACATATAGTACAATTTTTTAGTTTGGTTGTGCAGATTGTCTCGGAATCCATGTACATGTATTTGGAAGCAACCGTATTAGCTCAGTTTCATCATACCGTTTTATAGGTGGCACTACACAACGTTCATGGGAATAAACCACACTAGTGTTTTTCTTCATGGCCTAGGCCTACCAAGTCTGTTTCCTGGGAAACCAAGTGTTTTACAAAAGGGTCATAATAGTTGCAAATTAATTCACTATAAGGATTTAGCGAAGAGAACAATATTGAATGAGCTAGCCCATCACCGAATTTTAGTCATGGTTAAATTGCCTAGCGAAATACAGCCCAGCAAACATGAGACTTCACCCCAACGTTGGCATACTGTTGGGTCAACGTCATCTGAGCAAGGGGGTAAATCTCCTAGACATACCCAGAACCCCTTATCCGGCAATTAAAGTCCCTTATAGAGAGTTGAATCGATAGCTGGATCCAATAATGGTCTTTGTGAATGGGCGTAAATTTGGGCCAGCACACTAATAAGTGATTATAGTCTGTAGTGTGAGCGGTGGCCTCATAAAACTCGTGCTACACTGCTTGATTTGACACTTTGGTATAGTGTAGTTATTATCACATTGTGTATTTCTATTGCATTCCATTATAGAAAAGAAGAGTACATCTAACGCCAGAACAAGCCAGCGATTTCTACGTGGAGCACTATGGCAAATTATTCTTTCCCAGTCTTGTTGCATACATGAGCAGTGGTCCAGTTATTGCACTTCTCTTGGCTAAGGAGAAAGCAATTGGTTACTGGCGTGAACTAATTGGACCAACGAACACAGTTAAGGCTCGCGAAACACATCCAGATTGGTAAATAAATGTTTTCTTGTCTGACATGTGTTAATTACTGGATAATATGAACAACACGTATTTAATAGCAAGTTGAACAAAAAACATCTTGGGGATTTCATGTTTGTGAAAAATTCAATTAATAGTCAAATTAATCTATTGGTATCATATGTTAATTACTCATTGCACGGATAAGTATGATAGAAAAAAATATACATTATTATACATTAATATACATTATTATACAATAATCCACAAGATTAGCTTATGTATCTATTTGTTGGTCACTTCTACTGTTTATTATATAATATCATAAGATTACAGCTTGTATGTACATTTTTACATATCTGTTTAATTTTCTTTCTAACATATTACATCACGCTGTATGCATGTATCATGAGTGTTAACCAATGATTTCAATGTATTTCTAATATTTCTGCTGACAGTACGCCTGTGTAGACATCCTATTGTCAATAAATATACATATCTTTTTATAATAGGGGCAATAGCTATAGGCCTACAATAATTCACCGGATTCAACTACACATGAATATGTTATGAATAATTTTTTGATGTGATTAAATGTGCATATAATATAGCCATACTCACATTAATTCACATTATTTTATTGTGTTCTGTATCATGTTTATAAAGTTAATGATATTTTCTGTTCATACAGTCTGCGTGCTATTTATGGCAGCGACGAGCAAAGAAACGGTTTACATGGAAGTGACTCGTATACAAGTGCAGCAGACGAAATAAGATTCTTTTTCACTGACAGTAAGTAATAGGCCTAATGTTACATACAGTAAATATATTTTGGACGCTATTATATTTTTGTCTATAGATAGGCTATGAAGCAACGAGAAGAGGAAAAAACATTTAGAAAACTGTATGGATCATGCACATTGCACTGCCTCAAATCATTTTCTAATTTGTTTAATTACGGTTTGCAACAAATTGATTGAGTCGCAATATGAGCTGTTCTATGGTACGTTCAAAGCAGCACTCTTGAAGAAGAAATATATGTTTATGTGAAGTCTGTTGTAGCCTTTTTTTGATACATTCGTATTGCATGGTCCCTTTTCTGAATTTATTATCAAAGTTGAAATGTATGTTTAAAATATCGCAACCTTTGAGAGTTAGCAGACACAGGTGGTATGATGATAAATTTTCATTTCATATTTTATAGGAGTTGTGGAGCCAATACCTGTCGGCCAAGCATGCAAAGATTACCTTGCCCGTTCAGTTAATCCAACACTTCTTAAAGGATTGACACATCTATGCAAAGAAAAACCAAGAGATCCTGTGGTATGTAATTTTCTGACCTTTCTCAATAAGAATATATGGGGGAAATTGCTATCTTAAATTTTTACAATCTATGTTTTACATAACTGTTGTTCTCATTTAATCTTAGCTCCCAAAACGAACCTATAGGGACGACAACCTGACCAAGTGTTCTGTTATAATCCCAACTGGATATACATACTCAAAGGGCCTGTCACACTGTCACGATCTGTCGGGTAGATGCCTAGAATAGTGGTCTCAAGCTACTATGAACATGTACCCCGTATGAGGGACGTGTGTGGAACGTTGTAGAGCTTGATAGGCTCTGGAAGATCCTTAATATAGAACGCAGAAGTCGCCGATTGTTTTGGACATCTTCCAAAAAAAACGGCGGAGTCGTGCAGTGAGCCCTAAGCGAGGTGAGGATACAGCCTGGTCGACGAATGTGCGTGACTACAACTACCTTGTCGTATAGAAGACGTGCACTGTTGCATCGGCAGCATCCGTTTGAAAACCTTATGCCAGTATCGATGGCAAGACTGTCTTTAAACAAGAGCTCTCCAATGGCTCTCGCACGTGTAAGTAGTTTCTGTCACGACTTTAACTCGTTCACACGGTGCCAGCACGAATGTCTGCTGTCATGTCCCATCATCAGCCGTTCTGACCAGGTCCTTCTCGAGTTTGTATCGTTCATACTGAGATGCCCACATGAATATAGTAGTCTGACATTACACGTTCATCTAGTTTCCACTCCGATCTGGATAGTTGCAGTGAGGTCGATACAGGCCATTCAGTTCTGGCCATTTCAACAACTAACATGATTGCTGCTAAGAGATTGATAGTGATAAATAAGTACCACACCTTTATTTAGATGAATAGGAGAAAAAAACGAGACGATATTACACTGAATATGGCCTTGGTTATAGATGAGGGTGAGGTCAGACAGGCACACTATCACCCCTGCAATAAACAATCCATACTTTGTTAACTTTCTAAGAGTAGCAGCAAGGATGTTTGATGAGCTTCTTCCAAGAATTTGGCATCATTCCCGGGATGGTCTACTTTCCAACTGCCAGCATGCCTAGCAAACGTACTGAGTGGACGTACTAAGAGTGTGGAGTGTGTTAAGAATGAGATTGACGTATAACTAATTACATGGTCATTGTGAGGCTGGGGTAAGAACGTCATTACGAGCCAGGCATGTACTACTTTCATCAAGTACAAAACGCACTAAGGACGAACGAGGCATACATGCCTCATAAATGTGTTTGTAAGTTAGATCCCAAGTCATTTTCACGTTTCCATAAGTTTATGGGTATGGGGACAGCATGCATGGATCTATATCTGACAGATCGTGTCAGTGTGACATGGCCTTTAGGACGAAGTCTCTTTAGCCCTACCATTACGGAGCACCTGCCATGGCAGATAAAGTTATTCCCAGTAGATGTAAGTAGCTCCCAGCTGTGATGACGGGAAGGTTTGTTTGCAGTGTGTAGGCCCTAAGCACGTGCCCCCGTTTTTTAATGCATGAAACAACAACCAGTTTCCTTATTTTTTTATCATAGTTGCAAATGAGGCCATTACATATTTTGCAGTCTTTTGCAATCTTCCAAACTCATATGTTATGTGGAACGATTATATATTATTTAAATAATAACACTTATAGCTTATTTCTTTGCGGTTGAAAATTTCATTTTTTTTTTTCAGATATGGCTGGCTGATTGGCTTCTTCAGAACAACCCAAACAAGCCAAAAGTGAAAGTTCCCATAGTGACAGAGCCAGACAATTAGTAGAACACCATAAATCCATAATTGTTCACTTTTTATTAAAATGAACTCATATTGGCTGAACATTTGCCTGAGTTTTTTATATTTTGAACAATTATGAATGTACATTCTTTCTATAATACTGTAAGCTAGTTAAATTGCATTTTTTAAAACTTTAGAAAAGATCAATGGTGTAAGGCAAAATAAAGGCAAACATGCATGACCCGCGTGCATGGACGCATGTATAATGGTAATGCTGGCTAGATTAAAATCTACATTGTTTATTTCTGTTTCAAATTATATCTACAATACTAGCTCAATGGTTGTTCATCAATTCAGAAATTATACCACCTTATTATAAAATAACAAAATTTACTTTTTTACTTATTAATAAAATCACCCATTTATAGATAATGTTGTTTTCAAATTTCTTTATGTTGTTGAGTGATATAATAATAATTGTGAGTCTGTAATTCAACGCTTTTAATTTTTAATCAACCATCAAATGGATGTGAATACCTAATTATTTGTGGGACCTGTGAATATGGAATCTCAAACAAGTTTAATGGCTGCCAGTTTGTGGAAACAAATGATTCAAAAACACCCTACCAGATAGCATTCAGAGAGTCAGCAGGCCACTGACGACCCACTGTCTATACCCATTTCCGACGATAGACCGTCAAAAGGCCGCTAGTAGCTTAGCACTATGTGATCAACTGCCAAATACATCAACTGGCGGGTGCTGGTGGGCCAACAGATGGGTTGTCTGGTGGTCCACTGGCAGGCCGCTGATGGCCCACTGTCAGTGACTGTAGGCAAACAGCGCCATGCCCCAGACAGCAGCTAGCGGACCGCCCCTGTGATGTAATATGGGCTATTTCATCGAAATATCCCTGCGCACCCCTGGGTGATTTTGACATGCCCATATATCTCCCAGGATTCATATGATGTATATTCGTTAGATTGCTGCCCATCGATTTATTGACCTTTATTGGTTTCTCTTCTCAGAGAATAATTTGATCCATAAACAGTGAGCTCCATGTGATCTCGCTGTTTGCTGTCTCGCTGTGTTTGATGGGTTATCGTGGGCATTTGAAAATACATTTGATAATTAAAACAACAGTAGCGTTTCCATCTCACAAACAAATATATATTAATTTAAAAGAACAGCAACATTTCATGATCATACCCAATCATTCTGTTATAATCCAAACTGCCAAAAAAAATTGCTTAAATCCAAATTGTCAGATTTGTTTTTTAAATAGCCGCCAAAAAAACTCGTAAAACTTAGTTCAAATTTTACTGTTACTTGAAAGAATCATCCAACTGCAAAATGGGCATGCGAGGGACGGTTACATGTAAGTGTAGGCCAACAGTAGCATATTGAGTACAGATTGACGGCATTAATATCAGCCACTGAACTGATTACAAGATACTACTCAAACAAGACATTTATCCAATGCTGTTTTAATATTAGGCCAACCCCCGCGACGCCGGCCCAACATTGAACCAACATTGGGTAAATCTACGTTTGAGAGAAAGTCCTCCTGCCCAGAAAACACAAAACATTTGTATAACATTTATACAACGTCGGCCCAACGTATTCGACGCTGGTCCAACATTGTATAAAGTCATACAATTGTTTTGCGTTTACTGGGTGTCAATACAAGCTTGGGGTCAGGCCGTTTTGACATCCCTGCAGTAATACAGTCAGTTTGTTTGCAAGCCAATGACTAAGTAGGGGACAGGGCTAAGGGCTTTGAATTATTAACTCATAAATGTCGCTCAAGTATATATGAAATTGCTGTGATTTGAGAACTTGCTCTTAATGAGGCTTTATTATGGAATAGGGCCTTGGCCTACCCACGGGCACTATTGCATTCTGGGGACCCTTGTCCTGCGAATTTTGACAGTTGACCATACCTTTAAGATCTGCTGGAAATTTTTTCCTGAAACGCGCTAATGAGCATTTATCGTGCAAAAAACAGACACATAAAATGGGGAAAATTTGTTTATTAAAAATAAACATCAAATTAAACGACTACAAATAAAAAGGGCTTCACTTCAAATGTTGTTAATGTAAACGTGGTTGTAACAGAGTGAAGCCCTAAGACCAAAATAGGTATAAATTTACTTGACAGTCAGTTAACAGGATTAACCAGTGAATATTTATACATGTCTCTAATTGATCTAATCTACTATGAATATTTATACATGTCTCAAATTGATCAAATCTACTAGGACTATTTATACATGTCTCTGATTGATCTAATCTACTATGAATATTTATACATGTCTCTGATTGATCTAATCTACTATTTAAATGTGAACTTTGACTCTTGTATCATTTCAAACAAATTAGATAATATCAACCAAACTATCAATAACAATCTAGTAATTGTTCACACAAAACCAAACCTATCAATAACAATCTACTAATTGTTCACATTAATATATTAATGAACATTGACTCTTGTATCATTACATACAAATTACATAATATTGACAAAATCTATCAATAACATTATTAAACAAGATTATCTGTTGTTGAGGAGGGTATGAAAACGGTCAGAAGAAAAATGAACAAAAAACTTGCAGCGGATGGAAGCGGGAGGAGGTGGGATTTTCTTGATAGACATAGAATCTGCTATATAAATTTATATTTCTTTCGGATTAATTTTTGGTTTGGATCACCCTCAAGATTTCATTGCTAAAAGAGACCGTTACAAACAAATCGAGATCCGAACAAACCACGAATTACATAGCTTGGGATTCGCCTAAGATTAATAATCTATTTTGTGTCCGATAAAAAGAGCTTTCATTTTACGAAAACTCTGTATTTATCGTGCAAAAAACAGACACATAAAATGGGGAAAATTTGTTTATTAAAAATAAACATCAAATTTAACGACTACAAATAAAAAGGGCTTCACTTCAAATGTTGTTAATGTAAACGTGGTTGTAACTGAGTGAAGCCCTAAGACCAAAATAGGTATAAATTTACTTGACAGTCAGTTAACAGGATTAACCAGTGAATATTTATACATGTCTCTAATTGATCTAATCTACTATGAATATTTATACATGTCTCAAATTGATCAAATCTACTAGGACTATTTATACATGTCTCTGATTGATCTAATCTACTATGAATATTTATACATGTCTCTGATTGATCTAATCTACTATTTAAATGTGAACTTTGACTCTTGTATCATTACAAACAAATTAGATAATATCAACCAAACTATCAATAACAATCTAGTAATTGTTCACACAAAACCAAACCTATCAATAACAATCTACTAATTGTTCACATTAATATATTAATGAACATTGACTCTTGTATCATTACATACAAATTACATAATATTGACAAAATCTATCAATAACATTATTAAACAAGATTATCTGTTGTTGAGGAGGGTATGAAAACGGCACACAGACACAAAGTGTCTGACCCCCACAACACAAACATACAAATGCATCGTAAGAGCACATATGAATTCCAACCTCTCATCTGTCTAATCCACCATTACTTGCGGCATCAGAAACAACACTAATTCTAAATAGTGAAGTGCTATATAGTCTGAAATTTAGTTTTTAAATTGAAATTAGGATGTCTACAGAAGTGAAACTTGAGATTTACATGTAATGAATAGATAACCAAATAATTAAAATTTCCAAATGTAGATAATAAGGGACACATTATCATAACATCTATTGTATTTATAATTCCTGAAGCAAGTCTAAGTAGTGTTTTGACTGGCTGGATTTATATGTCAGTGGAATTTTAATTTCTGTAAGTGTAAAATCTGACCACAGAAGTATACAGACCTCATTTTGAGCTGACCTAGGTATTGCAGACACACTTTGAAAACATAAGAAGACCACAAAACATAGATTTAGAAGGATTTGAAGCAAATTAGGAACATGAGGAAATGGTCCACATCTTGAGTATTGCTGTATTCACTAAAAATGGTGTTTACATATACATTCAAAAGCAAGATCTAAAGAATTCTAAAAAAAAAAAAAACAATAATAATAATAATTTCTTACTCACGCAGTTATTGACGAAAAAGCAAAATTTTAGCTTTTTCTTCTCTTCTACGGGAGAAGAAAAAGGACATAAATCATTCACATTTAAAGTAATTCCACCTGTAAGAATGAGCTTGTGGATATTGTATCAAAAACCGACTGGCCGAAATCGGGTTGGCAAATCACTCCCCATCATGTTTTCCAATGTTAGAACAGCTGGCGCAAGTCCTGCCGAACTAACAAATGGAAAATCATGTTTGGTTCTTCACAAAGTTTATTGCATCTGGCGCAAGTCCGGATGCATCCTGCCCATACTTGCTAGCACTGATTTCAGCAGCTGGCGCAAATCCTGATGCTAGAATAAACTAATTCCACCTGTAAGAATGAGCTTGTGGATATTGTATCAAAAACCGACTGGCCGAAATCGGGTTGGCAAATCACTCCCCATCATGTTTTCCATTGTTAGAACAGCTGGCGCAAGTCCTGCCGAACTAACAAATGGAAAATCATATGTTTGGTTCTTCACAAAGTTTATTGCATCTGGCGCAAGTCCGGATGCATCCTGCCCATCCTTGCTAGCACTGATTTCAGCAGCTGTCGCAAATCCTGATGCTAGATTAAACTAATTCCACCTGTAAGAAAGAGCTTGTGGATATTGTATCAAAAACCAACTGGCCCAAATCCAGTTGGCAAATCACTCCCCATCATGTTTGCTATAGTTAGATCAGCTGGCGCAAGTCCTGCCGAACTAACAAATGAATAATCATATGTTTGGTTCTTCATGAAGTTCATTGCATCTGGCGCAAGTCCGGATGCATCCTGTCTATCATTACTAGCACTGATTTCAGCAGCTGGCGCAAGTCCTGATGCTAGATTAATCAAGCTAGACAGAGAGCATCATGTAGTTGGCGTATAAGGCATGCAATAATTACTGCGGCCTGTAACAACTGGCCAAGTCTTGTTGTAACTGACCTTGTATTTATTGACTAATAATATGTTCTTGCAGTAGTTTAATTGAATAATTATATTGCTTTTACCTTACACTCCTACACTTGGATACTCTTCCGAATTATTTTAATTTACAAATTATTTATTATATATATATATATCTAAGTAAGAATTATGAAAGATTTAATTCTTGTGGCCATTTTTTTTTTTTTTTTTTTTTTTTTTTATTATTATTTAATTTCAAAGCAGCTGGATCACTAAGCTTTACAAAACAAACAACAAAGAAGAAAACTTAGAAAGAAAAAGGTGACCCAAAACATAATTTCGTAGGATCCACTTGAAACCTAAGGTCACTTTGGCAAAGCCAGAGAATGGCCTACAGGAAAACCAGCCCCTGGGATTATTCCAGAGTCATCACAAATTGGCATAATTGCATTAATTATATAAAATGAAATCAAGAGATTATCAACTATATCTCTTCTCAATAATTTAAATTATTACTAATGAGAACGTTAAATCTTAACTTCCTTACATGAATTATTTTTAAATATCTTCATGAGCACTAATATTGTATATTTTAATTTGAGATTAAGAGTGGCTGGTATGTATGCTTCATTGACCAAAAGTAACAAAAAAAAGAAAACTCCATTCAAAGAGGAAAGGTGCCAAAAACATAGTTTTGACAAAGACCTATCTGAAACCGAAAGCTGTACTGGCGAGGCCAGAAAATAGCCCACAGGAAACAAATCCTGACAGGAATCAGTGGGTCCACCACAAATTGGCATCAGCCAATGTGATCATCGCCTCCAGAGTTTAACAAATCTTGCTAAATCAAATCCTAGAAACAACAATTGCTCCTCTTATTTATTTATATTATTTGTAAATTTATGCCCTACAAATCACACGATAAAATGTACCCAAAAAATTTAAGTAACAAAGATGAAACTCCAAAAAATGAGGAAAAAGGCCAAAAACATATGTTCCTGACAACAAGACCTATCTGAAACCCCATAAGGCCGCAGTGGCAATGCCAAAGAATGGCCCACAGGAAAAACAGTTCCTGAAAGGAATCAGTGAGTCAACCACAAATTGGCATAAATGCATAAAAGCAGCCAAAGTGGTTATCGCCTCCAGAGTTAATCAATCTTTGTTAAACAAATTCTCTGAGACAATTATCATTGATTTATAAAATTAATATTGTCTATTGCATTAAAACGAGCACCATCTCAAATGTTTACTCAGCAAATCACAACAAGAATCAATCTTCTTATTAAGATAATTTATAAAGTTGACCCTGAAAATCACACAATAAAATGTACCCAAAAAAAATTTAAGTAACAAAGATGAAACTCCCAACGAGGAAAAAGGCCAAAAACATATGTTCCTGACAACAAGACCTATCTGAAACCCCATAAGGCCGCAGTGGCAATGCCAAAGAATGGCCCACAGGAAAAACAGTTCCTGAAAGGAATCAGTGAGTCAACCACAAACTAGCATAAAAGCATAAAAGCAGCTAAAGTGGTTATCGCCTCAAGAGTTAATCAATCTTTGTTAAACAAATTCTCTGACACAATTATCGTTGATTTATAAAATTAATATTGTCTAAAGTGAACGCCATCTCAAATTTTTACTCAGCGAATCACAAGAAGTTAACATAGTACTTTTTCACCTGAATGAAAACAAAATTTTTATATAACAAAGATGAAACTATTTTCCATCCCCCTTGACATATTAAAAGTTATGGAAGCATCATCCAAACCCAAATTTGGATGCAAAAATGCAAATGATTTTTTCATTATGTCATTCCGCAAATGTTTGATAAATGAGAAACCGATCAGTGTTACTCTGCATTATGAGAATTCTTGTTTTATGCTCAATTTGTTAAATTTGATAATTTAATAACAAAGGAAATTCATGATTGAAACAAAGAATGAGTGAACGATAATGTAAGGTTTTGAGACTGACTAGACCACATGGAAAGCCAACAATGTCAATGAGACAAAGATAAGGGTCATAATCCAAATAATTGGTCAGACAGATTCAATAACAACCACGCAAAGCTGTTATCAAATATATACACAAACTATTAAAAATATTTGTAACATAAATTTTATTTATAGATCTTTATAGTCATAAAAAAATAAAGTATAGACAGCTACAAATTTTTAATGTGCAACTGGTTATCGCCTCAAAAAGTTCATCAAATCTTGCTATTTTAAATCAAATTTTAAAACTGGTGAACTATCACCACTCTCATTGATTTAAATTAAATCAAAATTATATGGTCATTGTGCTTTTAACTTAATTTAAAGTTAACACTAGCGCTTAAATTTCTAAGATTGTATATTTTTTAGTCTACATTTTATTAAAATCATGAAAGAACAGTCCAAACCAAATTTAATCCAGATGAATTTTGTATTATGAATTTGTCACTCCAAAAATGTGTCACTAGTGACTGGAAGTGCTGCCGACTATTACACTAATAATGACGATTCAACCAGTCTAATGGTAGACTAGTCTACATCATACATTTTAATTTTTATTCCATAGTCTATACTAAACTATAGTATAGTCTGAGTCTACTAACAGTTAGAGTAACAATTAGAGCCGAGTCTAGACTATATCAAGACTCCAGTAACTTTGACATTTGATTAACAGCGCGTACGGATAATACTATTAATAATAGTTAATAAAAACACGAATCCAGCGTGAGCGATAATATAAGAATTTGAAGTGGACTTAACCAGGTGACTGCGACCGGATTGATGTCGGCGATGTCAATCGATGTCATAATCTAAAAAACCACTGACACATGGTTGAACATATTCAAAAACAATGCAAAACTATATCTATCATATAAAAGAACTATTGAAACGTATTTAAAATACAAGATTTTCTTGATAGACATAGAATCTGCTATATAAATTTATATTTCTTTCGGATTAATTTTTGGTTTGGATCACCCTCAAGATTTCATTGCTTAAACAGACCGTTACAAACAAATCGAGATCAGAACAAACCACGAATTACATAGCTTGGGATTCGCCTAAGATTAATAATCTATTTTGTGTCCGATAAAAAGAGCTTTCATTTTACGAAAACTCTGTATTTCTTTGTTAGTGGTTGTTGAAATTAAAAGGTTCATGATATGGGGATCATAGTGTAAAAAATATCGTCAGTGGTATGTGGTGGCTATGTGGAGTTTGAGGAAGCAGAAGTTGATAGATTAGTAGCTATTTTGAAAAACAAATAACGGCAGCGGACAGTGTGGAATACAGTAAACAGGCTGCCTCTACACAGTATATGTTATGCCACTGAGAATGAGTGTATCCGCCTTGGGCTGCTTAATTTTCTGGCTTTTGTTGGCTTTTGTTGGCCTATGGTCTCACCACCCTAAATAAGCCGAAATCACGACAGGTGTATATTAATGATGAAAGCATCACACAAGATATTTTCTATGAGGCTGCTTCAACCTCTGTTGAATTAAAAATAAATACAAAGAAGTTATATTTCTGTGGATAATAAATAAGTACACGATGTTTCCTTCATGCCGGACATCAGATATAACTATTTTGTGATAATCTGACAGGGATACAGTGGGTTAAAAAGATGTGTGTCTGGTCTGTGAAAGAGGGTATGAATTTAAGCGTAATTTAAACTATGGTGACCTTTTTGCGCACTTCAAAATCTGTCTGGGTAGCAAACCCATATCGGAGCTGTTTTTTTAAAAGCACATTCCAGGCTTCATTATGATATGCGGCACTAGATAGGGGGGGGGGCAAAAAGAAGTAAAATCGGCCCGCGGAATTGAGGCAATTTACATGTGTTTCAAATTTTCAATGGGACTGGTATTTGGGGCGTTGAGACTAGGATATAGGCCTATACCTTGTCAAAAACGTTTCTCATGTCTCATCGTCAATCAATCTTGAACACCCCTCAGACTTTTTCCAACTGGAGTTGCTAAGACTTTTTTATGTGCACATCCCACCGGGAAAGTGTGTCAACATTTTTACATTTTACAGCTCCGTCAATAGATTCTTTATATTAAAGGCCATGGGCTACAATTACCACCTTACATGCACCCCCCCCCCCCCCACAACTCACCCAAACCAATCTTTTTTTTAACCCTTGATATATATCCAAAACAAGAAATGAGATATTAACATCCACAAAATAGGGACAAACTTTTTACTTAGACCCCTTATAGGGGGGTACCACCAAATGTCTCTATTACGCAAACGTCTGTCGTTGCTATTCTAGTTCACCAATCTACACAAGATGCAATATACCATATAAAAGGTAATTAAATTTCCGTTCTGCTGTATACTTTACGCAAACACGTGGCATTTGCCCAATGCTGTTTCAATGTTGACCCACAATCTTCGACGCTGGTCCGTCATTGAAACAGCATTGCATGATTGTACGTGTTTCCTGACTGCTGCATCAGGCCGCCTTTCCATTGACGCGTTCGGGTGCGCGACGCGTTGCGACGGCCGTGCCGCAGAATTAAAGATTCATACAGCTCCAAAACGGGCATGCGTGGGACCGTCACGTGTAGGCCTACATTAGCATATATAGAGTACAGGGCTGTAGGCATACAGTAACCTACTGTACAGGGTGACGGCATTAATATCATGGACTAAACTGATTACAAGATACTACTTAAACGATACATTGACCCGGTGCAGTTTTAATGTTGGACCAACGTCTGCGACGCTGGTCTAACATTGAACCAACATTGGACAAATGTACTATGCTTAAGAGAACGTCCACCTGCCCAGCAAACACAACACATTTGTATAACATTTATACAACGTCGGCCCAACGTCTTCGACGTTGGTCCAAAATTGTATAAAGTCATACAAATGTTTTGTGTTCACTGGGTTGTCAATACAAGCTTGAGGTCAAACAGTTTCGTCATCCCCGAAGAAATACAGTCAGTTTGTTTGCAACCCAGCGATCAAGTAGGGGCCAGGGCGAAGGGCTTTGAATTATTAACTCATAGATGTCGCTCAAGTATATATGAAGTTGCTGTGATTTGCTCTTAATGAGGCTTTGGGTATAAAACGCATATTTAGTATTATTATGGAACAGGGCCTGGGCCTACCCACGGGCACTATTGCATTCTGGGGGACCCTTGTCCCGCGAATTTTGACAGTTGACCACATCTTAAAAATTCGATCTGATACAATCACTATATGTGAAGTTTCCATACAAGCGATTGGCGGCGCGGCCACATCGCCGTGCGGCCAGCAATCGCACATGTAGTGGCCAGCAATGGCACACGTAGCGATTTCTGCATTTATCCACCTGCGTTTATTCACCGCGCTTTCATCTCTCCATATGCCATTTTTTTATTTTTTCCTGGGAATTTTTCATCGTGTATGGCAGCCCAGCAAACATGAGACGTTGAACCAATGCTGGTTTAATGCTGGACTATCGTCTGCGATGCTGGCTGAAAATTTATTTAAAATTGACTGAAAATCTCATATTTGCTAGGTTGCTGTGACACTGTGAGCGCTAGCCCATTAAACGCAAAACATATGTATAACATTTGTTGTAAAAATGTAATATAAATATGTTGTATTTACCGGGAGAGTGCGCATCATAATGTAGGCTCTCTCTCTCTCTCTCTCTCTCTCTCTCTCTCTCTCTCTCTCTCTCTCTCTCTCTCTCTCTCTCTCTCTCTCTCTCTCTCTCTCTCTCTCTCTCTCTCTCTCTCTCTCTCTCTTTCTCTCTCTCTCTCTCTCTTCTCTCAATGCCCAATGCCGATGTAATGCTGGCCCACCGTCTGAGACACTGGGCTAACATTATTCCAACCTGAACCTATCAAGCCCTTAACGACAAATATAATCGTCAAGATCTGAACACTAGGTAATGACACGCGTACTTAACCTAAGGCCCAGGAACGTTATATTACACATGTTCATAAGGACTGGTGTACATAAATGCAAACCGTTTCCCACACACATCACCCCTCTTTCCCCTAAATAGGCCACAAACTCAGGCAAAATAAACTTAAAAGGATACCGGCTATCAATAATGTCTTTAGCACAGTGAATGTCAGCCAGTGATCAGTGTGTTGCGTTGGCTCTCTCCAGACCAGTCTTATGAAAACCGTGGGCACTGATATAACGTTAACGTTGACGTTGACGCCGGGATGGCTATAATGTTGACCAGTTAATCAGCATTGAACCAACAGACTAGTCGGGAAACGCTGCCCTCCCAAATAAGTATACCTAGCAAACACTGTCTGCTACACTTGCCCAGCATTAAACCATCACTGGGTCAAAGTATCGTGTTTGATGGGTAGTGCAACGCGCCCACCTCCCTCCCTGTGATCACTGCAAGGGAGAAAAAACAACTTTGACGTGAAAAACAACTTTGACGTGCACTGTTCGAAAAAACAACATTTAGTCTTCTCCTTCCTTTTGCCTGTATGAGTCCCGTTGTATCAATAACTTTATATTCTATATAATATAGATTGATTGATGACGACAAATAACCAGTGGAGTGTATATGTAATTAATTTGTATTTTACAAATATTTTTTTATTCAGGCCTAAATATATGTGAACACATACTTTCAAGTCAACCCAAAACTATTTCAATCTGTTAGATCAAGTATGTATATCGTATGGTTAATGTGGCGTTACCGATATCGTGGGTAAGTTGATCTGGGGAATCGCCAGTTGGCACTACGGCAGAATGCCCTCACTAAACTCCGACCATCATAATTCAATCTGCCGTTTTGGCAACGGGGAGTGAATAACTTCCTTAACTCTTTCTTCTGTTCATTCTCTCTTTATTATAGTCTAGACATTAAACTGTGCACACAATCCCAAACGGAGCGCGACGACCTCTCGCCATGCCGCTCGGGCCCTGTAGTCTAGACGGGACGTCCGTCCAGCTCAGTGCCTGCGAGCGGTCGGTTGGCGGCAAAGCTAATCAGAGCGAGGCTGCCTGGGCAACGGCCAATCGTCAGTAGTCGTAACCGGAGCAGTCCCGAAGCGGGTGAGATGCTGATACCACAAGTAGGCTTAACATGGCAATAATAGCAGCTCATATAGGGCTACATTACCCGTCATCACAGATTTAATGTGAATACATAAGGGACCATATAACGCCTCAAAGGGTTAGACGCTATCTGGACTTATATAGGGTGCTCCATGTAAGCGTTGTTAACGTAGCTTGTGAACTCTGACATTCGGCCGATATATCAGTCCAATATTTCGTTGGAATCAGCAACATTTTAGCTACATTTTGGTATCAGTAGTTTGTTTTCAGACTTATTTATTTGACATTTTTCAAAAGAAAACATACAATTTGATATAAAGTAAAAAATTGTCGGGGAGACCACTATTAAGACACTATTTGTCGCTCTCATATGCTTAAATTTTATTGGTAAGCGTTTGTTTTGCATCATGGGATGCCTAACCTTGACTCTGTTCTAACAACGCTGAATATTAATACTGAAACTATTACAGCGATACACAACTCACAATTTGACAGTGTGGGCCCTAATGAGCATATATTGGCAGCACCAAGCAGCGATACACAGCTCACAATTTGACAGTGTGGGCCCTAATGAGCATATATTGGCGGCACCAAGCAGCGATACACAGCTCACAATTTGACAGTGTGGGCCCTAATGAGCATATATTGGCGGCACCAAGGGTTAAACCAGCAGTAGACACGGACAGTAGACACCGCCATATAAATAATATATTTCTCGCTTGGAAAGATAGGCCTCTTACATTGGTAACTGAAATCTAAAAAGATTCTCTGGTAATGACTTGGTTGTTAATTCCACAGAAAATATATTATATAGCCTATATTTTTATGGTTAATTCAGCAGGTGATCTGTGATTATTTAGGCGGGGCCAGCAAGATAAATGAATGAATGAATGAATGAACAAATGAATGAATGAATGAATGAATGACCTATGGCCCACTAAAATTAACTCGTTGCGTCAAAAACAATTACAATGCGTAGGCTAAAGTGTGGCGCACAGATAGAATGATATCGCGCCAGTTATATTCTTAACATGTAATTAGGTCGCTAAGCATGTGTTTGACAACACAGCTCACAGTATCAAAAGCTCAAAAGATTGTGTCGGCCGGCGCTCACTAGGAAAAAAAAATCGTCATGCCTTCACTCAAAATGCCTGGTTATAAAAGCATATGAAGATACTCCAGGAACGTTAAATTAATGACAATTATATTAAATAACAAGAGGCACACAGCTATAAATGTGTCAGAGAATATATCTTTACTCTAAAAAGCATAAAGCCTATCATGAAAATATTTATATCCTATATATCGATGATTGGCATTTATATGTTCGGTTCCCATTATACATTTTGCTGATTTTACACACGTTCTGAAGCACTGCACCTAATGTAAAATGCTTGAGAAAGAATCCTTTTACAGGACTACAATGTTGGTATACATTCCACGCAACGAATTAGCCGCCATTCACAAGGGGGAAACAAAGATCTTTCTCCAGGAGACAAGAACCAGGGCTGCACAGAACCATAAAGAAAGATAGCTACCCGCCGCAAGAGGAAATGAATGAATGAATGAATGAATGAATGAATGTAATGAATGGGGTGTTAGGCCACATTTGTGCACATTTATAGGCTAAACTGGGCCAGAAGAACCTCAAGAAGATGAGGAGATGAACCTGCCCCTCAGACACAGGATTTGAAATTCTCGTCCTGGTGGTCGGAGGCCGAGCACACTACCTCTCAGTCACGGAGGCTCCCCACAATATTAAATCGTTACGACTGAGCGGGGAAGAAATATTTTTATTTCTTTGAAACTTGAAGGCCAGAGTGGGAATCGAACTCGTGATCTCCGACTTTCCAAGCAGGCTTTAAACTTTAGGAAGGGACCAGGACAAGCCCCTTTAATTGCTATGCTGTCTTGAGCATTGAACATAAAACCACCATCATTTGAGCCGTCACCAGTTACCTTTAGCCAACCACCCGTGTCGATGTCCGCAGTGTTGCCGCCAATTCTAGAAATACAAGGATAAAGAGCTCATTGCTTTAGAAACACCCTTTTGCACGGATATAATATAGAGATCCTTGCTTTGATGTCACAATAAAACAACTTTTCTCAGAGCCCCAGTGACAGACATTTGCCACTGTTGATAGCAGAACCCACCCCCTCCCAGTCTCTTTTCCACCCCTTGCATTTTAATTCTAAGCCTGAGCTACCCAGCTTCAATAGGTTTATGCCAAACACATTACTGTTTTTCATTAATTGTAATCGATGAATTGATTAAAATAAATAATCAGGTGGTAAAATACCAGTGTAGGCCACATGCAGCCAGGTATTTGTTGTGGTATGATAGATAACCTAAGCTGATAAGGAGTGCCGAAATAAAGGTTTAATAGCACTCACAGAACTCCCCTCCCAAATAGAGGAAATGCCGTTATTACATAGGGGCCTAGAACGCTCAAAGTGTGATGCTGCACCATTATAAAATCACAATTAGGCCTACAATACCCCCTTTTTCACAATCAGTATTTCCATTATATTTTTACAATCCCTAATAAACGCTCCGGGCGCGGGGACGAATTTGGAGGCACATTTATTATGTGCACTAAAATGTTAATCGGTATTTCACGGACGCACCTCATTCATTAAACCACGCGACATTGATGAGAACTTACTGCAGGTGAAAGCCGCCCATATCCACTCTCACGCCGCCACTTGTGAGCGTCGGCGGCGGGTATAACTGGTGTGCTAATACAGGCTGGCACCTTATGCAGTCATGGCCCGCTATATAGCCTAGGCCAAGACGACGCGTTGAAAAATCATGCTTGAGCGTATGTGGAGAGACAACTACTTACTCAACTGCCATGCGTGATATATGATTAGAACGGGAAGTTAATTATCTGTGTAATGTATATCGTAAGTGCAGATTGGTTAACCACAACATCAACGACAGACGTTTGCGTGACCCTACACCCTAATTTTAGAGAGGATTTTTTGCTGTTAACATCTCATTTCATGTTTTGGACATATCAAGGTTTTAAAAAACGTTGGTGTGGGTGAGTGGAGTTGTAGGGGAAGTGCAAGTGGGGTGATTGTATCCCATTGCCTATTAGTTTCTTGGAAGGTTTTTGGTACTGCGTCACAATAGATTTTTTCGCTATTTATGGTCAAAGGTTAGGGAGGTCAGAAATACTATTTTTATATTGATTTATAATGTCTACATGTAGCCTAATAAACTAATAACATAACAATACAAAAATTGGTAGATCAGTAATTTGGTAAACATTTTTTTGTTATGCATTAATTTATATATATAAGTTAATAAATAACAATTTTGTTGGTAGAGAATATTTTTCATGGTTCTAAGACTCATGTAGATAGTGGTTAAATTTTACCGACTTTGTAACTTAAGTGTGAAACGATTGCGACGTTTCGCCCCTTCAGCAGATATTGATCACGCAACAATCATGGGGGTCTTTGTGCGGCAGCATATACCACATCACGTGTGACGACGACACCCACAACATCTACCTCGGGGAGACGAAGAGACCCCTCAGCGTTCGAACGGTTCAAGGAACACTGAAATAGATAAAATGATTATTTTTGTTTTTCATGTATGTATTATTATATAGAAGAATAAATTCGCGTCGATTTATATTTATATGAACAATTTCATTATGATTATCATATTGTACATGTTGTATGCCATATTATGTAAGCATAATAATAATGTATATTTATTTAAAACCATTTGTTCATTGTACTCATAAATGATTTAATCTTATTATTCTTTTGTATAAATGAATATACTAAACATGTTAAATATAGTGATATATTCCCAGCAAACACCGGACGCTGGGCCGGTGTTGATTTAGTGTTGGCACAGAGTCGGAGACGATGAGCCGGCATTGGATCAACAGTGGTTCGGTGTCTCGTGTTTGCTGGGAAACCGCTGTGTTTCCTCCCTATAAAATATATATGAATCTGATGACTTTAACCCATGGAACCACTTTTCTCGAACATGTTAGTATCAAATATGTCACGCGTTTTTTATTGTATTTCTATAATATATTATTCAGCCTCATCTCATCATCTGTACATCACTCATTTCTCATCTACAGTTTGCACTGTTTTTAATGAATAACAAAGTCACTTCCCCGACCGTCCCGTTCAATAAGTGACGTTAAGCAACTTTCTTACTCACATTACCGGCCGATATGTATATTTTATATATAATGTAATTCATTGTTGTAAGGTGGCTCCTTTGATAGCGACATGTGCTTATGTCTTAAAAGGAGTCTCCCTCACCATATTGTATTATATATTGGTGGAATAAAGCTATCTGTCTCTCTGTCTGTCTGACCGGAGTAGGATACCACTGCAATGCCACCAGAGACAGTGTTTCCATGGACAATCTTGAAGTCCTAGACAGAGAACAGGACTGGATGAAGCGCAAAGTGAAGGAGGCAATCAGATAAAGCAGAGAGAGCCTTCCATTAACAGAGACTGGTCTACCAGCTGCCACCCATCTATGGTCAGATCATTCCGCGACCACCATCTGAGCCAAATCACCCCTCTAAGCATCGAAAGATCAAGATCGGCTAAAGGTAGGTCGAACGTCGCAATCGTTTCACACAAAGTTCCAAATTTAAACACCTTTATCAACTTTATTCTTAAAATTTTCTACAGCCAATAAAAGATTTTACTGATCTAACTATACTGATATATATATTTCCGTTTCTCAATTTAATTTCTGAATAGTTTAATTTCTGAATATGCACACAATATTATTTATTATAAAAATAATGCTTACCTAAAAAATTACATCTATAAATGCTTTAAAAAAGGCTCATCGTTACCAAGAAATAGAAACAATGTATTTTTCGTGTTGTTTATCCGCAGTTGGCCATCTATGAATGTTGAAGAATTCTGTGATGGCAAGTCTAGTAGCTCGAAGTACACATTCTATCACTAGCAGACTAAGAATTAACACCAACAATTTAGTCAAAAATAAAAATTTATTTAAAATTTACATGACCTGGGAAAACAAATTTAAAATATTTGGTTTTGAAGAAAATTCAGAAGTGATAACACTTCTGATGCAAATACTTTAAACAAAACCGGACCTAAACAGATACAATTATATAGTAACGAAAGGTGAACACACACTTATTATAATATATGCAGATATTGATTTATGTTTTTAATCTATTTAGGAGTACATGTATTTATCTTGTGAAGTAGAAAGGTGCACCTGGTATTATGTCAGAACTAACTGTTGTTGATAGGGGGGGGGGGGGGGGGGGAGTTCATGTGCAATGCTGACTCTTTGAGAGAATACAACCAAATACACTCGTTACCTCAAGTGTTTATAAAAGAATGGTCAGTTAGCACTATGAAAATGTGATAAAAAAAAGTGATGAAAAAATGTAACTATTATATACATCGATTATACATTTCAGAGAAAAATACACCTTTATTCAGATTATAGATATACAGATTTTTACAGCAGAGGTGAATAAGTAATAACTCCATGAAAAGTATTTACAAGACCATTAAATATAATGTAGGGGTCACCGGTAAATGGTTTTATCATTATAGTTATGCTTTATCAGACGTACTATCAGATACATGTAATCACATATGTGATATTAAAACAAAATTTGTCAAATTATTCCCAGAAATCAGATCTTCCCCTTCATATATTTTATGTGATGTCATGTCATCAACAGAAATGTGATGATGTCATGGCATCCACACATCATTTACAATAAAACAAATATCAAAAATATAATTATTTTTTCCTATCACTTGAATAATAAATGGGTTTATTTTAAACATGATCTTACAATTCCAAGTAATAGGAAGTGTTTGAATAAGTGTTGTAGAAAAGTATGTTTTTCCAAGCCGGATTTGACATGACATGAAAAAGCCTCCATGTTTACCAGCGTTCTTCTTTTCTTCATAGAGCTTATTTTTCTAGGCTTTGTACAGATTATAATATACAAAAAAGCCACAGCTCTTTTTAGAGTTTCCAATTAACAAAATGTCACTCTCTTTATTTCACCGTTGATCACTGAATGAGCTTGTTTTTTAATTCCCCCAATATTTCGTTTTGCAAACATCAACCATCTGTTAGAATAAAAACAAGCAAAAGATTACATAAAATTAATTTTAATTGTTTCATGTTTTATTTCTGTTCCAGTAGCTCAAATATCAATTTCACCTTATTTTCTATATATAAATGCAATCTTTCTAAGAAATGTATCCCCTACATATTGTTACAATTAAATGCAAACATAATACTGAGAAATACAATGTAGATCGGCCAAAATGACAATTTTAGCTAAACGTATGATAACAAGAGGCCAAATGCCATGATAAGCTGATTGTCCCACCCTCGTGCAGGGTGCAGCCTTCCATTGAAGTTTTGTTTTACAATAATGGTCTAGCTTCCCAAATATTATGCATAATAAAGTCAATAAAATTAATAGCAGCAAGTCATCCATTTTGAATTTGATCAATTTGAAATTTGTCAGGGTATATCAGTCTCTGCAACAGCATTTTGTTCTACAGTAATGGTTTAGTAATACGCCATGGTTTGCCATATCAGGCACACTAGAGTAAACAATGGCTGATAGACCTCTCTAATACCTGGTTTCATTTTTTACCTTTAAAGATCCGCTGACACCCTGTAAAAAAAGAACCTATTTTGGCAAAGATCTAGAAAAAAAAGTAAGTCGAAGGTCGTCAACCCCAAAATCTACACACATCTACACACCCTTAGCGATGTGTGGGTGCAATGTGATCTCATGGATTTACTAGATATGCTCCGGAAAAGAGATTGTTGGTGTCAACAGTTACTTTGGCCCAGAAATGTACATCAAAGTTCCTAACCCACAATAAGAACATCTACACCCCTAAGTGATGTGTGTGTGTGTGAAAGAGATCCCTTTCCCCATGGGTTTCCGAGATTTGCTCAGTAAACAAAAATACGGCCCGACAAAAGGCTGGACAGCTTGACAGACGTCTGAGCAATGAACCAATACCAGACACTTTTTCATTTTGAGGCAAAACAAGAAAGTGACCAAACAAATGGTCTCAAAAATTAAATGTGTTCAACGAAAGGAAACAGGTAAAGCTTTACAAAAAAAGTTCACAAAACTTATCAATTGTGAGACTTGTCACGTCTTAAAACCCTTTCAAGCCCGAATTTACCACTGTCATCCAAGCCGTGAATTGCTGTTGCAATTCTCGACTCGTAGTGGATGAAGTGGTAAGTGCAAAAAATATGTTGTTATTATTAAAACCGTTCCATGAACATTCACGTTCTAAAACCACTAGGTGTAGAAAATCGAGTGAGTCATTTATCAGAGATGCAAAATTATGCTTTTTTGGCATAGTGAGGGTTTAAAGGGTTAAGATCAATGCAATCCAATGAAAGATTCAGGATATAATTATTATCACATTCACAAGCTATTTGAGTTTGGGAAATGTGAGAGATAAATAAAATTCATCAGCTAATCAATTTGTGGTGCAAACACTATATAATAGTCATCCAGATAATATTGGGCATGTTTAATTATTCATGTTCCACTAATAATTTGATAAAAATATACTGACATCACACTCTTTTGCGGTCTCCATGTTCTTGCACCAGTATCCAGGTCCACGGGTACAGTTTTTTGCACCAAGTAATTCTCTCTTCTGTTGATGCATCATCACATTGGGTTGTTGTTTTTGAGCAGTCATAAGACGTGTCAGACTAACATGCAGTGGTTTACTCATAACAGTTTGGTTGCTGCACAGACCTAGGAGCTGAAACATTACAAATACAAGAGTCAAGGAATATGATTTTCATGTATCAAGCCCTGTGGTATGGCGTCATCCACAGGTTGTGACATCTTGATGCTGTGACAGCTGTATAACAGATCATTACCGGAATGCCTATGAAATCAGGTGCCAATGTAAGCGACAGTGAAAATGACGCTTAAATGACACAGCCACACAAGTCAATGAGCAACATCATCACAGGTGCGTGTTATTCTCACGGTTTACCCCACTTTCTCATGGGTCTATCCTCATTTACGAACATGATCAGTGTAATGGGTCAATGAGATCCATCTCCAACAAAAATATGCTGCAGCCTATTAATCATCGCTTAAAACAGTTCTAATTTTATTTGAAAAATACTTTACTACGTGGTTGTCATCACAGATGTTTATATGAAAATAAATATTGTCTTTTTGTATCTGAGTGTAATCTTATGGGATCTTTTGCCATTTTAAACAAATGTTTTGACACTAGTTTTACGAGGTTCAGACAAAAAGTTTTAAAGTTAATGGAATTTCCCATTAAACTGCAAATGTAACCCGAACATATGTTAAACTGGAGATAAAATTGCACTGAAGTGCAAATATGTGTACCGACTTGGCAAAATGAGTCGTAAGGTGGAGTTTGACAAACGATGGGATCATGCTAGGTCTTAAAGGCAAAATCACCTTGATTTGCCCTACAGGTCTTTCTAATTTCTATAAGTTTTTATTTTCATATCATTACTCTCAGATCATAAACAAGATCATTTACACTCCATTTAGCGATTTTTGTTTCTGTTTACATGTTATCGTCGCAACAATCTCTGACAAGTAGGAGATCTGAAAATCGGATCTGATGTAATCTGAAAATACTGACATCAAAAAGCTCTGGTACACACTGCTAAAGCTTCAAAAATATTAGACCCACACATTTATTATTTTAAAAAAATGGGATCGAAATCAATATCAATTTTCCCTGAATAATTTTATTACATTTGCTTTATTTTTTAAAAAGGGGGATGCCCAATAAGGCTACTTACTGTGCATATCTCATTAGGGTCTGCAACCTGAGTAATGTAATGGATCAGTGATGGTGCATACTGAGCAATCATATCAGTGCACTGAAAAAAATACAAACCACATTTAGTGATTTTTATAAGCTGCACCAGGTAATTGTCATATAGAAAAGGGCAACATGATCCGAATGGAAGGCAGAAATTGCTAGATAAACATTGAGCACTAGGTGTGTCTCACAAAGCATCAGTACATCTATGGTAAAATCTATGAATTGAGAAGAATTTCAGTAAATTTATTAATTCTCCCTGCCGAGATCGACAGTAAAATACATCATGTGCGACATTTGTCAGAAGCATCATCTAATTGCTATTTTAACCCTTAAAGAGAGGATTTTTTTATGAAAACCTTGAAGGCCAAAAGGTTTTTTTTTAAATTTGGAATCATCATAACTGTCTTAGTCAGCTATTTCCAATTTATTCGCATACCTATGTTCTGGGTCTACGTCCATTAGAAATATTTTCACTCCTACAGTGCGGGGATTGACGTTAGTCTTCAGAATCTGACGTCTAGAGACGTCAGATTCTGATGATTAAAGTCCATCCAGACGTCAGATTCTGAAGACTAAAGTCGATCCCCGAGCTGTAATGTTTATTTTTCTAGAGTAGAATACAACACTCATTCATATTAATATATATTGGATAACAAAGACTAAAGGCTTCTGGAATTTAAGTACTTACTTGTTGCTGCATTTCAGTTGGTAGAAAGTTGCATACTTTATCAGCAATGGCCTCAACTTCCTGTACAGTTGCATTTTCTTCAAGGAGACTCTCCATATATTGAATCACTGTTTCACAAACTCCACATTCTTCATTGTTTGCAGCTGTTGCTTTTAGAAGGACTGCCAGAACAGTGATCAGACATAAATCTCCCTTATATGTGTATACTAGAATTTCATTATCAAACCAGATCAATCCAGAATATTGTGTATTACTTATTGGGTACTGTATCAAATTGTTACAAATTTCCAGTCTTTTTATGAAATTTAAACAAAAATGTTAAGTCTTATTCTTATTGCCTTTAAATATGGTGACTACCAAAACTGTGACTGCACTTCACAACTTGTGATAATGAAGACATAAATCTGGTACGTAATCAAAACAAGCAAGACTCTATGGATACTTGACAATCAGAATCCGCAGCTTCTCATTGAATTAAATTTCTATCTTAACCCTTTAAAACCCCACGATGCTTTAAAGCATCATTTTGCATCTCTGAAAAATTACTTAATTTCCTACAACTAGTGGTTTTAAAGCCCGGTTTTCGTGGAATTGTTTTAAAAATAACAGTATCTTTTTTTTCATTTGCCACCCACTTCAAGTCATCTTCATCCACTACAAGTCGAGAATTGCGACAGCAATTCGCGGCTTGTAGTGGATGAAGTAACTATGGAAAATTCAGGCTTGAAAGGGTTAAGTACTTTAACTGTTCCTACAATGTCAAGGACACACAACTGGAGCCTCGAGATTCAGTACATCGGACACTGATCAGCAGGGCCAAAGAATTTAATTTCACTGGCGATTTCAACCTATGCACACCTACTGGGCACTTTATTCTTTTTCCTTGACCTATACATCCATGTATTTCGCTAAGCAAATTTGAAATGATTATTAAATGGCCAGAATTGCATAGCTTTTATCTGTGTGAAATTGATAAAAATGTTTCCTGCTGTAGTGTAACAAAATATGCAGGTACAAAATTGTCTTTTATAGCCATAAAGTACAGCCCAACTGGGACTGCATAATTATGTTTTTTTTATATATATATACGGTTTGAAGGAATATTCAAACATAAAACAGTAGTCCCCCTCTTATGCATGGACCCGTTATGCCATCTCTGAACGCATGCATAAGAGAGGTGCGTGCATAAATGGGGGATGCAAAATTGAAGATGACCAGATAGTTTGATGTTTATATTTTTATGATATATTAATGTATCATAAATATTTTCAGAGTATATTGATACACCATAATTCATACATTTTATTCTAATTTTCCATTCTTTATCCTCTATTTTGGCTTGCAAATTATTTTTACTCTTATAATAGGAATTCTTATGATTTACCTTCAATTGCTTTAATATTTTTTGCAAATAATTGTTGTAACTTTGCATAAGCAGCTAGGTGTGAGGCTATGTTTAACAGCAAGTTCAACCATAGTGTTCACTGGGAAAGAGCAAAGGCTGTGGGGAGGCATTGTCAAAAATATGTCTATCACTCTACCTGGTAATACACGTATCAATCTAATTGTTACACTAAGATATGTTACACCAACCTTCTGTGTTATTGTTTGGGGCTAACCATGTACGTAACATACATGACTTTAGCGATGACATAACGCCGCCTGTATAACAACTAACTTACAGTGATGAGCTATAATGTATAAGATGTTTATTATCACGGCATTGTCAAAACTATGTCTAAGGCAGTGATAATCCAGTAAACATGACCAATATCGGCTTAATGTTGGTTCATTGTCTTCAACGCTGGCCAACTTTAAATGAACATCAGTGTATCACGTGCACTTGGAAGGATCAATGGATGAGGGAGTAGAGGGGGGAGAGTTAATCCAGCCAGTTTGTAGAGGGTTACAGCTGACCACTTTACTGTGTGTATGTGTACAGCTGTGTAGGCATACACTAGCACTGTTTAACCAGTGCTGGTTGGAGGTTGGCCCAGCATCGAAGATGTGTGAGCTCTACACACTATCTCGTCAGCGTGTCAACCAGCAGATACAGACATGACGCAACGCGGCGCCTGTACATCTTTCACAATAAATTGGCCCAATGCTGTCTAAATGATGGGAATGTGTCGAGAGACGTGGCACGAGAAAGAAACCTTCACAGCAAACACGGAACGTTCACCCAATGTTCATTCACTGCCGAGCCGTCTGCGATGTCAGCCCAATAAATTACATCGACATCTAAGCAAACATTATATTATGAGACATGGATCAAATGCTGGATTAATGTCGTGCCAACGTCCGGGCGTTGGGGCAACATTAAGCCAACATTGGACCAACGGCTCTGTTTCACTCGTATTGTTTGCTGTGTATAAGTAACAGTCAGTATGCATGTACACCCAAGTATAGGCTAATGTATGCATACACCCCATCTCCAGCTTGCCCTTCTTAGTGCCTGCCGCCAAGCTGACGTAACAAGTGACGGCGAGAAGGGGGGGGGGCGGTGTCTGCCGTCTGGGTGGGGGGGGGGGGGGGAAGATTGATCAGTGATAGGTGGGTACGCATAATCTGGGCGAAGTTCCCACGCACGCCAAAAAATAGCGCACGCATAACGTTCGTGCATAAGTGAGGGATGTTTTAGTGGTGGGTCCTTCCGTGCAAAAAATACGCATGCATAAGAAGGGTTCAAGTTGTCGGGAGGGTGCGTACGAGGGAGGGACTACTGTACTTGTAAAATATCCCACAAATTCATAGAATAGTGTTTGTAATGTGCTCATTTACTGAAATCATGCCATCTTGGGAATGTCTATTTTCATAAATAGGAATATCTTCCGTCATTTAAAACTGTAAATTGGGTCAGTAATTCCTGTTTTAAAAGAATGAAAAATAAAAAAAATAAAAATTCAGCAGCGCAATAATTAAACAAAAATTATTTGATTATTTTTAATAATACAGTGTGTTATTGTTTTTTAAGTCTAGAACACAATAGAAACACAAAGTAATATAATTTGAACACAAATGTATTGAAATGTGCTCAATAAATGAGAAAAGGTGTGAAGTTACATACATGGTACCAGTAGGTTAAAGGTAGGTCAAAGCCCACAAATCTACACCCCCGGGAGGTGTGTGTGTGTGTACAAAATTTAGAAGAAATCCCATAAGGAATTCACTCCAGAAATGAGATTGTTAGTTTGTAAGCTATTTTGGTTCAGAGATGTAGGGGCAAAAGTAGGTTAGAGGTTATGACCACCAGAAGGCACACCCCTTGGGATATGTGCAGATGCAATTTGAAAGAAATCAGTCATAAAATCCAAATGACTTAAATTAAATAAATACTGGCAGAAAGGTAGTTTGTGAGCAAAAGAACTGGCTCACTGCTGTACATTTTATTACTTCATTATCATGTAACATGACATTTCAAGTCTACAACATCGTCAACATAGCACTAAACTATGTAGAATAATTAAATTACTGATACCTTAAAAGGGAAAATGTTAGAAATTGTTAGCAATACACAAATTCTTTTCGTGTGGATAAATTTGCTGTTGAGCCGTTACAGTCTGCAAGATAAGAGCATTCCATTTAATCAGCTGACAATATTCACAATACTTACGATGTGAAAACTTCTCAATTATCACAAAACATTGGGGAATAAAAAAATTGACAGAATAATATTGGCTGATCTAACCCCCCTGGCAGAAACCATTAATTGGAACACTCTTTTTGGAGGAGGAATAAATCAGCATTTCAAAGACAATCAGCGTCTCCTAGAAAATAAAATATACCTGAAATTACCACAAATCGCCCAAGGGGTTTAAGAAATATGCTCTGGAAAGGAGAATGGAGACAGACAGGTGGACGTATTGAGGTTGTTTGATTTGAATATTAGACAACAAAATATATCTGACGACCACAAATTTATCCACTGTTATAACCCCCACCTAACAAAGGGACTGGGGGCTGTGTGATTATAAAGGCGAATAAATTTGTGTTTGTCAGATATATTTTTCTGTCTAATATTCAAATCAGGCAAAATGAGCTTCAAATAATACTAGTGTCAGGGAAATGATGTCAAATTGAACCAACCTTTCTCTTGCCGTTTTGAGGGGCACAATCCTAAAGTAGAGCACACAAGTTCAGGGCTCAATTCTGCTTTCAGTAAAATAAAAACAGTGGGACCATATTCCTCGACGAAGTCCTGGCACTGTTGACTTATTGTGTCTGGCAACAAACTGCACACCTTATCCAATGCTGCTATAATTTCAGACTGTATGAAAAAAATGTTAGTATGAAAAAACGCATAGGAAAAAAAATTATAGCCTGGGAATTTTTTTTTATTCTTACAGCACTGAGCTGCCTTATCTCAGTTACAATTGCTTGAAATCATGTCATGCGAGTGCAATCCACAGCTTCAAGTGACAAAAACTTCTGGTCTCTTGGTTTATATAAAAATATTTCAGCGATGCAAGGGTTTATATATTTTTCATTAAAAAAATTACAGTTGACAATAGCCCACCGATAAATAGCCATAAAGTGGCCATTTTGATTTTTAGCAACATGCAGAGCAAATTATAGGAGGATACATGAAAACTTTGCAAGTTTATAGAGCCACAAGGAAATGTTGACACCAATAGAGATGCCGACGATACCTAACTTCAATCGCAATAGCCCACCTTTCTAAGATGGCTGCAGGGATCTTTTTCTCTCATTTAAAATTTTTTCCTCCAAAATGTTTCATTAATGGCATATAATTACATTGTACAAAGAATTAACTCAAATCCTTAGACATCGTGCCACAGATATTTAACTCACATAAATCATTTGAATTGACAGGTGAGGAACTAATGTGCAGCGGGAGAGTACAAAAAAAATTGAATAAGTATGTGGGTAAATCATCTACCTGAGTTGCATTGTTCCCAAGCATTTCATCCACTTGTTTCATTACAAACTCACACAAAACACATTCAGTTGTAGAAGACTTGACATCTTTCTTGGGGAGAGGTTTGTTAAGAAGACGTTCTGGCTGTATTTGGTCTGTGACACATGCTCCTAATGATTTACAAATGGTATTTGGATCCTGAAGCAAAATTTTTTATTTTACGAAGCAATACATTAATAAAATTGTGCATGACAAGTACAGTTTTTGCTCTGATAGCTTCTAAATTTGAAAAGCAAGACAAACTAGATTTAAGTGTTTACTATGTAAACACCCAAGAAGGCTCCCCCTCCCACTTTTCAAATATGAGTTATACATTAATTATAATTTTAGCAGATAATCAATTTGTACATGTAATTATCAAGTAATATTATGAGGCGGAGGCTAGCAGCTTTAGGCTAGAGTGATAAGGTTCTAATTTGAAGAAAAAAGACTAAAGATGGCCGCCATGACCCGGATATTTTCCAAAACTTTTTGAAAAATAAATGCAGTAAAGAAAATACTACTACTATGCACTATGTAGATTATTGAGTATATCGGATGAGTGGCTTTAAAGTTATCAGGGTGACAAGGTCCTAAATTGACGAAAAAAGATTAAAGATGGCCGCCATGACCCAAATATTTTCCCTAACTTTCTGAAAAATTGATGCAGGCTAGGAATTATCACTACTATGCAGCATTTTGAATATTGAGTATATCGGATAAGCGGCTTTTGAAGTTATCAGGGTGACAAGGTCCTAATTTGACGAAAAAAGATTAAAGATGGCCGCAATGACCAAAATATTTCCCCGAACTTTCCTAAAAATTGATGCAGCCTAGTAATTAATAGTTGCATCCAGTATGTTGAACACAAAAAGAATCGAAAAAGCGGTTTTGTAGATATCAGGGTGACAAGGTCCTAATTTGACGAAAAAAGATTAAAGATGGCCGCCATGACCCGGCCATTCTTCGGAAGTTTCTGAAAAATTGATGCAGGCTAGAAATTAATACTACTATGCAGTATATTGAATATTGAGTATATCAAAGTGAGAAAGTTATTTTGTAGATATCAGGGTGACAAGGTCATTATTTGACGAAAAAAGATTAAAGATGACAGCCATGACCTGAATATTTTACCAAACTTTCTGAAAAATTGCTACAGCCTAGGAATTAATACTTGCATCCAGTAAGTTGAACACAAAGTGAATCGAAAAAGCGGTTTTGTAGATATCAGGGTGACAAGGTCCTAATTTGACGAAAAAAGATTAAAGATGGCCGCCATGACCCGGCCATTCTTCCGAAGTTTCTGAAAAATTGATGCAGGCTAGAAATTAATACTACTATGCAGTATATTGAATATTGAGTATATCGGATAAGCAGCTTTGAAGTTATCAGGGTAACAAGGTTCTAATTTGACGAAAAAAGATTAAAGATGGCCGTCATGACCCGGATATTGTTCCAAACTTTCTGGAAAATTAATGCAGGCTAGGAATTAATACTACTATGCAGTATGTTGAATTTTGAGTATATTGGATAAGCAGCTTTAAAGTTATCAGGGTGACAAGGTCAAAATTTGACGAAAAAAGATTAAAGATGGCTGCCAGGACCGGAATATTTTCACAAACTTTCTGAAAAATTGATGCAGCCTAGGAATTAATATTTGCATCCAGTATGTTGAACACAAAAAAGAATCGAAAAAACGGTTTGGTAGATATCAGGGTGACAAGGTCCTAATTTGATGAAAAAAGGTTGAAGATGGCCGCAATGACCCGAATATTTTCCCGAACTTTCTGAAAAATTGATGCAGCCTAGGTATTAATACATGTATCCAGTATGTTGAAAACTAAATGAATTGAAAAAGCGGTTTTGTAAATGCGGTGTCCATGCGCGCCGCCGCCCGCGCCGCCGGATGACACCGTACAAAAACTAAATGCCTGGGGAATTAATGCTAATGGCTGCAGTGTCTGTTATGATATATTGTGAGCTCATTCCTCATCACAATCATATTAGACAAGGGCAGTTTTAAGATGTAAAATTTGAGAATAATTAGGTATAAAATATTTTATTATCACAGCCAACAAAAAGAACAGTAAAAAGAAACAAGACTACATAAGTCCAGGAGCTCCCGCTCCGAATTAGAATTTGATTTAAGCAATTTTGTGGAGGGTTATTAATGTAGTCCTAGGCTAGGTCAAAAATCAAGACGCAAGCCAACTAGGTCTAAGAGGCTCAGTCTAAGAGTAAGATAAGAACTAGACACTAGACACTAGACAGTCTATTAGAGATTGCAGACCTCCATTGAAATTGATGATCCTAATCAGTATCCCAGTAATGGTCTACCTGTCTGGCAGGGTTTACCCGATGTCAGGCCAATCGAGGTAAATAATGGCTGATTTACGGTCATTTTGAATTTGATATAGACTAGGTAAAAAATTTCAGGGTGCATCCTTGAATGGTTTTCATGATATTCCGCAAAATATTTCAGTCGGATTTACCGATGTCATAAATTAGGTCAAAGTGCTGGGTCAACTTCAAGGTCAAGGTCCAAAAACCTGAAGAGCACAACTAGGGACCTTAGAGAACATGTATGTGCAATATGATATGTAATCGGCCCATTACTTTTCGAGATCTGCTCCGGAAACGAAGTGTGCGTCAAAACGTCTAAATAGGTCATAGTTCTGAACCAAAAGTAGGTCAAAGTTCATATACCCCCAAAAGGCACAACTAGACCCCTTGGAGGTGTTGTGTGAAAAATTTGAAGACAATCGGACAAGTACTTTCAGAGATATGCTCCGAAAAACGAAATTTCTCCTCTGCGACCTTGCTTATAGAATTCAGATTAAAAATATTTTAACCTCTCCATTATCCACGTGGAAGTAACCCACATACCAAAAATTGTTATCCTAGCTTATTTTCTTACAAAGTTATAGGCAAAAGAAGAAAACAGAGGCGGAATCCATAGCTCCCCCCGTCTCACCTACGGTGACGGCGGGAGCTAAAAAATCAGTTGAAAAAATAAAGTATTAAGAATTCAAAAGTATCCAAATATTCCCAAGAAAAATATATATATAATTGTCAATTTAAAAAAACCCACCCAATTTTCAACACATCAAATGAAAATAGCCTGTATGCGACTAATATGTATATGACTTACCAGCTCGCTTACAAGAAGTTCAAACATAATAGGGGCATATGTGTCTACAGATGACTCGCACTGAAATAAAAACCACTTATAAAGATTATAAATATCACAACACAATACCGTAACACTCTTAAAATTGTCAAATTGGTCTGACCACTGATAAACATATTTAAATCATATAAAAATCTGTTTTGAATAGCAGGCTCAGCACGCTCTTTCAGTCTCAATCAATGTGGAGAATAAATCCACGCAATAACTTAAAGCATAAAAAAATAACTAGATGCAACTGTTTTTGCCATGAAATGCATCCCCATTAGATACTGCAGATCTGGTGATATTCACATGGTTTTAATTTTCGAGAATTTCGCGAGGACAAATTTGCAAATTCAAAAATCTCGCGAAATTTAATATCATAATACAGATACTAAAGAAAAATGAAAATTAGCAAATTCTAAACTCTCTGGAAAGTCCCAAAATCAGTAATTCGCGAAAATTTAAAAAACGCAAAAATTACCAGATCCACAGTATTTACAGGTCAGTTCATTAAAAACATCCACCACCAACACAAAATTTGTTTACCCCTAAGCTAAACATGCATCCAGCACCTGCGTTCAACACATGTGTCCAGCACATGTGTCCTGCATCCAGGCCATGCTCACACATGTGCTTACACATGTGTCCAGCACATGTGTCCACATGTGTCCAGCACATGTGTCCAGCACACTTCCAGCACATATATCCAGCATGTGTCCAGCACACTTCCAGGACATGTATCCAGCATGTGCATGTACCCAACCATGGTAGCAGATACAACATTCTACCAGCTGACAATGTTATGGAAGTTTAGTTACTTGCCTTGGATTGAAGATCACCCAAATTCCCACAGAAATGTTTTTTAATGAAACCTTGAATGTCGGCCTGGAAAAAATAGGATCATTAATTAGCATTTACAGTTTTGACAATTTTTTCAGTTAATTTTTCCACAATTTTAGTGGCTTTCTACCGCACCTGCAAGCCTCACATGCCGCAAAAGGTGATCAGATTCTAAGGTATTATATAAAGAAATGGGGAGAAAGCCAATGACAAATGTGGCAGCATTTTTTCAGGGGGTCGCACACAAATGGCCTCTTTAAGAAGAGTATTAAAACCACTCCAGTCCATACCCTTATGTGGGAAACCCACAGTTATGTGGAGAAATAAACACTAAATAATAAAACAACATCTGTATGCATACATTTAATTCTACACATGTTCCAAAGCCAGTAAACGCGTCAACTATTGTATGGTAGGTGTCCTTCGCCAATCAACCAGTCAGCTGATAACTGTACTCCCTTCTACCTGTACTCCTTTCTAAGTAATCAACAGATCAAGCTGAGGAGACACAATATGGATGCTACATTTCATCAAAGGTCCAACATATCCCAATAAAAGTGTTTGTATTGTCATCAACAAATATCTACAGAATAAATTTACATCAGTGTACACGTGTGTAATCAGTATGCTGAGAAGCCAATCAGACAGGAGTGGTGATACCATACACTTCGCTTCGAGGGCTCTGATCAATGTGATAAGGACATTGCTTAATACATGTAGTGTTCATAAATTTTATACTCTATAAAAAGAGTTTCACAAAATTTCTTTATAGCCATTACCTGTAAATCTTTACTCTTGTCCAGATCGCTCAACAGATCAAACACACCTGTGCAAAAGGCACACTTTTCCCCACTTCCATTTCTCTGAAAAAAGTCAGTATATATTTTTGACATATATATGCATAGGTAAATTCAGAAAGCATATATACAAGCAGGAGGGGCTCCTGCATCCATTTAAGTGCATCTTTAAGTGCAAAATAATTATGGAGAAAAATTGCAATCATTTTTAAAATAAAAACATACTCCTGAAAAAACCCCTAAAAGATAATAATAAACTGGTTAGGCCACTACAATAATTTGAAATGCTATGCGCTACACCTCAGGGCTAGACACTAACTAATTGGACCTACTTGCCCGAAGGACAGGAAAATTTATCACTTGCCCGACTTGCCACTAACATGCATTGTCTGTTGTGACAGTAATTGAAATTTAAAATACTGCAAATTGAAACTATTACTCAGGGGGCCACTGCCTGTAAATTTTTTTACTTGCCCACCCCCCCCCCCCCGCCTAAAATTGGTTGCCCCGGGTGATCGGGCAACCGTTAGTGTCGAGCCCTGCACCCAAAAATGCCTTTCACTTGAAAAAATGTCCTTACAATGCCTGAGTGTACTTCAACTTCGAGAAGCAACTACAAAGGCATAATTGTGACAAGACTGATCCTAGGGATTGTTATGGAGGCAAGATTGGTCTCGGAAGTCACTATAGAGGTACTACATTATCTTCTGATGTATAACCTACTACTTTTTTTACTCTTTGGAAGGCCAGGTACGGCTATATAATTGCGGGCATGCATAGTCGAAGTTTGAATTATATGGTTAAATTTGTACTGTAGTATATCGCCGTCTATAATGATATGTTTTTCTGTACTTCACGGGCGGGCAGTCACTCGGCAACGTTAAAAATTGCGGTGGATAGCCAGTAAATGGCCCCACTCTCACAGTTAACAGCCACACGTAATCAGGTAATGCATCATTGTATATGTGACATTTTATTGACACAGACCGCGAGACAACGCGGTTAACCCACAAAAAATTTATCATCGCATTTCATCTTAGGACATAACGGGGGTTTAATATAACAGTGCACTAAATGCTCTCAGGTTACATCCAATGGAACAAAGTCTTATATGACTTTAGCATTTAAATCTAAACTCTAAATGAGTTGAAAGTCAAGATGGCAGTTCATATAATATGGAATAGCTTGTATAAGGCCTAAATTAAAAAAAAGCTTGTTTCGGATTTTTAACATTTTTCTCAAAAAAATATTTTTTTGGAGTCTTAGCGAACGTGTCCTGCCATTTTCCGAAAATACTCGATCAGTCGGTTAACATGCAGCGATTGGGTTTTGTCTAAAACTCAAATTATCCGAGCATTCTAAATGAAATTTTGGAAAATTGCTATGGTAGAAACGCCAGTGGTCGCCTTTTCGGTGTTTTCGACCAATACCAATGGAAGATCAGACTACATTACTTAGCTATGGGAACGAGACCAACTAAAATTTTGTCCCACCGGCGAGCGAAAAAAACCCGCTCCCTCATGACTTTTTACGCACTGCGAAATCTGAAAATTTTTGTTTTCAAGGTCTGGCAGGAAAAAACAAAAGTGACACAAAATAAAATAAAACTAAAATTATAAAAATTGACAACAATTCGGCAACACACATAATGATAAGTTCTGGCCTTAGATGTTGTTAGTTTTTTAAACTGCGAATCCCTTTTTAAAATTTCATCATCCCGTTTGGCATTGTGGTTTATTTTGGCGAGTGATCACTCGCCTCACCACTTTTAGGTAAGCTTTTTTTCACTCACCACATTTTTTCAAAAGGCCTGAAAGTGTTCATTTTGATCCCCATAAGAAATGGTATTTTAGTCGCCAAATAAGGACTTTTTTATTATTTATCTTATTTTCAAAAAAAAATTCTCTGATAATGAACCAATTAGGGACGCCATATCCGTAAACCATTTTTTTAACCAGAGGCCAGCCAGCCAGCCCCCATAGTGCCTCGCCCGGGGGATTTTTTATGGCGCATCTTTCCTGAACTCTCACATTGTTTGTCACAGTATTGGCCTAACAGAACACAATTTGGTATTTATACTAGAAAGAGTGGTTTGGAAACGAAATTTCCAAGATAATGAAGAAAACAATTAAAAATGACCGGAAGTCGGCCATTTTTGAATTTTTTGCTTTGTTTTTGAGTTGGAAACTTTTTCCTGAAACATGCTAAAAAGTATTTCTTTGTTGGTGGCCCTAGTGATCAAAGCTTTTATTAAATGGGAATTAAAAGTCACCAAAAATCCCCTGGTGGTATCTGATGACTGTGTGAAGTATGAGGAAGCAGAAGTACATAGATCAGCTATCATGCAAGATTTCCGAGATAATGAGAAAGAAAATAAAAATGGCCAACTGGCGGCCATTTCAGATTTATTAGTGCGAAATTTGTCATGGGTTATCCTTGTGTGTGACATTACATTTTCTTTTATATTCATGGTCCAGCTATTTTGCATTTTTTGAGTTGAGAAAATATCACAATATTACTAAAATTCAAAATGGATGCTAAACGACCATTTTTAAATTGTTTGAATTGCTCCCAAAAGATAATCAGGTCATTGGCTGACATAGCTGAACATATCTGCTAAATTAAAAGAACTGATGGAAACTTTTTCCTAAAAAGGCGCTAACGAGCATTTCTTAGTGGCCATAATAGTAATTAAAGGGTTGATGATTTGGAGATCAAAATGTCACCAAAACAATTCCCCAGTGGTATGTGAAGGCTATGTGAAGTATGAGGAAGCCGAAATTGATAGATTAGTAGCTATCTTGAAAGCAAATAACTGCGGCGGCGGCGGACCGTGTGGAATACAGAGGGCTGCCTAATTACAGATAAAGTCGATGATGATCGTAAGTCTGCCATTTTGGTATTTAATCAAGTTGACATTTTCGAGTGCATATCCCTCACTGAAATCACACATTTCGTTTTATAGTTATGGTTTAGCTATCTGGCACAGCTTTCCTGCTATTACCAACAATAAAGTCAATAATGGCCTCAAGTCAGTAATTTTGAATTTGATTGGGTCGACATTTTTCAGGGCATATCCCTCACTGAAATCGCACATTTTCTTTCATAGTAATGGTTCAGCTATTAGCTTGCCAGATATCAGGCAGAATAAAGTTACTAATTGCCCAGTCACCAATTTAAATTTGATTGAGCCTACATTTTGCAGGGTACATTTTGCAGACACACCACACATTTAGTTTTATAGTTATGGTCTAGCTATCTGGCACGGTTTGTCAGATATCAGGCATATTGAAGTTAGCTATGGCCGATAGTCAGTCATTTTGAATTTGATAGAGTTGAAAATTTTCAGGGCTCATCTCTACCTGAAACCGCACAGTTTGCTTTACACAATGGTCTAGCTATCTCGCAGAGTTTGCCAGACATCAGGCATATTAACTCTTACAAGATTCAAATATTTTTATATAAACCAAGTGGAAAAAAATGGGGTTTTTTTAATTTGAAATTATTATAAAGGTCTTAGTTAGGTTTTTCTGCTTCATTTAAATATCTATGTTATGGATCTACGGTCAATACAATTTATTAAAATTCTTTCAGTGCAGAGATCGTCTTTGATTCTGACGTCTAAAGACGATCCACACGCTTTAAGGGTTAAAATTTATTATGGCACATCTACACCCGCTAAGGAATGTGTGTGTGCAATATGAAAGAAATCCTCTCATGGACTTCCAAGATCTGCTCCCGAAATGAAATGCAGACAGATATCAGGCATACTAAATTCAACAAGACTACATAAGTCCAGGAGCTCCCGCTCCGAATTAGAATTTGATTTAAGCAATTTTGTATAGGGTTATTAATGTAGTCCTAGTCTAGGTCAAAAATCAAGAAGCAAGACAACTAAAAACTTAGGGTGCATCCTCCCCCGAAACCACAAATTTTGTTTTATAGTAATGGACTAACATCTAGCACAGTTTGCAAAATATTGGGCATGTGAAAGTAAATAATGGCCGATAGAGGGCCATTTTGAATTTGATCAAGTCAAAATTTTCCAAGATGCATCCTCAGGTCAAATCTCACATTTCATTCTACAGTAATGGTCTAGCCATCTAGCACGGTTTACCAAATATCGCCCATGTGAAAGTGAATAATGGCCGATAGGAGGCCATTTTGAATTTGATCAAGTCAAAATTTTTCAAGATGCATCCTCTCCTGAAATCTCACATTTTGTTTTATAGTAATGGTCTAGCCATCTAGTACGGTTACTAAAAACCGGCTATGTGAAAGTAAATAATGGCCGATAGGCGGCCATTTTGAATTTGATCGAGTCAATTTTTTTCAAGATGCATCCTCTCTTGTAATCTCACATTTTGTTTTATAGTAATGGTCCAGCTATCTAACACGGTTTACCAAATATCAGCAATGTGAAAGTAAATAGTGGCCGATAGGCGGCCATTTTGAATTCGATTGAGTCGAAAGTTTTTTAAAGGCATCCTCTCTCTAAACGTCACATTTTGTTTTATAGTAATGGTCTAGCTATCTAGCACGGTTTACCTGATATCAGGCCTATCGAGGTAAATAATGCTGATTGTCGGCCATTTTGAATTCGTAAGTTAAAAATTTTCAGGGTGCATCCTCCCCCGAAAACTCACACTTTGTTTTATAGTAATCAGGTAATGGTCTAGCCATCTAGCACGGTTTACCAAATATCAGCCATGTGAAAATGAATAATGGCCGAAAAGGCGGCCATTTTAAATTTGATCAAGTCAATTTTTTTCAAGATGCATCCTCATCTGAAATCTCACATTTCGTTTTACAGTAATGGTCTAGCCATCTAGCACGGTTGACCAAATAACGGCCATGTGAAAGTGAATAATGGCCGATAAGCGGCCATTTTGAATTTTATCGAGTCCAATTTTTTCAAGATGCATCCTCTCCTGAAATCACACATTTTGTTTTATAGTAATGGTTTAGCCATCTAGCACGGTTTACCAAATAACGGCCATGTGAAAGTGAATAATGGCCGATAAGCGGCCATTTTGAATTTTATCAAGTCGAATTTTTTCAAGATGCATCCTCTCCTGAAATCGCACATTTTGTTTTATAGTAATGGTTTAGCCATCTAGCACGGTTTACCAAATAACGGCCATGTGGAAGTGAATAATGGCCGATAAGCGGCCATTTTGAATTTTATCGAGTCGAATTTTTTCAAGATGCATCCTCTCCTGAAATCGCACATTTTGTTTTATAGTAATGGTCTAGCCATCTAGCATGGTTTACCAAATAACGGCCATGTGAAAGTGAATAATGGCCGATAAGCGGCCATTTTGAATTTTATCGAGTCGAATTTTTCCAAGATGCATCCTCTCCTGAAATCGCACATTTTGTTTTATTGTAATGGTTTAGCCATCTAGCACGGTTTACCAAATAACGGCCATGTGAAAGTGAATAATGGCCGATAAGCGGCCATTTTGAATTTTATCGAGTCGAATTTTTTCAAGATGCATCCTCTCCTGAAATCGCACATTTTGTTTTATAGTAATGGTCTAGCCATCTAGCATGGTTTACCAAATAACGGCCATGTGAAAGTGAATAATGGCCGATAAGCGGCCATTTTGAATTTTATCGAGTCGAATTTTACAAGATGCATCCTCTCCTGAAATCACACATTTTGTTTTATAGTAATGGTCTAGCCATCTAGCACGGTTTACCAAATAACGGCGATGTGAAAGTGAATAATGGCCGATTGGCGGCCATTTTGAAATTTGACAAAATGATTTTTTTCAAAATACATCCTCTCCTGAAGCCTTACAATTTGTTTTATAGTAATGGTGTAGATATCTTGAGCGGTTTTCATGATATTCCACAATATCAGGCCTGTCGAGGTGAATAATGGCTGATAGGCGGCCATTTTGAATTTTATCAACTTCAAATTTTCCAGGATGCATCCTCTCCTGAAACCTTACAATTTATTTGATATTAATGGTGTAGCTATCTTGAGCGGTTTTCATGATATTCTGCAATATCAGGCCTGTGGAGGTGAATAATGGCCGATAGGCGGCCATTTTTAATTTTATCGACTTGAAATTTTTCAAGATGCATCCTCTCCTGAAACCTCACAATTTGTTTTATAGTAATGGTGTAGCTATCTTGAGCGGTTTTCATGATATTCCGCAAAATCTTTCAGTCGGATTTACCGATGTTATAAATTAGGTCAAAGTGCTGGGTCAACTTCAAGGTCAAGGTCCAAAAACCTGAAAAGGCACAACTAGGGACCTTAGAGAACATGTATGTGCAATATGACTGTCATCGGCCCAGTACTTTTCGAGATCTGCTCCGGAAACGAAGTGCGCGTCAAAACGTCTAAATAGGTCATAGTTCTGAACCAGAAGTAGGTCAAAGTTCAAATACCCCAAAAGGCACAACTAGACCCCCTAGGGGTGTTGTGTGTAAAATTTGAAGACAATCGGACAAGTACTTTCAGAGATATGCTCCGGAAACGAATTGTTTACGGACGGCCCAACGGCCCAACGCCGTCACATCATCATTTTCTCCTCTGCAACCTTGCGTATTGAATTCAGATTAAAAATATTTTAACCCGTCCATTAGCCACCTGGAAGTAACCCACATACCAAAAATTGTTATCCTAGCTTATTTTCTCACAAAGTTATAGGCAAAAGAAGAGGCCAAAAAAAAACGGAGGTAGAATCCATAGCTCCCTTCGCTCACCTACGGTGACGGCGGGAGCTAATTAGGGATAATGGTTGGCCATGTAAGTGGATCAAATTTCATCAACCCCAAAAGGGACATCTACACTCCTAAGGGATGTGTGTGTGCAATATGAAAGAAAAACCCTGCCGTGGGTTTCTGAGATCAGCTCCGGAAACGAGATGCAGACAGACACACGGACGGCTGGACATCCGAGGCGACGCCATAATCCACGGCCCAACTTCGTCTGGCGGGGGAGAAAAAAGTAGGGCCTACAAGTAGAAACTTGCCTAAAAGCTGTGTACTGTCACTAAGTATAATATTGATCACAATAACAGATTCTCAATTAAAACATTGCAAAAGTTTTTGGTGGGCATCTTGTAAATTGGATGACCAAAGGCTTAGTGGGGGGGGGGGGGGGTCACTCACAGATATCCCCAGGATGCATAGTGACACATCTACTTAAAAAGAAAAAATGTTCAAATAACAAGAGAGTAATGCATACAACAAAAGGCAGAGTCAGCAGAAACAGAGTAAACACTATTTGAGCATATCCTGGGGGATTGTTCAATTATTAAATAAGAATACATTTATACACATGTATGTAACACACATACCACATGCTGCATCACATACCACATGCTGCATTGTTACTTTAAAAGTTATCAATATAAATGCAGCATTAATAATTACACTGCACCTGTTTCAATTTCTCAAGCTTCAGGTTGGCTAGGATATTTGCTGGGGTAAAGCTGCCATTACAGAAACCGAAGCTGCCGCATATCTGTGCTGGATCCTGATAAACAAAAACAATATTTAGTAATAACTACACTTAAAAAAATAATCAACAGCTATGACATTTACCAATACCTCAGTGACTATTACTAAGTTTAATCAACAGTTATGGCAATAAAAGAATTGTCATTGATATATTACAACCAGGTGTATTCCAGTGCCATTATCATCAGGCTAAGAAAGTGGCCATTTTTGAGAAAATCTCCTCAAGGTTTGCAAAATGTATTCAAATATGAATAGATTTGGAATTGATATTGAAATGACCTTTCTTCAAAGGTCAAAAGTTGTTCACTCACATGTTAAATCCTGTTAAGTGATCCTTAATATTGTAGTAGAACTATTATAGTGGAAGCTTCATTAGTTATACATTCCTGTGCCCTTCCAGAAAAATTCCAGCAGTCATACTTCTGGAGGGAGAGTTAACAATAAACAAGATATACACTTACAAATTCAGATGTCATTAGATCCAAGAGAGTTGGTACAAATTCTGTCACAAGTGATTTACACTGAAACACATTTGAAAAATATTATTGAAGACATGGAATATATGTAAAACACAGTATTTTAATAGTCAGTTTAATTTATAATACCAATAGTCTGGTAACCCTAGGTCATTTTAAAACGGTTTTACCCGCTGTTTAATGACTGAGGGAATGACGAGGGTCAGTATGTAACAGATATTATAATTGGCTGAGGGATTCCCTCATGGACCAATGAGAGATCATCTAACAATCTGAGCAATTTTTTAAGTGTAAAACTTTGTAAATTTACTGTTTTTCACAACCCATCTAGCTCCCAACATTAAGAGAGGCCTCACTATAGCTTCAGGTGTAATATTGAATCCAAATATTTTACGCGAGAATATAGTTTTATTATCTACAATATTATTATTTCCTATAACAATCGCGGAGCCTTTGTTTTGTCAGTTTTTATCCCAATGACTTCAAATGAAGCATTCACTAGTTGTAATTAACTTACTTCATCAGCTAGACTTCCCAGCTGTGTGCACAGCATGTCGTCAATATATTGTTCAAGTTCTTTCTAAAAAAGTTAAAGAATAAAACATTCAACATCAGTTTCAAAATTTGAAAGAGCATGACAAAGAGATTTACACAAATGTAATATTGGTAAGTGGAGATGAATCTTTACATCTACTACTAGTTGTGATACTACTAAATCACCAAAGTGTCCCAATTTTAAATAAATTGAAAATGGGTAGTGTTATCTTCTTCATGTTGACTTGGAAAGGATTTGGCTGATTTCAATATTTAAAATAGAAGGTACTGCAACTACAGAGGTAGTTTCTTATTAAAACCAAATTGTAATCATTTAAATATTCACAATATATGGTGACTTAGATGAGGTTTTCAACGCAAAAACATCAAAAACATCCACGTGAGAAACTGCCACCAAAAAAATCCAAAAAATCTGTATCAAGATTGCCTATTATATACAAAGAGTGATGCGCGGACCAACAGTTCTTAGATAATAAGTTTTCTAGAACTTCTAGAAAAAATTAAAATGGCTGAAAAGGGGCATACATAGTGCATACATAAAAAAATCATGAGTGTTTGAGACTAATGGTTCTCAGGATAATAAAAATAATAAATAACAAGAGGCCTGAAAACCTATATCATCACCCGCCATAAATTAGGTTTCAGTTTTTGCTGTCACAATTATTTAAAAAGTCGACTTGTGGTGGCCATTTTAAATTTCAGTAAAATCACCTGCACATTTCCAGAGTAATGTGATTCTAAAATGTGAATAATTTCCGACTACAATTTTTTGGTTTTTGCAACCACAAAAAATTATGAAGTTCATCCATGGCGGCCATTTTGAATTTCAGTAAAAACTTTAAAAATCACCTGCACATCTCCATATTGTGGAGAATGTAAATCTTGTAAAATTTGAATAATTTCCGCCTTCAATTTTTGAGTTTTTGCATCCAGAAAAAATTGAAGTCGATCTGTGGCGGCCACTTTGAATTTCAGCAAAACCTTAAAAAAAGTAACCTTCACATCTCCATATCTTGGGGAATGTGATTGTAAAATTTGAATAATTTCTGACTAAGTTTTAGAGTTTTGTGCCCACAAAAAATTTAGGGGTGACCTATGGCGGCCATTTTAAATTTTGGTAGCATCTTTAAAAAATCACTTGCACATCCCCATGTTGCTAGGAATGTCATGTTAAAATTTCAAAAAAAATTGACAAGTAGTTTTTGAGTTTTTGCGCCCAAAAGAAAACGTGATGCCTGACGGAATCCTGGAGCAACTAAAATCCCCCTTTCCCTACTGGCGGGGGATGAAAAATGGTCCACCATTTTCAGGAAAATGCCAGCCATTTTATTGAAAAGTGACCGAAACCTTGCCTTTCAAAGCCAGGCACATAAGTGACTACATACAAAATCACAAGCGTTTCGGATTAGTTGTTTTTGCAATATCGCGTTGACAATTCAGCTGCCTCAATGTCATGAACACATACATGCCTCCTGGATGATACACAAATCCTCTATCCACTATTTTCAAGATCTATGGCCACAGTCAGCCATTTTGTTTATAATGGATTCTCAACAGAAGCTAAACAGATCATGAGAATCACAGGGAGAACCATTAAGTCAAAATTAAATTTGATCCAACCAACAGTTCATATCACCTTGGTGGCCATTTTGAAAAAAAAAATTAAGGCTCGATGCATGTAAAAAATATATGGAAGAATTTCCGGGCATGTGCATGTAGGCCTAAGTCATGTAGAAAGATTTGTGAAAACTAAACTAAATTCACAGTCAGTTCAGTTATTAGTGAGAGTTGCAGGTGAGGTGGTGTCGTAGAAAAATGCTAAAAACCATAAAAATTCCTCTATAGTATAGGGGATGTTTAAGTTAAATCAAACAATCAATCAAGCCTTGTGGTGCTGGAACTGTATTCGTAGGATTTCAAGCATGTTCAAGATCAATAGAAATATCACTAAATTAGATAAAATAGTTTTGGTAGATGCTTCCAAAGTTAATCCAATAATTTCAATATTATTTTAGTCATTTGAAGCTGAGAATTGGTTCAAATGCATGAAAAATATTCACAATTGTGTTAGCAATTCCAGCTTTGAATGAATGAAAAATACTCACAAACAATTCAGCAGCACAAGGGTTAAAATGGCAAGTAAAAAAACACAGACCTCCATTGCTGGACTTGTCAACATTTCTTTCATGTCTTGCAAGAATTTCTTGCAGTCGGTACAGATAGGCTCCACCTTTGGTGCAGATGACTGCAAAAGTAATGTGCTGATAGTAAATAATTTGATACCCATTTAATTATTTTGCTACAGCTCCATACCATCGATTTAATTTGTTATAAATGTAACAAGAGCACACTCAACAATAGCCCGACACCATTATTGAATGCAGAACAAATTTGAGCAGGATGTGTTAAAAACTTCAAGTTATTGCACAGACAAGGTAAAATTATCAATGTGGAATGTGCAAAAAACACAGTAAATATGCCATTTTGATTCTTTTTCAGCCGTTATTGAACTTGTTTGAGAACTGGTTACCATTAACATGCAGAACAAATTGCGGCAGGACCCATGAAAAACGTCAAATGTGAAAAATATCAATAAATCGGTCATTTTAAATCTCATTAAGTTGAAATTTTTCACGGCATATCCCCACCCCTGAAATCGCACATTTTGTTCTATAGTTTTGGTCTACTGTATCTATCTGACATTGCTTTTCAAGAAATAACTCATCTTAAGAAAATACCAATATTCAGCCATTTTTGCAACCGTGAGCTAACTTTTGCAGTTGAATCAGGGTTCCCCACAAAAAAAAATCATCTGGTTGTTCTATCAAAAATATTAACTTAGCGCGCGCGAGCAGCTTAACCCTTACACTGCTGCATAAAATTTGCAGCATGTGTGGTTGCCCACAAAGTAATATCTGGCATGTTTTTTCTTAAAAAAATGTTCATCTGATGAACAACTGCTACTAAAAGCCAATAAATTACAAAATCAGTCACTGTCAGTCAGTCATCTTTAAAACGCAAATGGAAGGACACCACAAAACTAAACTAAATTTTTTTTTTAAATTTCAAAAATAATTTTTTTTTTTTTTTTTTATCCGGTCGGGCAGCCGGCATTTCCGGCAATGTGGTGAACCCTGGTTGAATGTCAATTTTTGAACTCATCCAAACTATTGGTAAATTAGATACATGTAGAAAAATGTTGTGTGAATCGCGTTAACGGATACAATAGCCGATCAGGAAAAAAATCAAGGTAATAGAGGTCGCAGAAAGGTCAAATGTGAACTCAATCAAAGCTTTAAAGTCACGAATAACCTGCATGAGAATGTGCATTTCAGTAACGCAAAACAAGTTGTAGTGCTGAAAGTGGCGGACAGACAGATGGATGACAACATGACGACAATAGGCATCAAGTAAAATTTGGCTGAGGCCTAAAAACCAGACGGAGGAACAAACAAAGGGACAGACAACCCAAAAACATTATGCCCTCGCTAGCTCCACGGCGGAGGCATACCAAGTTTGCAGCAAGCAAAACAGAAAGAGAGCAGGAATAAATCAATGGATCAAAGGCAAAATAACGCAGGGTTCACCACAGTGCCGGAAATTCCGGCTGCCCGACCGAATAAATTCTAAAAAAAAAAAAAAAAAAAAAAAAAAAAATCAGTTTCGTTTTGGGTGTCCTTCCATTTGCGTTTAAAGCTAACTGACAATAACTGATTTCATAATTTATTGGCTTTTAGTATCAGTTGTTCATTAGATGAACTTTTTTTAAAGAAAAAACGTGCCAGATATTACTTAGTGGGCAACCACACATGCTGCAAATTTTATGCAGCAGTGTAAGGGTTAAGCTGCTCGCGCGCGCTAAGTTAATATTTTTAGGAGAACCAGATAATTTTTTTTCTGTGGGGAACCCTGAATAACGACTCAAAAAAGTAAGCATTCACAAATCGAAATGTTGTGAATAGAATAAATTGGAAATGGAAAGTCCAGAAACTTCTGTGTAAGAGTAACTATAGTTACTAATAATTATATTTTGCGTATGATATGATTGCCATTGTAACAGGATATAATTCACAATATTCTAGCTACAGAGACTGTGTGACTCATAAAACACACCAAACTACCACATCCTGTACGTGGCCAATTATCCCCGGAGCTTGTTTGCAATACCAATCATACAATGCAGTGCAAATATTGCCGGTTTGCAGTCCCAGAGCTGAGCAAACATTTTTGCAAAAATCACTTGTGAAGATTGTTAGCAAGTTTTTAGCAGTACCAGTGAGTGGCACATAAAACATTTCTTAACAAGGCTCTTTCGAATATAAACTGATCATTGAAAAGAATGAAAATTACAAATAATTTTTAAAACTACATAGATTTGATTTGCAAGGTGCCAAAAACGAATGCATCCCCTCCAATAATTTGAATTGATGCAACAGATATATGATTCAAAATCAATAAACATAAGAATGGCAATTACATTTAAGTGAGGTAATGAAAAGGGTTTTCCCCAAGAAAATAAAAAATTAGAGCTTCTAAATCAAGTCATAGATGTGCACGGTCTGGAGACTTGGCAATGACAATCTTAGAAATATTTTACTGGATGTGGTTCAGGGTTCATTCTGGATATATATTTAATATCATGGGTATGTTTCCAACACAAAAATTTAAAAACTTTTGCAGTTCTAGTCCATGGACATGTCTACATCATATGATCACATTATTAGGCTTAAATAAAATCACTGATTTTTTGATGATTTTAGACCTGGGCATGTCCCCTTAAGCTAATGATAACTCATTCAAAGCAGTGCTGTGTCCTTGTAGTCCAGCAAATTTGGCGATTTAATCGTCAGATCAAATGGCTGCAGGACCCCTGATTAAAAACTCTTTCATTATGTGTAAAGCATTATGCTTATAGATAAAACAGAATAGAAACAACAGAGGTCAGGAATAGGTACAAAAGATAACCAATCGAATATTGATGTTATATTAGTAGTCCACTAGCATAATATATGGGGAATATTTCCTTTTGGAAAAAGAATTGTGTAGACCAATTTCGTTAGGCCTAAATTGAAAACAAGCTTGTTTCTGATTGTCCGGCCGGGTGGGTATAAATGCTGCGGGTGAAAAACATTTTTTAACGATTTTCGCAAACAAATACTGGCAGAAAGCCAGTGGTCGCCTTTTCGTGTTTTCGTGTTTTCGACCAATACAAATGGAAGATCAGACAACATCACCTAGCTATGGGAATGGGACAAACTAAAATTTTGTCCCACTTAAAAAATGTTTTTTCAACACTGTTACATTTTGTTGTTGGTTACTTTTTGGACTAGCGAGTAAAAAAAATTCCTTCTCTCATGACTTTTTTACCCACTGCGAAATCAGTAACATGTTTTTTTCAAGGTCTGGTATGAAAAACAAGAATCCCTCCCGCATGACTTTTTTAGCTGCTGTGATATCTGAAACACGGATATTTTTAAGGCTGGCCTTAGATTAACCCTTACAGCGTGGGAATCGACTTTAGTCGTCAGAATCTGACTTCTGTAAACGTCAGATTCTGACGTCTAAAGTCGAGTAAGAGTAAAAATATTTCTAATGGCCGTAGACCCATAAAATAGGTATTCAAATGAACTGGAAAGAGCAGACTTAAGACATTTATGATGATTTCAAAATGAAAAAAACCCTTTGGTTTTCATGGATTGTACAAAAAAAATCAGCGCTTGGAGGGTTAAGCATTCCAGCATGTGACATTCCTTCAATACATAAGGAAAGAAACATAAGTTATATGTGTTAATCCTCATCCTGCTAAGGTTTTCATTTAAATTTTCACTCACTAACGCAACCCACAACTTTAAGCGGCTGAACAGTACTCATATTTGTTTATTTTGAGCATAAATTTTTGCAAATCTTGATATTTAGACACAAATTCCATGCCCAATAACAGTGATTTGTTGGACTAATAAAACAGATTAAAAATGACAATCAGCAGAATGAGGGTTATGCAGAAGGATATTGAGCAGCAGTTGACAGGAACCATTTGTGCAGATGAAACACCAGCACTGATTGGTTTGTGGTGAAGCCCAAAACCAATTAGCATTGCCGTATCTCTTGCTGCTTTTTAAATTAGCCTGTGTTACGTCAATCAAAGGCAGCAATTTCATGCCCTTGTCAGGTCCATGGCTAACTAAAAAAATCACTCTATGCAACTGACATAATCACTAGATGTCAGAGCATCAGCTGACCTGTAACAATGGACGGTGTTCTATCTGTGCATGCAAAACTTTGTCTGTGAATCCTTGACACAGCCCCATAACTGAGCAGACTGTTTGTGGATCCTGCAATGATAAAACATGGGTTTAAAACAACATGTTCATAAAAGACTGCCACCACTTACACTGAGCAACATAACTTTTGTAGCATGTAATGTTGCCCACTGAGTAATTTCTGGCTTTCTTTTTCATCATAAACCATCTGATCAACAACAAGTATCAATATTGAATTAACATATTTAAAAACACTTCTATTTCAAAAAAATTGTACCTTGGTCAGTTACTCTTAGGTCTTTAAAACACAAATAGAAAAAAATGGAGCTGAGTGACTATAGTCGCTCATAGCAGTTTAAGGATTAAAAACATGGAAAGATTTTTTTCCTTGAAGCTACTGAAGAATTACTTCCAACTGTCATAAGGACTGAAAATACTTAATACTATAAGTGGTACTGTACACCCAAGGCCTTTGAACACTGTATGTACAACTGTGATGACAGAGTAGTAGTACGATATTGGTCTGGATATTACTATTAATTTTAATCATCCATCTAAGATACTTACCAGCTCACTAGCGATAAGGGACAACACTATCTCCAGGTAATTGGCAACAAGGTCTTTACACTACAAAAGAAAACAATATATTTTATTTAGTTTAAAATGTTGTAGTAACAGCTTGACACAGTATTATGGTGTATACATGTAATCAGAATATCCATCGTTTGTGGAAGTTTGTGCATCAATCATTCATGACATGTTGAAACTTCATCATGGCAAAACAGACAATATACAAGTAACAGTGGCATTTTATTTGGTTTGAAAAAATAGTTTTAAATACGAGTATAGCAGTTATTGGGAAAAATCAGGGATAAAAGTTAAAGTCATAAAGGTCATAATCTACAATCTCTATCACCTTTATTGTCTTATTCTCAATTTTTTATGCCTCAGCAAAATTTCTATGTCTTACAGAAATTGGACCAGGCCTAAAATGCATGATATATATTGTCAAAGTCGAATTATTACTTTCAGGTCTATATTTTAAAAGGCCATAAAACACAACTAGAGTTAAAAGTGTGCCCTTATCGGTGTCAATTTTAAATGAATCAGACCATCAGGTGTGAATTACACTCCATGTTACACTCCTGGTCTAATTTTAAAGGGGTTCTATCTGTAGTTCATTGCCACTTTGAACCTTCCGCAGTGAGTACATAGCTTCAAGTATTTTGATTTCCAGTATAACTCACCTCGGCTGTGAGGGATTCACTAGGTATGATCGTGCATGCTGCCTCCAGGTACTGTTCAATGGTTTTCTAGAAAGAAAAAAATTGATTATTATTATAGTCAATAAAATGAAAAAATTAAATGTGACTCGCCAGTCAACTAACTATTAAAGTGAAAAAATACAAAGTTTGTTCTGGCTAATGTTTAAATTTCAATACAATTATTTCAAGAATCCAAATAACCTGCTCTTGCTGATCTTCTAAAAAGTTTCTCACATCAGTGATGACAGTCTCACAAAAAGTGCACACTTCTGTGTTATCCTGTAGAGGAAGCAGACATTGATTATTACTAATACTATATACCTCCGGTTTGGAACAAGGTTAATTTGTTTTTGTTTGACATTTCTGAGAGACCGACAAATCTTTAGGAATAAATCAGTATTAAAGGGTTGATAATAGCATAATAATAACTAAGAAAGTCTGCCAGCTATACCAAATTTCCCCGATTAACAACTAAATTATAAATTATGTTTGACGTGTTTTTATTGCTCAGACCAGCTTGAAAAACATCACATTCAGTTTAGCTGACCATCGCTAGAACATGATCTTTGGGCTCTCGATAAGTTAAATTGTGCTGAAAGTGAACAGAGAGTTCTATAGGATAAAATCAACAAGAAATGAAACCAGCAGTGGTGGGACGATAATAGAAGGATAATGACGATCAGTTTATCATAGTCGAAATAAGTGGGTTCCCCACCTCCGGACAACCAATGTCTCACACGAATAACCATAATCTTTAAATTCACCTAGGTAAAAATACAACAAAATGCTGTCAATGACAATGCCAATGGTGCACTACAGAGTGTATTGTTCAATAATAATATAGTGGGTGGCAGTGTTGCCGCAATCTTAGTTTATATAGGGCACAGTACAACCAGCTATGAGCAGCCACTTGGCCACTTGGCCATTCCCCAAAATGACATTTCCTATACAAATGAACCTCCCATGAGGAGCCTTGAAAAGCCACATTTCCTGTGTCACGAGGGTGGTTGCTTATAGCAGGTTCTACCGTATTGGGTATAAGTTTTTTAAGACCATTTACTACAGGAAACTTTATATTATTGTATACAGATCAAGTGTATGGCAACGCCTTTTTTTGCGGACAACCTTCACTCATAGCAACAACTAAATAGTCAGCAATGGTTGTCCACAGGACAAGCTGTCTTTCACACCTTACTCTCAAGTGCCGAATAAACGTACCGGTATGTTTATTTTTTTAGCGGGGATATCCTCCCAGCATAGGCTTATTACAAACAGTACGTTTATTGATTTTTTCACATGCCAACTTTTTGTATGCATTTTTTGGCTAAATCAACTTACACAAATAAAATGGTTAGCTGTAATCAGCATGCAACACAGGCCGCAGGATCGCGCCATTAGCGCACAATTTGCCCAATTGCCGCACTGTGAGAAATGCCAGCACTGGGCAGCGGTGGCGCGTAACGGTAAACAACTGTCTATTGGGAGTTTTTTGTTTGTGATAGCCAGCCCTGAAAGCTAGCACCCGGGCTTTCGGATCATCAATAGCGCAGAGTCGGACCTATGAATATTCCGGGGTTTGTTGTTTCGTGCACATGGCTGCCCCATGTGACCGCCGCGGGCCAATCAGGAACCAGCTTAATTCAGGATAATTCTGGGAGCCAATCACATGCAGTTGCATATTCGATGAATGATCAATCGATTGAATAATTCTGCTGCCTGGCTGCTGTTCGTGTGGACCATGCTCTGTTCTGTTATGATAGTCAGAAGTCATCCCGTGGAGTATCAGGCTGAAGGCATGTTGCTGTTTGGAATGCAGGCAGACCTGTTGTTTTGAAGGCAGGTAGGCCTACTGAGCCGATAGGCCTTCACCTAGTTCACTGACAGTTTATTACAGATCTGTGTCGATCTACAGTAGAAATTAGCAGAATTCCTATCCATTCATGGCCATGCCATTCGTTTTTGGTGGACTGTTTCCGTAATTGATTTAATGGCAAATGTAGCAGGGGATAGATCTATTTACTGGTCAACAGCCTTTTTGCTACATCAAACTATTGAATTTTCCTTCCACATATATAAGAGTAGTAACACCAAATAATAGTCACAATTTTTAGAAAATATGTGTTTTTTTGTCATACAATTTATTCCAGTAATTTTACAGTCGTCCGGTAGGTACTTTTCTTCTGGTAGGTACTTTCCTTGAATTTGGAAGATTATTCCGATAGGTATTTTTATTCCGGTAGGTATGTTTATTCGGCACTTGAGAGTATTGTGAATGCTAAGAAAACATTGACACTTTGTGTTGTTGCAAGGACCGGGAAAGCGCGAAATGCTGCGCAAACAAAGCAAAAGCAAGACATTCAGTTCACTCAATTTTTGAACCAGCATTGGAGAAAGTGGATTAACATTGAATCAGAATAGACTGCCCTCATGGAGTCCAAAGTCAACTGGGTAGTGCTGTTTCAACAGTAAATGTCTCTATGACACCATTGATGCTAGCCGGCTGTAAAATGCCTGTAATTAGTGACTGTATCAGACGATTTTGTATTGTATTGTCACTTTCTGGTTATCAATATGTATACAGCACAGTGAGCACTGCAGCAATACACCCTACTAGCAATATGATGGATTCAATCACAAAAGCAACAAGGTTGATTGGTATGATATACTTGTGTATATGCTCTCTCACTGACACTGTATGTTTTTACTGCCATTCAATGATCATGATGATCGACACCTGTGTCCATATGCTGATTGGCCAAGAATACCCCCCCCCCTCGGCAGATAAACTCGGGGGGGGGGGGGGGTTCGTAGAATTTTGCAAGAATTTATACTACTAACCAGAGTCTCTTATATGCTCCTCTGGAAATGTTTGGAATCTAAGGTTTTTGTTTTTGAGACCCTGAACAGGAGAAGGGTGCGCACCGGCAGCCTATCCCCCCTCTGGAACCGCCGCTGTCTTGTGTTACCAGTTGGTCAGTTGAGAACGATTGGCAGCTTGCACAGAATCTCATGGGGAGTCCCGTTACGCTATATTTCATGATATATTTCATATTTCAAAATGTGAGAGTTGCTCTTGTAAGCTAGGTGTGCCTCCTGACAACTCATTGGTGTCAGGACCTGGTTTTGTCTATCACACTATAAATGTCATCGCTACACAATTAAATGTTCAACAAATAGACAATAGGCTAACAAGCAGACCAGGCAGCAGTAGCTCTAAAGTCTCAAATAAATTTCATTATATTTAAATCAGCTGAATCAGGTACCCGTATACTAAATTGGTGTAATACATACATAGGCCTACATGTGTGGTTAAAGCAGCTGAGTCGCTATGCTACACTGAGCCATAATATTTACATTGCGAAGGACCCCACTCCTGTGGACGTTGTTGATGTTGCACATGCGTGCCATTGCATTGTGCACCCACAATGGTTACTCAGCAAGTCATGACGACCCACCTACTTTAATATACAACTGTTATGTGTGTGAATGTGATTTAGTTGATGTTGATTCTCTGCTACTTGCCAAGTGGTATGGTGCACATGATCTAAGAAAACAGTCCTCCGTCATACTCAACCTCAGCATTGACTGATGGGTGATGTTCACTAGTATTTTAAAGCATATCTCATAGACTTACTTCCTGAGGCTTCTCATTCTTCCAAATAGTAGTCATACAATGCTGCACTGCTCCACATTTTGATGCAATACGCAGGTCACTGCACCAATAGGCTTCTCCCCACTCACATTCTTCAGGCACTTCTACAGCTGCTCCCCATACTAAAATAAGAAAAACAAAGTTTTAAACCAGAAGCAAATCACAGTGATCACTAAAATTTATCTGAAACAAGTAATTTTGGTAAAACTATTTTTTCACCAGTTTTTTTAAAAAGAAACCTTACTTAAAAAAAAAACTTCTTATGTTCTGCACTAGTACTAGTACGGGTATAGATATAGTCAGGGCTCGACACTATCGGTTGCCCGATTGTCCGGGTCAATTTTAGGTGAGGGCAAGTAAAAAATTTCAGACAGTGGCCCCCTGGGCAATAGCTTCAATTTGCAGCATTTTAAATTTCAGCGACTGTCACAACAGACAACGTATGTCAGTGGCAAATTGGGCAAGTTATAAATTGGGGGGCAAGTACCCTAACAAATTTCTTGCTCTCCAGGGCAAGAAGGTCTAATGAGTTAGTGTCTAGCCCTGATAGACTAGTAATTATAAGTAGGCTACAAACCCGCTAACTTAGAACGGGAGGACAAATTGAAAATAAAATAAGATTACCGAAGATTAGTTCACTGTGCGATACAGACAACCATGGGCCCTCAAGAATATTTTTAATCATAGACCCATGCGAATCAATTTGTGGCCTAATATTTCACAGCCATTGAAAAAGGTGAAATTTGAAGTAAGCGTGAGATGTGGAAAATTCAGAAGATTGACAGGGCAATTCAGAGGACGAGAAATAAGGTGGGAAATCGGAAGAAGTCAGTGAATATCAATATTCTAAAAAAAATAAAATAGAATTGCTTAGAGCTAGTTATTTCAAAATACAGTGATAATTGGTATGGCATTTGACAGCCTGATTTGCAAAAAATCTATTTATTCCATCTCCAGCCCAAGTCACTAATTTCCACTGTACACTCTTGTATTCTCCACCATTGACACTTATCATCTTCTTCACCTCACTTATCTTCTTCACCTCATTCACTCATCTCCTGTCTAATTCTGCTGTTTTAATGCTTGGCTGGTGTCACAGGCATTGAAACAGCATTAGGTTAATATATATATAGTGTTTGATGGGTAGACTCCACATCACTGGCTCATCCCCTCCACCTTACCCACTCTCCTTCAGACACGATATAGTTATGGTGATTTAGAGAACGAACAACAAACACTTTGTACCCATTGTAAATTAAGCACAAGAAAAAACATATCTAAGTATATATTTTAATTCTGAGCCCTGTTGTCTGGTTATTAAAATTTGGAAAACACAATATAAAAATACTATTTGTAGCATGTGGTAAACAAGAGTGCTGCCGCTAATGATATCCCCCATCTACACCCTTGAGGGATATGTGTATGCAATATGAAAACAATCAAGCAAATGCTTTCTGAGATATCATCCGGAAACTGAACTTATCATCCGCCATCAATTAAAGTCAATAATGGCCTCAAAATTGAAGGTCAACAATTAGGTCCAAGGTCACAACCCCCAAAAGGCACATCTACACCCCCTGAGGAATGTGTGTGTGCAGTATGAAAACAATCCAGCAAACACTTTGGGAGATATCGTCCGGAAACTGAACTTATCATCCAAAATCAAATAAAGTCAATAATCGCCTCAAAATCAAAGGTAAAAAAATTAGGTCAAAGGTACATCTACACCCCCTCGGGGATGTGTGCGTGCAGTATGAAAACAATTCAGTATAACCTTTGCGAGATATTTAAATGAAGCGGAAAGAGCTAACTAAGACATTTATGATGCTTTCAAATTGAAAACCCTTCGGCCTACAAGGTTTTCATTGAAAAATTCAGTGCTTTAAAGGTATGGTCAACTGTCAAAATTCGCGGGACAAGGGTCCCCCAGAATGGAATAGTGCACCTGGGCAGGGTTGGGGCAAGTACATCGATTCAGTACTTGGGTACAAGTACAAGTACATTAACCCTTTAAGCCCTCACGATGCATTGAGGCATCCTTTTACATTCCTGAAAACAGACTCAATTTGCCTGCAACTAGAGGTTTTAGAACAAAAATTCCCATGAAATTTGTTTACCAATACATAGCAAATTTCTTCAATTTTTAAACCACATCAAATCATCTTCATCCACTACAAGTCGAGAATTGTGACAGCAATTCGCGGCTTGTAGTGGATGTAGATGACAATGGCAAATTCAGGCTTGAAAGGGTTAAAAATGTTTAAGTACAAGTACAAGTACAAGTACAGGGTTTTGCGAAATGTACTTGGTAATTGTACCCAAGTACCAACTACAAATTTATAATATCAATTAAACACATTAATTATGAAGTAATTCAGCAGAATATAATATTATTTACCTTTAAAATAATTAACTAGACTCTAGTTAATTATTTTAAAGTTGAATAATATGACGATATACAATTATTATAATATTATATTATTATATTATTGCAATAATGTGTTTAGTGCTGAAATGGTTTGGTGTTGTAAATTCTAATGACAAGACAAATTGAGCGTATACGTTTTCAGAATTATCACCCATTTAATTGATCTTAAGGGGTATTTATTGTGGTTTGACACATGAATATAATCATGATAATAGCTGGCCGCACTGAAAGTGTTAATGAAAGTGTGATTCTTAACGCGGCTGTTAATTGCTTTCACTTGCGCCCGGTCAATCCGACACTTAACCCTTCTAACTCTAAGATGTCCGCAATTAAAATTCTGGTTTTATTATGCGGCGTGTTTGTAAAACTTTTAGCACAACATGCGACAACAAAGGTTTCCCAGACCATTTAACATATAAATTGTAAACGATGCTTTCATGTTACAATATCGATTGAACAGTACATTTCGAAACGTGAACAAAGATGACCCTCGCAATTATAGGGTTTTATAAGAGATAATCGCGCAAACAATGAAAGCGCACCCCTTATACAGCAGAGACGAGACGTTAATCCAATGTCGATTCATTATTGAGCCATCACCTGCAATGCTGGGTCAGGCGTGTGCATAGCTGTGTTAGATAACGATGAACGATAACCATTGCTGTTACATCTGTGTGTTTGTTTAACAATTTTATCAATACATCTATCTGGCCGGCTCACCTATAGAAGTCTAAATGAAAGATCAAAGGGATAATATACAGCGCACCGAGAAAAAGAATGTGTCATAATGGTTTACATAGATACATCTAGATAAACTAAATCTGTTTTGCGTTCAACAATATAAATATTTTTAAATTTTTATGCTAGAAAATATTGCACTGAATAACTGAAAAAAAGTAAATTATATTTCAATTATATTATTTATATTATTTTCACGAAGTTTAGAATTCGCAAATTTTCATTTTTCTTTAGTAACGCTATTATAATAATAATTTTCGCGAGATTCATGAATTCGCGAATTTGTTCTTCTCGCGAAATTCGCGAAAATTAAAACCTCGCGAATATTACCAGATCTACAGTATATATATTTTTTGGAACAAAACGGGATGTACTTGCAATGTACTTGTCTTAATAATACTAAATATGCGTTTCATACCCAAAGCCTCATTAAGAGCAAGTTCTCAAATCACAGCAAGTTCATATATACTTGAGCGACATCTATGAGTAATAATTTAAAGCCCTTAGCCTTGGCCCCTACTTGGTCGCTGGCTTGCAAACAAACTGACTGTATTACTGCGGGGATGTCGAAACGTTCTGAACCCAAGCTTGTATTGACACCCAGTAAACACAAAACATTTGTATGACTTTATACAATGTTGAACCAACGGCGAAGACGTTGGTCTGACGTTGTATAAATGTCATACAAATGTGTTGTGTTTGCTGGGCAGAAGGACTTTCTCTCAAACATTGTACATTTCTCCAATGTTGGGTCGATGTTGGGCCTGCGTCGCAGACGTTGGACTAACAGTAAAACAGCGTTTGGTGAGTGTCTCATTGGAGTAGTATCGATAGTCTTATAATCGGGTTATAGCTACTCAGCTGAATGCAACCAACATGTATGCCTACTCTATATAGCCCCAGCAGTGACTGTACAGACCTTGCCGGAGGAGGGGTGAATTCTTAGCTATACTGTATAAACAGAAGGCCTACTGTATACACGTGACCTGCGCATGCTCATTTTGAAGTTGACTGGCGGTTTAAGGGTTAATTGAAAAATCGTTTTTCTTATAATTTTCTTCAAAATCCTTCAAACAATATCAACATATTACTCAGATGTTCTTTATTTTTCCAACTCCATCATAGATCTTTTTTTTTGCGGTATGCCCCGGTACTCTACATGGAATTGACATTTATCTGGACCACCTACAATTTTCTGACACATTTTCATAGTTGTTATTTGGGATAGCTAGCCCAGGCTGGCCGCACCCCGGTCCTTCCAACATTGTCGATCGCTCACTATCTCCCGGCAAGAATCGATCACTAACATCTCTTAGTCTTAGAACCATTCTAAAATTCGAAATAAATTATTTATTTCATGCCGAGTCAGCCCGCAATACTCTACACCCCCCCTCCCCCCCCCCCCGAGATTGAATGGTGGCCCACATAAAAAGATTTTAGTAGAAATAATAATAAAAAAAACATATCAATATCATCACACATGATATCATCACAATACATAATGCTCCGCCTTCCACTCTCATCTTCTCTACCTCGCTCATCTTCTTCACCTCATTTACTCTGTCTACTTCTGCTATTTCAATGTTTGGCTGGCTTCATAGGCATTGAAACAACACTTGGGGTTAATGTATTGTGTTTGATGTGTAGTCTACACATCACTGGTTCATGCCTTCCATCTTACCCACTCACCTTCAGAACCAATGTAATTTTGGTGAAGTAGAGAACAAACAACAACCACTTTGTACCCATTGTAAAAAGCACAACACAAAACAGCTCCGAGTATATTTTATTTCTGAGGTCTCCTTGTTATTGAAATTTGAACAACGTAATAAAAAATACAATTTAAAAAAAAAAGACACATACCGTTGCACCAGAGATGACATTTAGCCCTGCTTTGCTTTTATTTGATATTACCATGATTATATTTGTGATTGGATTTGCAACAGTAATTGACATACAAATACAGAGGATTTATTCGCTAAATCCTTTTGAATCTATTATTTTATAGGTTTAAATGTAATCTGCAACAGAATATCTGAGAAATAGTGTTATATTCATAGCTGCATCTTTTGATTTGTCATTTATTATTATATTTTTAATCCTATTTTTAATCCTATTTGCCGACGACATAGTCCTCTTTTCAGAATTTGCAGAGAGCCTACAGGCACAAATTGACTTATTTTACAAGTACTGTGAAATATGGAGTCTGATAATAAGCATTGCTAAAACAAAAATTGTGATTTACAACCAAATATATGCTAAACATTCATTTTCTTCCACATTGGCCGAAAATACGCTTGAAATTGTGGACAAATATAAATATTTAGGTCTTTGGTGTAATAATAATAAAAATATATTTGTAAAAAACTATTCGTATCTGGCTGAACAAGCTCGCAAAGCAATATTCACAATTAGAAATTATAGTTACAACTTAGGACATCTAATGCCAAAATTGTCTCTAAAAGTATTCCAAGCCCAAATAGAGCCAATACTGATGTATGGTAGCGAGGTACTATTTATTGGTAAAGAAATATTGGACTTCGAGACAGTCCATTTATCATTCTTGAAAAATATGCTTGAAGTCAAACAACAAACCACATCAGTTACTATTTATGGGTATACAGGAAGGTATCCTCTCTTTTTAAAACAACAAATTCTAGCTTTGAAATACTGGATTCGCTTGATCTCCTTGCCTTGAAGCTGTTATTTGAGAATTGTGTACAACTCACTGTCGTCTCTTGATTTTATTGGTGAAACAAATTGGTGCTCTCACATCAGGTCATTATTATTCCGAACAAATCACCGCGACGTTTGGGAAAATCATAGGGTAGAAAATGCCAATCGTCTCATCAAACAAGTTAAATCATGTTTGATTAATACATATAAAGTTGATTGGCCTATCGAAGCCCGAAACTCCACAAAATTACGAACGTACATAAAGTTCAAATTCAAACACTCGCTAGAAGAATATCTGTTTTACATTCCCGACACGAGGTGGATGAAGGCACTATCAAGATTAGGAATGAGCTCACATACTAGAAATTGAACGAGGAAGGCATGTCAAGCCGCAAAAACTACCACTAGAACAGCGCATATGTCAAAGATGTACATCAAACTATGTTGATGACGAAATTCATTTTTTAATTACAGAGAGACCTCGATGTTCCGTCATCATCTGTTCCCAAGAAATATGACGGGACTTCGAATATGGCAGAGTTTCGGAGCAGCTCCCCCACCCCCCTCTAAGCTGTGTTGTAACCGAGGATATTATATATCTAATTTATACTGTAATGTTGCTATATTAGTACGTGTATTGGTTGTGTGAACAAAATAACAACATAAATATGGTACAAATATAATTTTATTATTTTAAATATATAATTGCATGATTTTATTATTTAAAATACATAATTACATGATTTTTTCTAATTAAATTTTTAATTAAACCACAACATAAGTGCTTCTTCAAGCTTGCCATATTTTGCTGCTCTACCAGAGCGCTCATGAGACATCCACTTTTCTTTGCTGCGTAAAATATCACCCACTGTTGTGCGACCCATTGTCACGTCCCACTCTTTGGCAAAATGAGCGGCAATATCAGAGCACGTAGCTTTAGGATAAGCGTCTTTGTAAACACAAATTTCTCGTTTTTTATCTCCATCGAGGTCAGTGCGTCGTCGTTTGCATGGATTCGAAGCCATGTTGAAACTGAATGACTACCATAAGCCTATTGTGTCTTTCATACACTTAATCTGTTTATCACAGTAAAAGAACAAAGGAGTATTAATTGCTTTAATCTGTTTCAATTGTTAATTTAACCGAATAATAATGTTTTCATTTGGTAGTCGAAATGACTCCAAGCAATATCACTCAACTCAGGTGTTGACAGATGGCCGTGATCAAATCTAGCACATTTCACTGTGCATAGCACCATGCATGTCATTACTCGGGCGGGTGGCTTACTGCTCCGACTTTCATGTTGCCGGAGGTGCGACTATTGTCTTCCTGTTATTGTAGGGCTTTGCATACTGTTCTTTTCACAATGGTAAATCATTCCACGCTCAAATAGGTGTTGACACTTCCTGCTAACCGAAACACAAGGTATTCACGGCTTAGAGTATAGGCCTAATCTAAGAAATTGATGTCCTCAACGTAGATGACGGCATGAATAATTACGATCTGTTCACAAAAATTGTTAGATACCTGTTAGTTAACAAAATCAAACATTTCGGTACTGATATCTACACCAGACATATTGAAGGTCAAATTAATTATTCTTTATCGGCTTAACTAGCGGCTATATACACACGAAATAAAACATTGTGCCAATCAGTACAATGTGAACCCATCGTCTCAGACACTGGCTCAACATTATACCAGCATTGAGTGAGCGTCTCGTGTTTGCTGGGCTGCATCATATTATTGCCGTCAGGAAGTGTTATGTAGAACGAGGGGTTTCTCCTTTGTTTGGGGTACGGTGTCAAAGGCAGTGGCCCAGCATTAAACCAATGCTCACATCGTGAACATGTGTTTGCCGGGTTTTATTTGCTCATTAGCCCTCCACTAATCCCTTACACGTTAGGTGCATTTAGCCAGCGTTGGGGAAATGTTTTGAAAAGGACATAAGCAATGCCACAATCACTATACAAACAAGTGGCGTTCACACAATTAGCGTGACTGACCATGACAGAACAATGAGACGCTTACGTCATGCATTGATTTAATCTTTCGTCACGAGATTTGATGACTGAGGCGGACAACGTGACAGGCCAACGGGACACTTATTCATTGATTTAACCCTTTCGTCCCCGAAATTTGATGACGGAGGCGGACATCGGAATGACAGAACATAGAAGCAAAAATACATTGGGCAGACCGTTCTGATCAAAACTAAGACGGATGTAGAAGAAGACGGAACATCAGAGGACGGATCTCCGAGGCCTGTCTGTACTTGCTCTTACTTCGCTACGCAGCGAACTAGTTTACTTGCCAAAAGCAAACTACTAAATAGTGAATTTGACCCACTCTCAAACGACGATAAATTTATTTATATTATGTCATCTACACATCGACCATTAGTAATATGCTTAGCAAAATACACCTATAGCTGTTTTCAAACCTTAAACGTGTCGGGTAACTCCACTTTATAAAACAATTGGGGCATTCCAAGGGTGACTGGTGCGGCGGGTGATTTTTCTAATCATCCACTCATGAAATCATCCATGCTATCGGGGATCACCACTGTGGTATCAGCGACTGGTGCGGCTGGTGATTTCTCTAATCATCCACTCATGAAATCATCTATGCTGTCGGGGGATCACCACTGTGGTATCAGCGACTGGTGCGGCTGGTGATTCCTCTAATCATCCACTCATGAAATCATCCATGCTGTCGGGGGAACACCACTGTGGTATCAGCGACTGGTGCCGCTGGTGATTCCTCTAATAATTTTGGTGTTTCGAGTTGACGTCAGTCAATGCATTTTTCAGATTGTTTTTTTAACGTGCTCAATGTAACTAATATTATTATTTTCTTCTTTATACATACTCTCACTCATTATGTAATTACTCGGTTTCTACGCTTTCCAGAGGGTATTTTTGCTATATGCAGTAGCTATTTTATCTCTGGTTTTGGTGCGGGAAACTTTAAAATATCATGCCAATGCTGTTCAACTGTAGGTTATTTTAAATAGTTCTCATGCATATTTTTTTTAACCTGTGCTTGTTTTGGTATATAATATCGTTTGATTTTAACTTGCTTAAGTTGACTCATCATGCATATTTTACCGAACTAATCCCGTTGTATATAGTCTTGTACATATGTTCATTTTATTGACGCATAAGTCTGCATAGACTTACCGTCGTCAATAAATATCTATCTATCTATCTATATTTTTAAGACAAAAAAATGCAAAAAATGAAAATAGACTATACTCGCCGTCAAATTACCCAGGATCGCATGATTTTCGGCGATTTCTCCGTCAATTCTGAACCGATTTTCTTGAAATTTTGCAAAGGCCATTTTCTATTCAAATCCTAACAGCAGTGAAAATTTCGCAAAATTATATTGAATATTTCAAAATTTAGACTGGTCATTTGACATGTAATAAAATTTAATAAGCTTAATGGGTTTATAGAGGGACGTCGTCATTTCAATTTATTACATGTCAAATGGTCTAACTTTTGAAATACAATATATAATTTTACGAAATTTTCAGCCCTGATATCAGGATTCTGTTGAAATATGATTGTTATCAAATTTCATGAAAATCAGTTGACAACTGACCGAGAAATCAACGAAAACCATGCGATCCTGGTTAATCACTTTTAATGTGACTTTGGGTATATGTCCACTGCCCTATGAGGAAGTTCTGGAGGACATCCTTAACCCTTGTCCTGCTAGACCCGGATATATACGGTTTTAAGCATATTTTAAGCTAAATAATATGTCACTGAAATGGATAATATAGTTGGTGGTAGATGTTCAGTTAGTCTAATAACTCAATTAAGAAAATGTATATTTTCTAAAAATTAAAATATTTTTTGTCATTTGAAGCTAGAAATTGCCAGGGTTCGACACTAACGCTGGCCCGTTGGCCCCATTGGGCATTACATAACGGGCCATGATAAGAGAATTACGTTGACTATATATTATATCTATTCAGGGGAGGTCCAGTAGGCCTATGGCTATGCTTATCATTATCGCATGTCCGTATCGCCTATTTTAGTAGGAAACAATAAGCACTGTTGTATAGATCTACGTTGTCTTGATGCGATGAACATTGATCAAATAGGAATCAGATCCCAGGATCAGCCTTTAACATGTAGGCTAGTAGGCCCACGGTAGACTAGGCCTATATCGTCTTACGCATGTAGGCCTAGGCTACTGACATCGTGCTTGCACAGTAGCCTAACACTAACAGTCATTCCTAATGGCTATCTTAGCATCCACGCAGCATTGGCACACTACCATGATTCATATGAATGACAGGACTCAGCACACAGAATTGGCCCCATTCATTATCAGGCCAATTTCTAATTAATGTTTTCTGAGGCCAATTTGTAATTAATGTTTTCTAATTTCCAGAGAATATATTACCCACTGAACTTGGACTGGGGCTTACTGGGGCGATACCTGTGTAGTCATGAATAATCCTGCAACAATCATTAGTCCCAATGCACGTGAGGCATAGGGCTTGTTGTTTACCTAATCCCCGCCGCACCGCGTAGGTTGCCTGGATCCAGGGCTGGCCTGGATCAGCATTGATATAGTTGTTCACCAAGCACGTACTTGTGCGTCATAATTCTGCACTTGCTGGAGCGCTATAGTCTATACACATGATACACATTATACTGATAAGATTCATGTTGCCTGTATAGGCCTAGCTCTCCACACCAGGGTTGGCTAATTATAGAAAGTCGCTAGTCTACAGTCTACTATACTAGTCTCAGGTCATAGACCTAAGTCTAGAACAAGACGCCGTGCCCAGCAGGCTTAGCATCATGGCTACGCAACTTAATATGTTTAGTTTTATAAAGAAACGGGATGGCAGCAATCTGCAGCCACCACCTACGATTAAAAAGAGTAAAACCAAACAAGAAATCCTAGATCAACAGAAAATATATGAACGAGAAGACCGGTCTAGATCATTTCAGAAAGACTTGTTGAAATTGTTTACGTGGTTGGTGCCAAGCAGCGATGATGTCAGGGACGGTACAAGCACAGCTACTGATACTGATAGTGTATCAAAAATGTTCTGCCGTGTTTGCCGACCATACGAACAAACTGGTGCCTTTGTTGCTGGCTGTAGTGTTTTTAAGAAGGCATCAATCGTTGCTCACGAAAAAAGTAAGTCTCATCAGTTATTATTTTAAAAGAAAACGAAAAAAACGAAAAACATGGCACATCCATTGCTGCTGGTTCTCTTAAGATCATGAACTCGGCCATACTGGCCAAATTAAAGTTGCTTTTTCAAACAGCACATGCTTTGGCCGAACATGGCAAACCTTACACAGATTTCCCATGGATGTATACTTTGGATAAAGCCAAAGGATTAGTCATTGGCAAAACGTACCACACTGATAAATATGCTGCTCAGTTTGTTCACTTCATCAGCCAGGCACAAATTCAGAATAACTTATCTATTTTTGAGACTGCCAAGTTTGCCACGGTCATCAGCGATGGCTCAACTGATTCAAGTTTTTGTGAAGCTGAGATAGTTTTCATCAGATTTGCCACTAAAGGGCAACTTTATACACAATTTGTTGGAGTGGCAAATGTCACAAAAGCTTATGCTGAAAACATCACCAAGGCCATTACAAACATATTAGATAGAGTGATGACTGATAGTTGGCGCCAAAAACTTGTTGCCCTGGCTACTGATGGTGCTGCAGTAATGCTGGGCAAAAACAATGGGGTAGTGAAACGAATTAAAGAGCTTGTGCATAGGCCTTCAGTGTTAGCAATTCACTGCTCAGCTCACAGACTTGAGTTGGCTTACAAGCACAGTTGCAAGGATGTACCTCTCTTTGTGAAGATCGATGCCATGCTTCTGAGTATGTACTACTTCTACAGGAATAGTACGTTGCAGCTCTCCAACCTGAAGGAGTCGTTCAAAGCAAATAACATGACATGTCTTATTCCTTCACGTGTTGGAGGAACGAGGTGGATACCACACATTAAACGTGCTCTGAAAAACCTTCTAGTTGGCTATGGTTCAATCGTGCAGCATCTCAAACAGCTACAGGCTGATCCTGGTGAGGTACGAAAGGATTCTGCAGCAAAGACGCGCAACTACTTAAAACTTCTTCTGAACAAATCAGCCTTGTGCTTTGTTCATTTTATCTAGGACATTGTAATTTGTCTGGCACATGTCTCAGAGGCTATTCAGGCCAGGGGAGCCACACTAGCTGATGTCCAATAAGAGTTGGATGCAACCCGAGCAATGTTTTTGAATTACAGAGACAGTGATGGCACGAAGCTGAAGTTGGTGATGGGAAAGGAGGAGTACAAGGGTCATGGCTTGTCGGGAAACATGTCAGGCTTTCAGAGCGCCAGAACCAAATTAATTGATAGCCTCCTCTTGGATTTGAATAAACGATTAGAAGCTGATGCAGCAGTTATCCGAGCCAGTACAATCACCAATATGTCTTCATGGCCACAATCCAAAGCAGAAGCTAAGGATTTTGGAAATGAGCATGTGTCTTTGCTAGTTGATGCTGTTGGAGATCTACCGTATATCCCCACGTATAATGCGACGCCATGTATAATACGAGTTGAGATTTGAGGCCTCGGATGACCGGAAAAACGCCTGCCCCTCTGTATAATACGACCTCAAATTTTGGATTTCGGCAGTCTCCCCGGCTATCTAAAGCGAGATCAGATAATATATTGTTCAACTAATCTGCTAATAGCACCGATTACACAGGACGGACACTTGTATACATGATGCTCCATGACGGGAACAGCGGCAACATTACAGCTCTGCAAAACCAAAGGGCAGTATCTGCTTACTTGTTAAATAAGCAGATACTGTGAGTGGTTGTCATCGGGACTCGCTCGTCCGGGGCAGACATTCTGAGGCCTGTATGCCACTGGAAATATAATCAGTCAGATTTAAAAATATTTATATTTCGCCGACAAATTTATATTATTTTAATTATCTTTTACAAAGACCATATTTTAATATCGGCATGCTCAAATAAGAACATTCCAAGATGAAATGTGATCGTAAAACATTTGCAGACTAGCCGCATTGTCTAGACACAAGAGGTGCGTGGCTGTATAAGGTGTCTGTGTAACAATGCAAGTGCTACACGGCCGTGCTCTGTGAACTACAGCTAACAGATACCACCATTTGCTCAATATCGTATCATCAGCGGCAACGGCGGTAGGCGGTAATATTATCCCAGCAATATGGACATTTTAAGGCCTACACATATATAGAATTCGTCATATATGAAATATAATCAGTGATATCTTGTTATATTTCGTCAACGCATTTCTCTCATTCCAAAATATCATGTTCAGATTGGCCTACCGTGATCGTACACAATGGAACACTCCCATATGAAAGGCTAATTTTGGATTAAATCAATAATAATATAAATAAACTGGTCAGGAGTGTGAATTGGTGACTAACTACGTCATTTATCTGCCCGTGGTTGTCAAAGGTGCCACGCGCGTCGGCGGGAAAAACAATGACAAGGTGAGACGGGGCCTCACAACAAACACGACTCAATGTCCAATGCTGCTTTATAATTGTTGGGCCAGCGTCGACGACACTGTTCTAACTTTGCCCCAGCATTGCGTTAGTTTTGACATTCCACTAGTTGGAAAAGCATAGTCTAGCTGTTGTTCTTGTTGTATAGGCCTGCTTACCAAACACGCTGACAGGCTTACGTTTACAGATACGTTTTACCGCTAGAGAACTTACCGCAGAACTTACCGCTAGGGAGCTAATATTTTTTATTAAAAAGAAAAAATTCTACATCTATGTATAATACGAGGTTCCTTTTTGCGACATGAATAGCTAAGAAAAAACATCGCATTATACACGGGGATAGATACGGTATTGCAAGACGCAGGAGTGAGTGTAGATGAATTGCAGCATGAGTGGATCAGATTAAAACTGCTGGCATACAGCAGCTTTCACGACATCCATTCAATCACCTGGATAAGGATGAATTCAGTACTGGAGGAGAAATGCCCAAATATCTAAGCTACCATTGACTTTCTCCTGACCATCAGTCCAAGAACTGTGGAAGCAGAACGAGGATTTAGTTCAATGAAGAGAGTCAAAAACGACTGGAGAAGCTTTCTCCAACAAGATCACCTGTCTGATCTCCTACGGGTGTTGATTGGAACACCTGATGTAGGTGATTTTGATCCAACCCTTGCCATTGATTTATGGAATGTTGCAGGCAGCAGATCACGCAGGCCAGAGTACATGGATCGTAGACACGAATCTGCTTCAGCTATGATTTCCCCTGACACTTTCCTTCCAGAGGATGATAATTCTGAGAATGCTGAGTCAGACGCAATGTATTCTGATTCAGATGATGAAGAGGGTGGAATTATTCACCCAGCGCAAATCTTGGCTGCTAGAGTTGAGGCAGAGGCCATTCTAGGTTCTGATCTTGGCATCTGAACAAAACTGCAGTTGGATTAACAAGTTATCATACATTAATAATATCAATGACTTACCTACTTATTTTTTATCTCATTAAATGACCATCTCTGGCTCCTAATGAATACTTCTTTTTCTTATTTCACTGCTTTATTCAGTCTTTTCAAATCCCATGATTTAGTTTTTTTTTACGGAGACAAATAAATTAGTAAAGCGATCAATTATCAAATTTTAAGGTATAAGGGCTACCATACAAGGCTAAGGGCCAGTAATTATCTGAAGTTACTGGCCCTTTGGGCTACCACCTCAATTCAGTTAGTATCGACCCCTGATTGCGTTAGCAATTCCAGCTTAAAATGGCGAAAAATACAATTCAAACAACTCCGCAGGACAAGGGTAAAGAACGTTTGGACAGAACAACGTTATTACTTTATTTCCCCAATAAATCCTCATTGTGTTTTTAACTACTAAGTCTGTTTTTGTGAAAATAAATAGTGTTGTAACTTATAATGTTAATGACAAGTGTCCACTGAGTTAATATTTACATTTAGGCATGGATGTAGGCCTACCTATAATATTTAAAATTAGATGCATTGTAATTGACTACCGGGGTATAGGCTATCTAATTCACCATATACAATGTAATAAAAAGTAAAATAAGGACTGTTGGGAAATTTGATTTCTTCAATTTGTTTAAATAATCATAATTAGTATGCTCTACTGAAAAAAATTTGAATTTAGATTTCATATGCCAATTTTGGCGTTTTTTCCGTCTTTTTTCATTTTCGAAATTCAGACGGGTGCTAGTCTATACAAAATGTATCATAACTTTGCCAATAATTTGAATTTTTGTATAATTTTTTTTATTCAATCATGAATATAAATTATAATGCACCTTATCAAGGCTTATCAGGGGAAAAAATTCGTCATTTTTATCCACTCGCCAGCCGGGCTAGTGGAACTAGAAATCCACTAGCCATTATGATTTTTTAATCGCCCTTACTAGTTAAATGTTTTTTATGAAAAAAATTGCCGGACTATGCGCGACATGGCTGAATCACTGGTTAATTATTTTTTCCCCTTCTGACCCATCTTCTGTAGGCTTAGTCTGAGCATTTTTGCTGCAGGTGGGCATTTTAGCTTTAATTAGCTCTAGTGAAGTCAGAGTAAATTCCATAATTCATTTAGATTTAATTGGCTATTCATAACTACTACATGTACAGACAATTAATTTAATCCGACATTGGCCCACTAGTGCTCATTCCAACTTGGAGAAAGAAGGGGCTATGTTGCCCACTTCGATGAAAAAAGGGGGCCATCTTAAAAAAACGTAAACCGTTCTGCAAATATAATAAAGTCAGTCATTTTAAACATTAAACTGATGTCAAATAAGCGTACTTGAAAAAAAATATATATGCCCTATCTTCTCTCATATCGTTTAGGGGCTATTCAAGGTAACTCTCCTTTTCAAAAAAGAAGTAGGGAAGTCTATGGAGCTCTAGCCTCTATAGCATCTTGACACAGCAAGGCACAAAATAACTGGGATAAAAAGGTTATCTCAGGTGTATTTTAGGCCTTTTCTTGGGGTGTAATTTAGTTTGTGTTAGGCCTATTAGCATGGTTAGACCTTCTTAGTCTCAACACCCTTAAATGTACAGTTATTCACATCGTTTCTCTGCCGACATACATGTAGGCCTACATGCGCCAGCGGCAGCCCTATGTGTGACTGAAACTGGAGTATTAGCCACAGCTTGTATTCACACAAAATTGCAAGACGTTTTTGCAGACGTTTTTTTGTAAGATTAATGCTTGATTTATCAGGCCAATAATGCATTTGTCTTTTAGAATCAGCAACAATTCAAGACTGCATCTATTCACCCACAGCTCGTTGGGCAATGAAATGTTGTCAGCATGCATGTATGTCAGCAAACTAGATAAATGATCTTCTTGATCAGCGCCATTTTGAACTGTGAAATATCGGGTGAAACGAATGTTGAGAACCACGACGCAATAAGTGACGCTCTGGGCTGTCATGGCTACCGCAGATCGGGCCACATGCAATACACGCGCCCATGCACCGCTGATTGACCAGGCCGTAGGCCTACAGGTCAGTACTTTAGTTTGTTTGACAACTTGGTGAAAGTGATGTTTGTCCACGTGTGTCAGCATTAAACTTGATTCAGTTGCTCACTTTCTAGTGTACCAAATCTTGAATTATGTGCGTTTCAGTGCTCCTCAAACGTAAAGGTCTTTGATACACACAACCACGTGTGAGCCGAAACAACGCTCTGTGGCGCACCACGACGACGACGCCTGTACATGCCATGCGGCGCTCTGCAGTTATGCGTAAATAGCCACACATGATCTGCGGATCTCACAGGGAATCAATCGCCAGCAGGGCTAGTGACATGCTGATTTACAATCGCCCTTACATAATTCTTGTCGCCACGGGCGACCGGGCGTATGTGAATTTGCATCCCTGCTTATGTAAACAAAATTTCAGGTCTCTAGCACTAAAATGAAAAAATGGCCTGCCATCCTAGGCTAATAGTAACAGTTAGCCCAACTGTTACTATAGGTTGTACGCCCAATATCGCGAACCACGGTTTTTGCCAATTAAAAAATATTTATGGCTGAAATTATTTTTTTTAAATTTTATTTAACTCACTAACATGTCCGGCGATCTCCAGGTATAATTTTTGGTTAAAAATTATTTTAACTTGGGAAATCCTTTCTTTGTTATGTACACCGATTTTCCCGAATTTCACTTAATATCGCCCACCGCTCTAATGATGAATGACTTGCACCTGTCAGCATACATGACAAAGAAAGGATCAGACGATGTAAAGTATTTTTTGCCAAAAAAACTTGGCAAGTTGAATGGAGTTGAAAAAAATAAAATTTAGTCACCAAATATTTTTTAAATGGGAAAAAACGTATTTTGCGATATTGGGTGGACGGCCTATAAACCTATTGAGTATTATAATACCTTTATTTCAAGAGGGTAAACCCAATAACTTAAGCATTCACCCATCTTCTTTGGGGCCCTCAAAGACAAAGGATTAGGATGGCAGGCCATTTGCCTTGGGTATAGACATATGTCCACTGCCCTATGCCATGGCTATGAGTAAAGATGGGCCAGCATTTGAGACGTTGTCCAGAGGAAGTTCTGGAGGTTCTAACTTAAGACTGAGTAGCCTAGCCCTGGCCTAGGCCAAGGCTAAGACAAGAGGCTAAGTCTAACTCTAAGTCTAGACTAGGCTAAGTCACAGTCAACTTCCACCAGCGTTGGGTGTTTTTCGCTGATTTCTCAGTCAATTCTGAATCAATTTTCATGACATTTTGCAAGCATTCTTTTTAACTATTCCGGCGCCTACCCTGAAAATTTCGTGAAATTTGAATGAGTATTTCAAAAGCTAGACCATTTGACAAGTAGTGGAATTTCGTGAGTGAAGCTGATAGCGTGCAATGAGTTTATAGAGGAGCGTCATAATTCGCAAAAAACTACATGTCAAATGGTCTAACTTTTAAACTACATGATATATTTCCCTGAAATTTTCAGGGCAGGTGCCGTAAGACTAAGAACTAAAGCTTGTCAAATTTCATGAAAATCGGATAAAAATAGCTTGAGCAATGAGCGAAAAACATGCAACGCGAAATTGACAGATTTAAGGTGACTTTTACTTTATATTAAAAGTCACTTTAAATTTGTCACTTTTGCGTTGCATACTTTTCGCTAATTACTCACGCAATTTTCATCCGATTGTCATGAAATTTGGCAAGCATTATTTTCTAGTCTTACGGCAACTTCCCTGGGAATTTCAGGGAAAAATATCCTGTAGCTCGAAAGTTAGACCATTTGACATGTAGTTTTTGCAAATTATGACGCTCCTCTATAAACCCATTGCACGCTATCAGCTTCACTCACAAAATTCCACTACTTGTCAAATGGTCTAACTTTTGAAATACTCATTCAAATTTCACGAAATTTTCAGGGTAGGCGCCGGAGTAGTTGAAAAGAGTGCTTGCAAAATTTCATGAAAATTGATTCAGAATTGACTGAGAAATCAGCGAAAAACACCCAACGCTGGTGGAAGTTGACTGCAACTATAGTCACATTCTTTCATGACTTCCAATAAAACTTGTTGTCCCAAGGGCCAAGCCATTCTACAGTAATTTTTTATCAGCCAAAACGGAAATTATGTCAACGGAATATCGGAATTCAGCACTGTTCAGTCCTGTCAGTGTTGCCTGTTCACTGTTGGCCGGAAAACGAAGTTTCGAAGAGTCGTTTTTGGAACGAAAAATCATTGACATTGCCACTTTAATGCCAGACTAACGACGTTACCCAGCTACTCACCGACAGAGAGAAGTGCGAAGAGAATAACGTAACGCATATTCGTAGTTCAGATATACAATACTTTCATGAAGTAAATCACTGTAAATGATTCTGAAACGTTCAGGTTTGTGACTGAGAAGAAAAATGCGAAGTGACAAGGAATCATGTGATCATGTGATGTAATGTGTCACGCGATTTTACATGAATGGCTAAATTTTTTTTTGTATTTCTTTGGTCAATCACTAGACGGCATCATACCGATATCCCTGTAACCCGGGGGGGGGGGGGGGATCCGGATATGTCGCCATGGATGCTGAGGCCAGTGAGGGTGCTTTAATTTGTTTTAAATATTAGTTCTATGAGAATAAATGGCCTGTAATAACATATAACGTAGTTTTGTATTATATTATTTTTATTTGTGGTAGGCCCTATTGGGGTCATATCTGTCACTATGTAGGCCTATAGTGACATCCCTGCAAACAATGTACGTAATATAACGTTCGTTAAGGTCCCATTTTCGTCATTCATGGATGAAGGTAACGAGGACGTGCTAAGGACGTAGTCATATTAACCCTAACGTCCCCAGAACGTCCTAATAACGTTACATTTATGCTTTACGTCCTAGGGACGTAAATGGGAGTTCACAGAGTTACGTCCTAAGTACGAATGCTGTACGTTGTGGGGACGTTATTACAGCGTGAAATTGTTTGCAGGGATATGACTCTTTTGTAGGCCTACCTAATGTTACTGATGATATATTTGGTTCAAGCGAACACAGTCCAGGAAATGTTTTTTTCTGAACCTGGTGCTTTCAGGGTCACGTACGTGATGCTTACATAATTCTCGTTTTATATGGGGGATATAATAGCTAAGCTGGTGAAACTGATGTGAAGAGATCGAGATCTGATACAAGGGTGATATGTTAAAACAAACAGTGTCGACAGAACGAGACACCATGCAAGGGGGGAAACATACCTTTGACACCTCCACCCCAACTGTACTCAAATGTGGGACATAAACTTTTTTTTACATAAATACTATGTTATCTTTGATATATTGTTGGTTTTCATATAATAATGTTGCCAGTAGTGAGCCGATCTGGGCGACCACAGGTGAAGATGGAAGCAAATTACTGAACAAAACAGGGAGTGCATTGTACGTATGTGATGTTTGACAAGTCAGGTACGTGATTCTTCTCACTACGTGACTGTTGACATGCTGGTGAGCGTCAGTATCAGAGCTATACATTTACTCTCGACAAGTGACTGAAAATGTCAATAATCACATACGTTGCTAGCAGTCAAAGATCACGTACAACACTCTTCTGTTATGTCAAATGTCACATACGTTTTTGACCTTCCTGGACTTAACCTTTCTTAAAAGCAACAATTATCGCTCAGGCATAATGAAAATCTACCTGTCATTAAGTTGTTTGTCCTTGAACTGATATGTATTCAATCTGTACGCCCCACCTTCGACGTACCAAGGAGTACTTGAACAAAAAATGAACGTACGTTTTTTTGGTAACGTACGTGATTTATCGACACCCACAACTTCAAACCTAAATATCTCACACATGGCAAAATGTTTTGGTTTGGCAGCAAGGCTGCTTCAAAGAAGCATTCTCCAAGTAACTTTTGCACACCCTTCCATAGCAATTCACTCATTTAGGAAATGGTGATGTGTGGTTAAAGATCGTGGTAACGTACAAAATGGTTTGCATCCCTTCAGAAACAAATGATTATTGAAAATCCAAGGCTTTTATAATACAGATGGCCTTCCATCGAAATAAAACTTGAGACTTCAGAGTACAAGTTTTTATATCTGTTATCTCATTTCAGAGAAATTACACAAAATGATGAATACTTTCTTGGGAGATCAAAAATCTTTGACTGAACGTCACGTACGTGACCCTTGTATTCAGAACGCGTAAAAACTATGTAAAAAAACAGTAAATTACCCCCATTGTGGTCCTAAATTCAACTCTGATCAATATTGCACATAATTTCATGAAAAACAGCTAAGTATGCGGTAAACAGAAACCTTTATTCATCCTCTCAAAATGTGATGTCTGGCGATGTAACGTTTGACATGGGGTAAAACGCACTTGTCATGAACATAATTTAACAGTAAAGTCACAAAGAATGAGCCAATATATGCCATTTTTTTATGTTAAGTACTCTCCATAGTGTTTATTTCCTACCCACCAAATATTACAGTGGTGAAATAATTATAAATATCGATAAAATGTGTTCAAACACGACAACCCTCAGAATCAATCACTAGTTTAGTGTGACTAGACCCATACAGTATTTTATATTATTTATACTTAGGTGGCTTCCATGCCAGCGAGTCTTTGAGTCTTAATGGTAGTCATCCTGACATGTTATTTATTTTGTATTTTTTCAGTGTCATTTGTCGAATAAACATTTTTCTTCTTCTTCTTCTTCTGATATGTCCATAATTATTATGTGAACATGTCCATAGACTAGAAGTGTTGAAGTCTTTTAAATGTTGGGTTGATGTGGCAACGTAGGCTTACATAGCAAGTGAGCCTAAAGCCTCATTTATCAATTATTCCTGTTTTTCTTATTTTGGATATATGGCCTACGTACATTCGCATAAAATGTTTGGATTCAGTATTAGGCCTATAGGCCTACCTGAAGCTATAATGTCATAATGTTGGGAGCTATAGATGAAAACACTTTTATCACTTGTAGGCTAATAATAGGCCTACATTAACAATATGAATAAAAAAAAGATGTGGTGAACTTAACATTCTCCATATTAAAATGACATGTACGTCCTATTTTATGATGGCGATATTTCCAGCTGACTGATTTGACTGATTTTCATTTTCTTAATTGCCTAGTATTTTCCACAAGCTATAGGCCTATGGATGTTTTCATGGCTTTACAGGCCTATCTGCAGTGCAAATTTATTTATTCTGAATGGTGCTGATCATAGACTCATCTAGCCAGCCGTCCAGCCGTCCTTTTGGACAGCCAAAGTCTGAAAAACTCTCATAAAGACGGCCAAAGTCCAGATACAGACCATAGCGCTAATCTACTGGCGAGCGTGTCCACACTCAGCGCTGCTGGTGGCAGACCTGCCCAGTGCCACAAACTGCAATGTAGCTGACGTGTAGGCCTAGTCACAGCCACCCAGCAAACACAAGAGGTTGAATAATGGCTGGCTTAGGGCCTAATGGTGGCCCGTTGTTCGCAACGCTGTACTAGCAATAGGCCTAAACCAACATTGGTTCAAAGACGTGTTAGCTGGGATGTTGATTCCAGTTGCAGCACAAGCGTCTTCTAACTAGGCCCTGCTGCTGGTCAGGCCAGTCCATTCACATGATCCGGACAGCATATATGTAGGCTTAGGCCTACGATGTTAGGCCTACATTGTATCATGCATCATTTATAGTAGCATGACATACGTTTGAAGCGCTTGACCCAATATATAGGCCTATACACGCCTTGTCCTGCACGTGGCTATAGGCCTATATACCCAGCAAACAGGACACGTTGGAACAATGATGTTTTAAAGTTGGCCTGAGGTCTGCGACGCTGGCCCATTGTAACTATACTATAGTCCTATAGTAGCCTACTATACTAGACATCTATAGATTTTGTATCTATTCTAGGGCTGTAGTCTAGGGCTGCTGTTCTAACCATTAAGCCCTAATCTATTGGCACCCCTCGCCAACCTCTGGATCCGCCGACACTGTGCGAGTGTGAGCCTCATGATGATACAAAATGTTTTTTACCAGATAACCTGTCGCCCCCAATACATTCGCTCATTTGTAAAATAGATCTAAATTTCTGGTTTGTTCTTGCTTTTTAGTTTTACATTTCTACCCCAATAGGCAACCATTCAATTATCTCCATTCATCCATTAATTGGCTCTAAAATTAATCTGAGAGCATTGTATTTAAAAAAATCTTACCCAACCACCTCCCCCCCCCCCCCCCACGGCGAAAGGGGGAACCTCCTCGCGCTCCCCCGGCGCTAGCCTTAGGCAAACGCAGCACTGGCTGCGCCAGTTGCATGGACGCCTCTTTTCTTTTAATTGGTGATTTTTGGACGCCCTCATTCTCATTCCTAGATTAGTCCCTGGTGCTGATCTAGGATAGGCCTATACCTAGGCCTACTAAAATAACTTTTAAAATTTCAAAGGGAATGATGCTGTAGGCCTATTGGCGTAGGCTCTCTATATATAAATATTAAAAAACGATATTGGCCTATATATTGCTTCAGGTGGAATATTAAATCCAAACATTTTACGCTGATATATCATAGCTTTAATATGATAGACCAAGTCAAAGTCACAAATTCACCCTAAAAAGGGTTGTCCCAACTAGGTCTATATCAACTATAGGTCTATATCATCTTGTCATTGTATATGTTGTTATACCCACTAAACTGACCAGGAACAGTGTTTTGCCATCTCAATGGTTTTATTTGAGAGGAAAGACATTCTCAATGCTAATTTTGTATAAACCACAGTTTTTAATGATACTGTAGTACCGGGTACCGGCAATCTAAAAAGTGACACTTAATGGAACTTCTACTATACATGTAAGCCTAGGCTATAGTTATAAAAGTCGGTATAAACATATTTATTTAAAAAAAGATTGCATAGTAGCTACAGAAAACTAATCAAATGATTTCCTCATGAATAACATTAAAAATAAATGAAATAGTACAATACAATAATTAAAAAAAATATAACCATTATAACATATTGCGATTAAAATGAATATGTCATTCAAAATGAAACCGACATATGTTTTGCAAAGTAACATTTTACAAGCACTTGCTTTCTGATCTGTGTGCCCTGAAAGAGTCAGGATTCCCACAGTAGCCTAAAGGCTGTGAACTGCCCCAGAGTGACCAGAGCCATGTCAGTCAGAACATATAGTTTAGAGTTACCTATACCATCTTGTCATTGTATTTTTATGTTAATTACAAGAGAAAATAGTTTTAGTTTATGTTTAGCATTAACATTGGTGCATTAAATCATACCATTTACTCGAACTTTATGGATATAAAACTAAGCTTACTCATATCAACTTTAGACATGCTAATATACATGTTGTTGTAGCCTACCCACCTCAATATTGGGTTAATGTTAGGCCACCGTCGCAGACGCTTGGGCCAACATTGGTTTGAGGGTCAGCACCTCCTGTTTTTTTAGTAGACTGTGGGGCACATGGCCATGCAATACACCTGCATGAAGAAATATGAAAAACAAATTTGTCGCCACAATAGTCGGAGAAATGTTTTTTTGAAAATAAGATCAGAAAAAAAGTAGGTTAAATGGTAACGTAGAGAATAGGGAAGGAATAAGACAAAAAGCCGATACTTTCTTTCTTCAACAAAGCACGATTTTTTTTTTTTTTGCAGAGGTAAAGAAAGTGAGCAACCCCTCTCCTTCACTGAGCCCCTAGTGATTCCTCAGCGAGTGAGAATCACTGATGTTGAGTGAACCCCTCTCCTAAATATCTAATAGTAGGCCTATATCTGTTACACTTTATATCAGTTTCATGTATTTTTAAAGGTGCCGTCAATTCTGGATTATTTACTAGTCTACTAGCTCTTAATTTAATGTGTTAAATATATTTATTTACTTAATTGGTCTCAGCCTAGTCCAAGACTAAAACTAGCATATAGGTAGGCCCATTAGTATTTAGTTTACTTTCATGTTATCGAGCAAAGGGGGCTTTTTGTGCACTGGTCAAATGAAAGCAAATTAAGCCTTCCTCTGTTCTCCTGTGAAGTAGGCCTATATTTCTATGAGAGATGACAAATCATTATATGTTTATATGTCTGATGAGGTCATTTTGATCAATTTATAGATCCATGATATTTGACTACATTTTTTGTCATCACCATCATGTATCACAATCAAGGACCGCTGGGAAAATAAGTTACCTAGTAGCCTAGGCCTACCAGAAACAAAAATAAGTGCTTTATTCCCTGGTGGACCATGATTTTACAGTTTAGTCTGTTTCACCTTAATCTAAAAGTTTGATTTTCGTTTTGTTTTAATCGATTTCGCTTCGAATATGCTACTGATCCAATCAAGATTTGTAGGCCTATTACTGGGTAAAAGGACCAAGTTCGGAAATAAATACACAGCAAAATTTCACCTAATTTTCACGGAAAAAATGAAGTAGGGGGAATATAAAAACATGATCCCCCGACAAATTACTGACAACAAATAAACACACCAAAAAATAAATTACACCGTACATTTGCAACTGCTTTGAGCTGTGTTAGGCTATAAATGACTACAACCCACAAAGTTTTATATGCCTATCATAGAAAATAATTTCTAATTTGACCCAAATGTTTGTGTTGTGCAATATATTTAAACCTACAGTTTAATGTCTAAGTCATAAGTCATAAGTCTCTCTTGTTTTTAGTTCGAACTAAGCTTAGCTACCACTCAAGTGAGAAGGGTAGCCTACGTACCGTCTTGCTTATGGCTAATTGCGATCTATCAACAATTTTCAGATACATGTAAATTTTGAGGACAAGTTTTCTATTTATTTCACAGTTATTTAACTTTTAGAAGATGTTTTTGTGGTTATAATGGAAAGTTGAACATGTTTAAATAAATAGTTGTACTTAGCGCCTCAAGTGTAAAATTCTAACTTCTAGTCCTCAGATTGAAAAGATTACTATGTACTAAGGTCTATTAAATGATTAGATGTATCTATGGTAAATGGCTGCTTGGCCTATATATAGACCGGTAGCAGTTGTGATCTACGTACTGCGCCCATTTTGCCAACTCTAGCTTTTACTTTTATGTCATCGATAATATTCTAATGAATAGAACTAAACTTCTTGCCATAACACAAGTCATTAATTTATAGGCCTATAAGAAAGTGGTCCAAGGACCGATCCTTGTGGTACACTAGCTGTAGTCGGCCTCCACATTGATTTGGCATTTTGCAATATAACACAGTGTTCCCTACCTTTAAGGTGACTTGTCATTAAATAAAGAAAAGTACCATTTATACCATACCTACTTAATTTATATAATATAACTTCGTGCTAAATCTTATCAAAAGCTTTGGAAAAATCTAGAAAAACTCCAAATATCTCGTTACCTTTGTCAAATTCAGAAACAATATGTTTGAAGATTAATTTTCGAATACTTTTGAAACAAATAACAGGGCCTATATAAAAAGTCTTATCTATAACATATCTTATCTATATGCTAAGCATTTCTAGGCTACCTTTACCTTAAAATTATCTTATTATCATACATTATAGATGTCACGTTTGTTACAAAACCTGTTCATTCTGTTACTTTTATTGACATACCACTACAAATATTTAGATCAATAATATAATATTTCTACTATTCTGTGTAAAAATATCAATTATGTTACCAAACTTTATCACCTCTTTTACAGACAGCTTTGTCACTTGTGTTAATCGAGCATTTCTTGTCTTTTAATAAAATAATATATTGCAGCATATGTTAAAAGCACCTCTGGGTGATTTAAGTTGATTGTTTTACATAATTTACAAAGCGTCAATAAAAATATTTCTAAATAGTTATAAGCATTGTAGTTATGTCAAAAGTCCCGATATCTGCTACTTTTAACAATTTGAATGTGTTTGATGGCTCTATATAAAAGTTAAATAAAATATAGTTAGTCATATTGCACAGAAGTGACATAAATTCTGCTTCTCTATGAACAAATTAAGGGCCAATAACAGATTAAGGTTGTTAAAGTAGTGAAACACAATATTGACTATTTTACCTGTTGGTGAAAAAAAGAAGTTCTAGAAATCGTTTGATTACATTTTTTATTTTTTCTGGATATCAAAAAGTGCAATTAACTATATTATAATAAAATAACGGTTTTTGGGCTCCGTCCGTGGTTGAAAGAACGTCCTGACCAAATCGCTATATTTCTGCCACTCACTATATACCTCACGCAAAATTTTGACATTCAGTGACGGTTGTAACGTATATTAAAACTTATTAGGATATGTTTTTGTGCCCTAATTATTATGTCTCCCCTCTATAGAGGGAGAAACATATTGGTTTAGTTCTCACTGCTCCTTTCTGTGCGTTCTCTCCGTTCTGTGCGTTCCTATCCTGCAGGCGGTCAAACACGAGACGTTGACCCAATGTCGGGCTTTTGTTGTCTTACCGTCTACGACTCTGAGCAAGCATTAGCCCAGTATTGGGTTACAGTGTCGTGTTTGACGCCACGCTGAATGTGGGCCAGCGTCACACACAGGGGGCCAACATTAACTCAGGCCCAATGTCGCAGCATTCGGTTGAAGGTCTATTCATTGAAAGAAAGGCGGTATAGGGGTGTAATCGGCTGCGCTCGACGGTTTGCTTGACCCTCTGATTACCAGGGTGTAATAATTAAAATACATATATCCAACAATATTTCAGTGACGGGCCAGCGTCGCGAACGGTGGCCCAGCATTGATCAAAAAAAAAATTAAAATCACATTTGTAATTACAGAGGGGAATGAATTAATGCAATTTTAGGCCAAATTTCTGCACATACTTATAGGCTAAACTTGGCCAAGAGAACCTCCTGAGAATGGTGAGATGAATGATATGACAGTGGAGGAGAGAGAGAGGAGAAAGAGAATGGTTAGTCGAAGTACAAAGTCGCAAATAGTCGCAAACCATCGCAAACCGTCGCAAGCGATCGCAAATGGTCGCAAACCCTCGCAAACCGTCGCAAACGATCGCAAATGGTCGCAAAAGGTCGCAAACTATAGCAAAACGTCGCAAACCGTCGCAAACGACCGCAAATGGTTGCAAACGATCGCAAATGGTTGCAAGCCGGCGCAAACGATCGCAAATGGTCGCAAACGATAGCAAATGGTCACAAACGAAGTACTCATTAGGACTGAATGCCTACTGGCCAGCACCGGCGACGCTGGCCCAACATTTAACAAACATTGGCTCGGTTTCAGCTTGTAATCGCCGCCAGACCACTATTCCTAGCAAACACAAAACATTTGTATAACATTTGTACAACGCCGGCCCAACGTCTTTGACGCATTGTACAAATGTTATACAAATGTTTTGTGTTTGCTGGGTTCAACGCAGCCCAGCAAACAGCTACACGGGGCGTTGAACCAGTGCTGGTTTGATGCTGGGCCAGCGTCGCAGACGGTGAGCCAGCATTGAACCATCATTTGGTCGACGTCGTGTTTGCTGGGTGTGTAGACAAGCACCAAAACGGAATAATAAATTCCGCTTAATAAATATAGTCTTTACTGTTGTCCACAGGAGCCATTTAATAACATAAATTACAAAAGCCATTGACACTACATCTATTAGCTATCAACCTTTATGGTTATTCTGCTGTAGGGGAGACATCTCCAGTTTTTTGTCCTTAAAAAACTAGACCCTTCTAGTTTGGTTTTTATTCAATGTTCATCACACTTTTCAGCTGATGTTCGTGTGCATTACAAGTCAGTACAGCACTAACCTGATGCCGGCTTAATGCTGGTCCACCGTCGCCGGCTCTGCCCAGCATCCATTCAACACTGGGCAATGCTTTATGCTGCGGCAGTGTGTCTACATAGTACAAGCTGTAACCGATCCAATGTAGGATAAAATGTTGGGCCAGCGTAGCCTCTGCTGGCCAGCATCCATTCAATACTGGGAAGTGCTTTATGGTGGCGGCAATGAGTTAACAAAGTATACACGCTCAGACTGCCCCCATATTACCGTTTAAATGTTGGGCTGGCGTAGGATAGCACGATTCTTTGATCCAAAGCTGGGTTAATGTTGGCCCGCCGTCTGTGCCAGCATTGGATAATCACTGCTTGTATTATGCAGGGCAGCTATGCTGGCAGCTTTGGCACCTGTCTGACATCCCAGCAAACACGAGTCGTTGGCCCAATGCTGGACTGACGTTGGCCCATCGTCTACGACGCTGGCCCAACGTCAGCCCAACATTGGGCCAACGCCTCGTGTTTGCTGGGATAGTCGCCTGAAGTTCGGCGCGATATTTAAGCCCAATGTCGTTTTAATGTTGGGGAAGGGTTGTAAACAATGGACCAACATTAAGCTCACGATGATTTGCGATTGTAACCATATTCTTCAATAATAGCCTACCCCCAACCCCCTTTCGCATACGCCCACAGAGGCCTGAATCAATTTCTTCCCAATTCACAACTTGCTAACATAAGTCCATATACTACACGTGCGACTATGAAAGAAGGAAAAAACTTAAGTATCCTCCATTATAATTATATTCATATTTTTTTCTTTATTCAGCTCTAGTTACACTTGTTTAATTTTATTATCATAGTATGCCACTGTTTCATTATTTTCACAAAGGCATTGACGTTTCTAATGTATGGCTATTGGGACCAGGCAAAAAAATCGATATGGACTGGAAAATAATTATTTAACTAATTAATACTGTAGATCTGGTGATATTTGCGACTTTTTTATTTTCGCGAATTTCGCGAGGAGGACAAATAAGAATCTCGCGAAAATTATAATAATAATAGCGCTAATGACAAGAGATAAAAATTCACGAATTCTAAACTTCGTGAAAAGTCCCAAAATCGGAAATTCGCGAAAATTTAAACATGCGAAAATTACCCGATCTACAGTGACTGACTGATTCAGTTCATTATATATCCTTGATATCTATATCTCATTCAGGAGCGGATACAACATTTGAAGAAACGAGGGGTGGGGGGGGGGGGTTAGTAGCTTGCCCTCAAATTAGCATAGTTCCCACTTTGGGGAGACTTTTTTTTAATGTAGCATTTTCGAGGGCAAAATCTGTTTGCCATATCCATGTTCCATTAGTCCAAACATTAACCCAAGGTTTATTTAGAACTATCCACCGGACCAAAAAAATTGTATTTAGAATTGATAAACAGGATATTTTTCCTAATAATAAACTAGAACAGGAGTTCCCGAACTCCGAGGTCCGAAAGGTGGTGGAAAGAACCATGCAAGGAGACAAGTTAATATATATTTTCAACGTGTATTCCTTCCACCACCATCGCCGGTGCTGGCCAACATTCATTCAATACTTGCCTACGATGTACCTCGTACATAGGATGTAGACCTACCCACCAAATTTCGGTTCGATGTTGGGCCAGCGTCGCAGCCCATTGTTGGTTTAATGGCCCAATACGACGCTGGCCCAACACTAATCCATCACTGTGTCTGCTGTATACTTTGCGCATTCACCCGATGCTGTTTCAATGTTGACCCACAGTCTTCGACGCTGGCACGCTATAGAAACATCATTGGGTGATTGTACCGTGTTTTTCTGACTGCTGCATTGTTATGCGGGTGACGCTTTCCATCCCGGCTCTAGAAACACTATATAACACGATACATCGGCCCAATTTGCAATGCTGATGTAATGCTGGGCCACCGTCTGCGACGCTGGGCCAACATTATTAGAACCAAAACCCAAAAACACTATCTTTAAACGGGAATGTATTTTTAAAGACAAAAGTACTTAACCTAGGGACCTCAAACGTTACATTCGACATGTTCGTAAGGACTGGTGTACAGAAATGTCAACCGTTTCCCACACACATCACCCCTCTTTCCCCTAAATAGGACACAAACCCAGGCAAAATAAACTTAATAGACTCCTGGCCTACGGCCGTGCCTAATAAATTGTGCTAAATACGACAAATTAAGCTAAATAATTGCACTGTATTTAATTTCTTTGCTACAATAAATTAATATGCCACGTATAGTCATGTTATTTTTATACATGCTTCAGTGTTTATTTCGCAGTGGTTTAATTATAAGAGAGACCTACTTACCTAGCTTTGCTCATGCGGAGCACGAGTCAAAGCCAGTATTTATATATTTAAACTGTTTCCAAAGTTAGAACCACTACTCGAGACACACCAATGTTGTTGTAACATTTTTATATGAAACCGCCTGCTTAAAATTATATTTTTGAATGACATGGCCTCTAGGAGATATGTTCTCGTAGCCAAATGAAATGAATCGGACTATGTGCCATTTTTGTGCACATATAGACTAAATTGGGCCAGGAGAACCTCCTGAGGATGGTGAGATGAGACCACATGTCCTCCAGGCACAAGATTCGAAATTCAAAATCTGGAGGTCTGAGGCCGCTACCTCTCGGTCACGGGGAAACATTTTTGTTTCTTTTAAACCGCCGAAACCGGCAAACGAACACCGAACTCTAGCGTGAAAGGCAACGGTGCTAACCACTATGCTTCGTAACCACTACCCTAAGTGCCGGCGGTGATACGGCGAAGATACAGAATGTGATAAAAACAGGCACTAAACACTTGATATATATGTGAAGGGGAATTACAATTATTGTTAAATAGGACTCCTAGATTTATTTCCGAATTTGCTGGGTTTGTTTGGTTATTATCATTACAATATATTCTATAAATAGTTCTCTATTCTCAACTTTTACTCATATGTGACGAGCATTGGTTTCAAGTATGACGCGAACATATCTCAGCGTCACGCATCTCGATCACGTAGCCTCACCGCTGCCTACGTCATTTTGCTAGCCTTTCACAGTGAACGATAATATTGATCTGATGGTTTTCTGCGTTTTTAGAGAGAAATTTGCATCTTGAATCCCTGCATGCTATAACTTCTACCTTATGGGTATCGGGTAATAAATGCTGGTTAGGGCATATGGCATCGGTGTTATATGAGAGTGATTTAAGTGGAGAGCTAAGGCATCAAGACCTTTAGTTTAGTTTAATTGAATACTATTATAAGAAAACAAGTGTAGGCCTTATTTCGTAAAGATATCAACAAAAAACAAACATTGGTAGATAATTGTATTGAAGTAATTTTTAAAAGCTAATAGTCAAGTAAAGTTAGGCGATTTTTTAACAAAACCTAAAACAAATTCCTTACCAAATTATTTTTTATTATTGTATAGTATAAGGTCTTAGCTAACTTCTGACAATTTGTTTTTTACAGAGCAAAATGTAAGATGGCCGAAATCGGTAATGAAAAAATCGAAACCAGACATATTTTGTCATGGTATGCTAATTTACCCTATATTTTATCAGCTGTGGGTGAACAGTTACGTTAAATGTAGTATTATTTATAAAAGTAAATAATATCAACAGGAGAAAAACCAACATGGCCGCCAAAAACAGCAAAACACGATAGTGATCAGTAGATGTTCACGCTTGACTTTTTGGTTTGAGAAGTGCAACATGCAAATCTTATGCTACCGATATTACATGTTAAATGTGAACAGGTCTGCTTTTTGTAATTAGGAATACAATATTTTTTTGTCTCTATTAGATGTATGTGTAATAACCATAGTGTATGTGTAGTGCATATAAAAACGTAGATTGGAATAACTTAGGAGCTTTGTTGAGTGGTAAAATGCTCCAGACAGTCGAATGTACTAATAACAGAGATGTTGATCTGGACTGGGAATGTTGGCTCTAGTGCTATGATGATGCTTTTAAAACATGTGTACCCAAAATTACCATAAGAAGATCAAATGTACCCCTAGGAATTTACCATCTTGGTTTGACTCTAAAGCTAGACGTCTGAAAAAGAGCTCATCATTGGAATAGGGCCTACATTAAGAAAAGTAAGACATTTATTACATAAAGTATTGCAGTTCAAACACAACCAGCTCATTACTAAAGGAAACCCCTAAACGATTCTGGTCTTATTGTAGATCGGAAACAAAAAAATATACATAGAACAAATTGTCATGAAGGTCTAAGCGTCACCAATCCCAATGATAATTAAGTTCAATACATATTTTGAATTAGCTTCTAATAACAACACTGGTGAGTCAATATATTTTGTAGTGGCTGAGATAACTTTTAAAATGGCTGTGATGACTTCCTCGGTGGTCAACATCAGTTTTTTGTGGCCAATATCACCTTTGTTGTGGCTGAGATAGCTTTTAAAGTGGCCGTGATGACTTCTACGGTGGCCAAGATCACTTTTGTAGTGGTTGACATAATTTTCAAGGAAATCATCACTTCTTCTGTCTTCAGTGGCTGAGATCACTTATATAATAACTTTCAAAGTGGCTGTGGTCACTTCTTCAGTGGCCAAGATCACTTCTGTAGTGAATGAGCCAACTTTTAAAGTGACAGTGATCACTTCTTCAGTGGTAAATATCATTTTTGTAGTGACTGAGATCATTTTTTTGTTGGCTGACATTAGTTTCTTAGTGACCAAGATCACCTTTGTGAAGGCTGATATACTTTTTAAAGGGGCTGTGATTACTACTTCAGTGGCCAAGATCATTTATGTGATGGGTGAGATAACTTTTAAAGTGGCTGTGATGACTTTTTCGGTGTGCAAAATCAGTTCATTTGTGGCCAAGGTCACCTTTGTAGTGGCTCAGATAATTTTTAAAGTGGCTTCAGTGGCTGACATCAGTTTGTTAGTGACCAAGGTCACCTTTGTAGTGACTGAGATAATTATTAAGGAGAATGTGATCACTTCTTATGTGCCTAAGATCACTTATATAGTGGCTGAGATAATTTTTAAAATGGTTCTGGTCACTTCTTTCGTGGCCAAGATCACCTTTGTAGTGGATGAGATAACTTTTAAAGTAGCTTCAGTGGCTGACATCAGTTTATAGCCAAGATCACCTGTGTAGTGGCTGAGATAATTATTAGGGAGCATGTGATCACTTCTTCAGTGGCTAATATCACTTATATAGTGGCTAAGATAACTTTGAAAGTGGTTGTGGTCACTTCTTCAGTGGCCAAGATCACTTTTGTAGTGGATAAGACAACGTTTAAAGTGGCTGTGATCATTTTTTTCAGTGGCCAAGATCATTTTTGTAGTTGCTGCGATTACTTTTAAAGTGGTTGTGTCTTTTTCGGTGCGCAATATCATTTTTGAAGTGGCTGAGATCACTTTTAAAGTGGCTTCAGTGGTTGACATCAGTTTGTTAGTGGCCACGATCATCTTTGTAGTGTCTGAGATAATTATTGAGGAGGATGTGATCACTTCTTAAATGATCAGTAAATTATCTGTGATAATGACCGAGCTATAACTCAATATAGATTTTTCGGTAATGGCGGCACAAATTTACATAAAAATGGCACGTGGGACATTTTTTCAGCTTGTGCAAAAAAGCTAATCGTTTTCTACGGGTTTTTTTTACAAGCTAGATACACCGATTAGAAGTATATTTACGAGGGTGCACTGGAACCCTATTTTTTTACTAGACTAATTAGCTTATCATCAAAGCCACATCAAAAGGTTATACAAATAATTGCTAATAATAGCAAAAATAATGTGAAACATAGAAAATAAAAAAAACACAAAATAGAAAATGAAATAAAATCTAATTTAACACATAGACTACACATAGGTGCAAAAAATGTTCCATCAATGAAACATTTGGCGGCCATTATTTTTATGTCGTTTATTTATTGTAAAACAACTTCTAACCCTTTAATCAGCACATTTGTAAACAAATTGATGATTAATTATCACTCCCTATGTTATTCCTGTGAGATAGTCGGCCACTTTGGATTTTACCCTCCTAAAAATCCTCCTATGAATATCCAGAGTAAACAAATTTTGTGTGGCTAGTCCAGACCTTATACAAGACAGTGGTACAAAAATAAGGGGTCAAACACATTATTTTCCGGGAAAGACCTCACTTATTACCTCGGCTGCCGAGAAAATATCGATGTATAACTTGTCACGTGGTTCTGAGAAGTGAACAAATACTCCTTTCCCTATGAGAACCGTGAAAGCCAAAAGAAAAAAATACTTATAATTTTATGTATGCATACTCAGTTTTATATAACTTCCCATAATATATATGCTTATACACGAAGCAACACCACTAATAAGTTAAATAAAATGCGACTATATCTGTTTACCAGGAACATAGATCTGAATTGCCAGAAAATCTGATATGTAGTCAAATACTCGATTAATATGTCGCAATGTAAACTTTAACAATACAAATTGAATAAATTTCACATGTACATTGTATGCGATGACGAATAAACGTAGATCTTATAAAATATACAAAGTATTGAGTGTCATGAGGGCTACTAATAAGGATGTGAATTTGATTGTAGAGGCATCTCCACGGTATGGTTCATAGTCATCATCATCATCATCATCTTCTGGTACATTAGGACAATATGTATAATCTCCCCTCCCTGCATCATCTGTTTCTTTGCACATATCTGTACAACAGCAGTCTCTATATCCTCCATAGGTGTGAGAAGATATGCTGCCTTGACCTGACCTGAAATATAACGGTTTAATAAAATACAACTGAACATGCAACTGATAGTGTGTGGTAATTGTCTCTCTTTCTGTGAGTGGCAATATGAAATATGTATTTTTTTACTTTTACTGTATCTCCTGACCAGGACAAAACATTAAGTCAAAATATAAACTAGACAATTAGTCAGAGACTGCAAATATCCGCCGCAGTGATTGTGTATTGGATCCGGATGCGGATCCGGATCGTAATCCGGAACTTTCCGAAAAAGTAATGGATTGTTCCCTGGCACGAAGTAAAAATATAAAAAATCTTGATTCGGATCGTAATCCGGACTCTGGATCCGGATCTTAATCCGGATCATCTCCAAAAATAAACAAATTGTTTCTTGGCCTGCGGCACAAATGTGGTAAAAGTTTCATGCAAATCTGTTCATCACTTTGTAAGTAATCCTGCTGACAAACAGGCAGAAAGACAGACATTCAGACAAACACGACCAAAAACATAGACCCATTTGACTGGGGTAATGCAGCTCCACTTACTCAGGTGAACAAATTGATGCTTTTCTGCAACCAGCCTGATATTCTGTGGTGTCCAAATAACTTCCACCGAGATCGATATTGTATGTGGTCTCCTTCCAGTAACAAAGCTGAAACATGACATACAGATCTTTATTAAACATATGTGTTGTTACAAGCCTTGCAAATATCACTTAACTCATCTAGCTCAGAGAGCCGCTCAAAGCGGCTTTTATATGCCGTCACAAATGGACTGAGAACCGCTCTTGTACGTCACGAAACAAAAGTTTTCTGGACTGAAAGAGTTAATATGAACGTATTCAAGGTGTTATCAAGCTTCGGGCAGCTTTTCACTGTGTGATTATCGGTAACTATGTATTATTTAGTCATTCATGGTTACGCTCAGAACAGCTACATATAGAGCATAACAACCTGATCATCCTCATCAGAGATTACTTGTACTTGTGCTCGAGTATTTTTGCACAGTAGTCTACTCGCCCCGAGTCTCGTTCATGGGGGGGGGGGGGGGTTGGGCGGGGTAGGGTCGGTATACACCAAGATGTTAAATATATTAAAAACATCCACAGCTAAACAAACATCAGAGAGAAAATCAGTGGCGGTCTGTCACGGTCAATTAGCAAATTAATACTGTCAAAACTAGGTTCGTTTACATCATGGTGTGTGATCGATATACTTTTAAAATAAATTGCACGTTTTATTGTAATATACCATGAAACGGTTCTTTATGGATTAAAACACGACGAACTCTCTTTGGTGACACAAGACACATGTAGGGCCAACATAATAATTATGTAGGTTGTATAGTTACGAAATGTAAACGATTATTTGTATTAGCAATAGGATTTTGCAAGAGGAGTCAAACATTTATTTCACTTGAAATTTTAATACCAGTAATAGTAGGCCTATAAACTTACATATCCTTCGTCACATTCGACAGGATCCAGCTGATTTTCACAGTCAGACGGGCTGTCAGCATTATAACAGTTGTGACAGGTTAATGATGAGACTGACACCAAATGCACTAGAAGAAGTAAGATACATCCTGAAAATAACCCTCTGACTGGCTCCAAACTCCTAAAAAATATGATATTTTGAAATGTATATAATCATTGAAAATAATGTAATCTGTTATTCAATATGTGTGTGGTGCATGTATTTTAAAAACATCAGACTGACACTTGTCGAAGAGATTTAAACATAGGCTACTAATTTCGCCGACTCCACCCTCCTCCCTCATGGCACATCGGTCAGATCCTATCCTTTAGTATATTTAGAAAACAATTGCAAACTCTTGTTATTTTATTTTCATAATCTGATCAATTAGTAGAATTATAAAACTGATTATCATGACGATGTGGACATTCATTATAATATTCTTCTTCTGTAGCGCACATACACCTGGCAGCTGTATGCTGCTCCGTGTGCTTTACAAAAATTCAAGATATTCTTTACAAAAATGATGCTACTTCAAGGCGATTATAAAGACATCTGAGGATTCACAATTCCGCACTGAATTTGAGAGTTTGAGGCTCCCCACAATACTGACTTTCACACGTGGATGGGGAAGAAACATTTTTTGTTTCTTTCAAATCGCCGAGCCCGGGAACCGAACCTCAAACTCTGGCGTGAAAGGCAGCGGTGCTAACCACTACCCTAGGGCCCCCTCCTTGATTGTTATGTACGCAAGCAGCAGTACTTTGAATATAGACAATAGAGGCTTTTAAGAACTGGTGTTATGTGAGCCGCAGTGTTCATGGCATTATCAGATTATGCAGGGCCGTATCCAGGGTTTCTTTTGGGTGTCTGTAACCTCCCCCCCCCCCCCCCCCCTGGATAACCATGATCTTTTTTTATTGATAGTAGAGGAATGGGGTTTCTATGCTTAGCAAAACACCAAGAAAAACACTGTAAGCATAACATCAAGACATTGATGAGGGTTTCCATCTATTTATTGCAACTGATAATTGGACTTAGTAGGATTCACCATGGCTATACGGGTCTGGTACTTGGCTGCAAATGTGTCTATGATAGTGTCCACATTAATGGGGATGTCACAGTGGACAAGCATAAGACTCAAATCACCCAACCGATCACCACTGAAGGCGCGCTCTGCTGTGTTTCTGGGATGGTGCTAGGCAGACGAGTTAGTGAAGGTTGTTGTTGCCATTTTTCCCGCCAGCAAGCAAGCTCTGCCTCAGTTGTCATTGGAGATGGGAGGTCATTCTTGTATGCTTCAATGAATAGTTGCAGATTCTGCTGGGACTCTGAAATGCCATAGAGCGCCGATGGCACCAGGTTCATTCCCTTCGGCGCAGCGCAGTGAAGGTTACTGAACCGAGACTGCATTCAGATAGCAGACGTGAGGCCGAAATACTTAACAACCAATTTTGCTCAGTTTTTACCTCGGAAGACACCACAAATATACCTAAATTACCAAGACCACCGAATACTGAAATGCCTAAATTCAAGGTGTAACTAAATTACTTAAGGGTTTAAACGGTGGAAAGGCATCCGGACTGGACGAGCTCCCAAATTTGATTCTAAAGAATGCTGCCAACGAAATATCTCCCTTTCGTAAAATTATTTTCGATCAATCTCTACAGACGGGCAAATTACCAGATGACTGGGCATGTCGCCCCAGTTTTCAAAAAAAGGGATCGGCACTCTCCGGCAAACTACAGGCCAATATGCCTCACATGTGTTTGTGCCAAATTACTCGAACACATCATTCGTAAACAAATTTCAACACCTGTACAGCATGGCTTTCAATAAAAACACTCATGCGAAAGCCAGCTTTTGATTACAACTGATGCATTTATTCAAAAATTTGAAAGCAAGACAAAAAACAGATGTTGTTGTCTTAGATTTTAGTAAGGCCTTTGACGTTGTCCCCCACGAACGCCGCAAGATCAGCAGCAAGATGTGTCACCCAAAATTATAGACAAACAGCCAGTGTGACATGTCTCATTCAGAACCTGGGCTGGACCGACTTGAAAACAAGACGAAAAAATTATAGATTTTAGGCATGTTCAAATTTTTTTAAGGGCTACTCGAAATTCCTTTCAATGACCGTTTAATCCCAGCAGACAAAAGAACACGTGGTGGGCACAATCAGGCCTATACACATCTTAGAGCTAACACCACACTGGGACAAAATTCTTTTTGGCATCGAGCTTTCCCTGATTGTAATTCTCTTCCGGCATCTGCCATAGAATCAAAAACTATGGCAGCGTTCAAGAGTCAGCCAGTTGACTAAGTTCTCCTCCTCCCCCCCCCCCCCCCCTCCAGCCTGATACTCCACATAGGAGGCGCTGCTGGTGTAGCAAATTCAAAGTTCTAAAATCGCTCTGAAAAGAAGAAAACGTGATAAACATTGCAATAAAACAAGACTATTTTCACTTCTAGTATTGCACCAGAATGCACTATTTAAAGCCTTATTTTGTCAAATGTTCATGGGGGGGGGGGGGGGGCATGCCCCCAGACCCCCTAGGAAAGGCTCGGCTGCGCCGAGCCATTTGTCACCTGGTCATTTTGTAACCCCCCCTTTGTCTAAGTCTAGATACGGCCCTGTTATGTATGAGTTGAACAATTGCCATACTGATATTTTTCGTCTTCTTTCGTCTCATAGGAAAATATAATGAGCAGTTACATGTGATCAAAGTACGGTCGTCCTTGATAAATCACACATAATATGCACACACGAAATACAATATGTCTTACACATGTATATTATGGTTGTAACAAAAGTTCTCAGTACATGTATTGTTTATGTGATATCGTACTTCAGCTTAAACAGTGATATTGTAACATATTATACTTTTCAATGGATTATAATTCCAATTTTCTATAAAATTTGCATTATTTGATTCAAGTCGCTCTCTTATTATAAATGTGCTAAACTTATAGATTACTGCACCCCAACAAACATGGGTCACTGACCCATTGTTGGATTATTGTTGGTCCACCGTTGAATACGCTGTCCCAACATTGACCCATCACTGGGTGAAGACGGTAAATGTGTCTTGTTTGTTTGGATGCACTAGTATATACCACCACATATCGTATTTATACTAGTACCATGATGTAGCCTACTAAGCTCATGTTTCGGGTGATTATTCTACTAAATTGTATATAATACGATTTACAACATTCTCTATACATAGTATTATTTATCAGACTATAATATTACATTTACAATGACATAATTATAAATCTCATTGTAGGCCTAGACATTCTGACAAAATATAGATCATGTGTCTAACTGTAATTTGAGTATAGCACATAGATCACTGTTGGCTGTCAGGCAACGGTATACAATGGTATCTTTTTTTTCAATGGTTTTGAGTCTTGCATATCAAAAGCTTGATCTATATCAGATTAGTGGTAATCCCAACAACCACGTGACGATAAACCAATGTTGTTTTAATGTTGGCCCACCATATTCGATGTAGGTCCAACATTAAAACAACATTGGTTTATCGTCACGTGTTTGCTAGGAATTATGACTAGCAAATTAACTAGCAATTATGACGTTGCTGTGAGTGCAACGCTATATGGTTGTCACGATTTTCAGAGTGTGTTTTTTGCTACTATTTATAATAATATGTAGTTATTTTATCTCTGGTTTTGGCGCGGGAAACTCATATTATTATGTATATTATTTTTTTATATTTTTTGTACATAGATGAATATAAATATAGTTGCTGCCTAGCTTGCAGAGGCTTCTATAAGCCTGTTCTAGCGCAGCACGACCAGTGTTGTATATAATATTTTAATGATATATTGTGTATATTTTTTGTATCTGTTTTTAATTATATATATGTATTGGTCTAAAGCTGAATAAAATAAGGTTGAAGCAAGGGAATACCCATGTCTGGCTGGGAACCCACCTGTAACACTGTGTAGTGTACATGGTCTTTGGTATTAACCCTCTATTGAAGAGGGGCAGTAATCAGGTAATGCGCGTGTCACTGTTATGATTAGGATAGATAGGCCCTACGCCGGTATAAAGTCTGGAAAAATACGCCCTCCCAGATTGTACCCGAGTAGATTGCGGGTGCCCCAGAATCTACCCTGTAGATCATGAACTATACCCCAGGGGTAGATTACAGCGGCTCTCCGGATCTCTCCCCCCCCCTCCCAGAATCTACCCCCCCCCCCCTTTATTGTGATTATGTGAAGTGTCTTCGGCTCCCAGAATCTACCCCTCCCTCCCAGAATATACCCCCCCCCTTTTCAACAAATTTACAAGTGCGACCCTCCCAGGATCTACCTCTCCCTCCCAGAATATACCCCCTGCGTTGCAGACGGTGGAACAACACTGGGTAAATGTTTCGTATTTGCCGGGTAACTGTGCGAAACATAGTTGTCGTCGGCGGCATGTGGTTGAGAACTTTGCGCACGTGAAATGAAATGAATGGTGTTTTAGGCCACCATCTCGACAAATCGACAACGAATTGTCTACGTCTCTCGCACGTCCAAGCAGTTCCCATAACGACCTTACCACGTTGCTAGGACTAGCAAAGCACGGGGACTAAAAGTGTACTGATGCCAGACCTTCTCCCATTCGACAACTTTATTTAAATGTGGACATCGTGGTGATCTACGTGTACCTCTCAGATAACCTAAATGTAGCCCTCTCCGGGAACGTTTAAATGAGATGTAATAAAAAAACATGTGATCAAAGTACGGTCGTCCTTGATAAATCACACATAATATGCACACACGAAATACAATATGTCTTACACATGTATATTATGGTTGTAACAAAAGTTCTCAGTACATGTATTGTTTATGTGATATCGTACTTAGAATAATTCAGCATAAACAGTGATATTGTAACATATTATACTTTTCAATGGATTATAATTCCAATTTTCTATAAAATTTGCATTATTTGATTCAAGTCGCTCTCTTATTATAAATGTGCTAAACTTATAGATTACTGCACCCCAACAAACATGGGTCACTGACCCATTGTTGGATTATTGTTGGTCCACCGTTAAATACGCTGTCCCAACATTGACCCATCACTGGGTGAAGACGGTAAATGTGTCTTGTTTGTTTGGATGCACTAGTATATACCACCACATATCGTATTTATACTAGTACCATGATGTAGCCTACTAAGCTCATGTTTCGGGTGATTATTCTACTAAATTGTATATAATACGATTTACAACATTCTCTATACATAGTATTATTTATCAGACTATAATATTACATTTACAATGACATAATTATAAATCTCATTGTAGGCCTAGACATTCTGATAAAATATAGATCATGTGTCTATCTGTAATTTGAGTATAGCACATAGATCACTGTTGGCTGTCAGGCAACGGTATACAATGGTATCTTTTTTTCAATGGTTATGAGTCTTGCATATCAAAAGCTTGATCTATATCAGATTAGTGGTAATCCCAACAACCACGTGACGATAAAGCAATGTTGTTTTAATGTTGGCCCACCATATTCGACGTAGGTCCAACATTAAAACAACATTGGTTTATCGTCACGTGTTTGCTAGGAATTATGACTTGGCTGTGAAGCGTGGCTGTGCAACGCTATATGGTTGTCACGCTTTCCAGAGTGTGTTTTTTGCTACTATTTATAATAATTTGTAGTTATTTTATCTCTGGTTTTGGCGCGGGAAACTCATATTATTATGTATATTATTTTTTTATACTTTTTGTACATAGATGAATATAAATATAGTTGCTGCCTAGCTTGCAAAGGCTTCTATAAGCCTGTTCTAGCGCAGCACGACCAATGTTGTATATAATATTTTAATGATATATTGTGTATATTTTTTTGTATCTGTTTTTAATTATATATATGTATTGGTCTAAAGCTGAATAAAATAAGGTTGAAGCAAGGGAATACCCATGTCTGGCTGGGAACCCACCTGTAACACTGTGTAGTGTACATGGTCTTTGGTATTAACCCTCAATTGAAGAGGGGCAGTAATCAGGTAATGCGCGTGTCACTGTTATGATTAGCATAGATAGGCCCTACGCCGGTATAAAGTCTGGAAAAATACCCCCTCCCAGATTGTACCCGGGTAGATTGCGGGTGCCCCAGAATCTACCCTGTAGATCATGAACTATACCCCAGGGGTAGATTACAGCGGCTCCCTGGATCTCCCCCTTCCGCCCAGAATCTACCCCCCCCCCCTTTATTGTGATTATGTGAAGTGTCTTCGGCTCCCAGAATCTACCCCTCCCTCCCAGAATATACCCTCCCTTTTCAACAAATTCACAAGTGCGACCCTCCCAGGATCTACCTCTCCCTCCCAGAATATACCCCCTGCGTTGCAGACGGTGGAACAACACTGGGTAAATGTTTCGTATTTGCCGGGTAACTGTGCGAAACATAGTTGTCGTCGGCGGCATGTGGTTGAGAACTTCGCGCACGTGAAATGAAATGAATGGTGTTTTAGGCCACCATCTCGACAAATCGACAACGAATTTTGCACGTCTCTCGCACGTCCAAGCAGTTCCCATAACGACCTTACCACGTTGCTAGGACTAGCAAAGCACGGGGACTAAAAGTGTACTGTTAGACCTTACGCCCTTCTCCCATTCGACAACTATATTTAAATGTGGACATCGTGGTGATCTACGTGTACCTCTCAGATAACCTAAATGTAGCCCTCTCCGGAAACGTTTTTAAATGAGATGTAATAAAAAAAAATCCAGTAACTCAAGTCCTTTTTGTTTTAAGATAACATACCATTATCATAATTATGCCCTGATTGAATGCTAATATGCGTATGGCAACACAGGCAAACTTACCGCATGTTGGAGGCATGGGCGAAGCCGTCACACAGAGAACGTATCCAATACCGATACAGCGCGTTATCCTGTGATCCTGAAGCTTTTTGCGGACACGGATCAATCGATCAGGCATATATCTATCCACCAATGACACCACTCTCACGTGGCAACCAGACTGTTATTCTGGGTCACAATGTCGTTTATGAATATTTTGTAAGCATGTATCGACACGCCTCACCAACCTATCCAAGAGGATAACCCTTTATTACCCAAGAAAGGCATATTGATGGAAAAGGTGTAGGCCTGCGGTACGAAACACATTTAGAACGAACACAATAGGTTTGGAATATTGCGTCAAATTATAGGGACGTGTGCCAATGTTTTGACTATTTATTTCAGGGTGCAATAATTTGTCTGAGAACGTAAAATCGAGTCAATTTGATCATTACTTCACCGATACATTTATATATGCTATAACTTCATGTCTCATGGATCGTTACGGCAGGATAGAGTTTAATTTTATCGGTGTGGTAGTAGTGTAGTAGAATGCACACAAAAAACAGTATTCAAGGGAATAGTGGTCATGAAAAAGTAACAAGGTGTATAATATATCACAATTTGCGTTGGGATTTCTAGAATCTGAAAAATGATGGTACGAGTACTATGGCGGAATCCCGTGGCATTTTCTCTCCTTGTCGTCTTAGAATGAGGGTAGGCCCTACACTCAAAACCATTTAACCATTTCAACCCTCACGATGCATCAAAGCACCATTTCGCATCTATAAAGAATGACATAATTTCCTGAAATCTAGGGGTTTTAGAATGACAATTTCTTTGGAACTGTTATAATAATAACAATATATTTTTTTCATTTGCCACCCGCTTCAAATCATCTTCATTCACTACAAGTCGAGAATTGCGACAGCAATTCGCGGCTTGTAGTGGATGGAGATGACAATGGTAAATTCAGGCTTGAAAGGGTTAAAAAATGTATGACCATTATAATCTTATTTGGACCTCATATCTTCTAAAACGAAGAAAAAATGTGACAGCAGCATTCTTTTTTGTCTTAAACTCATTGGGTTGATATCCCATATTATGTCAATCTAATAAAACATAATTTGTCCGACACTTTCTTTTAAAAAACACGACACATATTTTCAATTAAAAATGTTTTATATCTATTTACTTCGTAACTGTATTGCCAATGGTGGTAATGAAAATAATAACAAGTTGTGTCTCATATCAACATTTGCGTTGGGATGTCTAGAATCCGAAATCTCGTGGCATTTTCTTCTAGTCGTCTTAGAATAAAGGTGTCCTCAAAGACATTTTTAAAAACCTATGACCATTATAATATTATTTGTATCTCATACCTTAAAGAACGAACAAACAATGCGATTTTTTTTAGTTTTTAACTCTTTAGGGTGCGATCCCATATAAAGCTATGAGAAGCTAATAAAACATATATGACACATATTCCGACCCTTTCTTTTCAAAAGCACAACATATATTTTCAGCTTTAAATGTGTTAGATCTATCTACTTAGTAGGCCTAACTATATTTTAAGATGTGTGAATGAAAACCAGTTGGTCTTTTAATTACTCTACGTCGAAAAAAAGAAGTATAAAAATTTAAAGTAGAATAATTAGCTCTTTGTGTTCCACAGCACAGTAACCTATGCTATATGTGCCTCTTTGATTCGATTTAGATTTCTTAAAGAGTCCCATATAGTGCAACAACAAATTCAAGAAGACAACCTTCCAACAAAAAACAACATCAGTATAATAAGCCGACAAGGTAGGATATTGCAGGAATATGACTAGGGACTAGGAGGCTAACAAGAAAAAGGTTTGACGAATTTGCCCCATTATATACATGCATGCTGACATGCATGCGGATAATTAGGCCTTTGACCACAAAATAACATGCGTGATTTTCTTTCTGTATCCTCTACTTCGTATGTTACCTAAAATACATCACATACATGGTTAACGTAAATAAGCTCTGTAGCCTTCCGAGATGTCAAGTAAATATTTACGTCGAAATATTTTTTTTCCTTTTTTATCCCCCGCCCGACGAAGTTGGGGCGGGAGTATTGGCGTCGCCTTGGATATCCGTCCAGTCACCGAGAAAAAATCTGTCTCCGGATTATAATTCCCAAACTTTATTGGATGATTCCTTGTTCCAAGTAACACCTCTGGTGAAGGTTCCATGCAAATCAATTCACTACTTTGTAAGTGATCCTGCTGACAGACAAACAAACAAACATACATACAAACAAACAGAAATACAAATCAGCACTGAATATGTACAGCTTTGATACCACATGTTTGAAAGGTGTAACAGATACAGGACTCGAACCCCGAACAGTATAATTGGCAGTTCGCAGCACTGCATTATGTACAGCCTTGATACCACGGGTTTGAAAGGTGTAGCAGATACAGAAAAGACTCGAAAACCAAACAGTACAATGGGCAGTCCGCAGCACGAAATATCCCCAGCCTTGATAATACCTCCAGCCAAGCCGGATTCGAACTCCGTCCACAGCCAAGCGGAATAAGCACAGTCTTAGAATGGGACTGCGATCAATGTGCGGTCTTAGGCTTGTCAGCTAACATTGGGCCACCGCATTCTGAGTGCTGGGTGAATCAGCCACTTGAAGCCGGATTTCGTTTCCGTGGAAGATCTCGGAAACCCGTGGATGGATTTCTTTAATTTTGCACACACAAATTCCTTAAAGAGTGTCGATGTGTCTTTTGGGTTTTTAAAAATTTCACCTTGTCAAATTGCCGACCATCGACCATAACTATATTTATTGTGCCTGATTTCTGGCCACATCTCGTTTCTGGAGCAGATCTTGGAAACCCATGGGTGGATTTATTTCATATTGCACACACACATACCTCAGGGGGTTTGGATGTGTATTTTGAGGCTTATAAAATTTGACCTATAGTTATAAAATGGCCGAACATCGGCCATAATTAACTTTGATATGCCTGATATCTGAAAAACTGTACCAGATAGCTGAATCATTAATAAAAAAATAAAATGTGCGGTTTCATGTAGGAATATGTTTTGAAAAAATTCCTATTGATTAAATTCTAAATGGCCGACTATTGGTCATTATTAACTTTAATATGCCTGATATCTGACAAACCGAGCCAGATAACCAGGCCATTACTATAAAATAAAATGTGAGGTTTCAGGTAGGGATATGCTCTGAGCAATTTCAACTTGATCATATGAAAAATTGCCGACTATCGGCCATAATTAATTTTACTATGCCTAATATCTGTCAAACCGTGCCAGATAGCTGAGCCATTAACCTACTACAAAACAAAATGTGGGGTTTCAGGTAGGAATATGCTCTGAAAAATGTCCACTTGATCAAATTCAGAATGACCGATTATAGTCGGCCATTATTAACTTTAATATGCCTGATATCTGAAAAACTGTGCCAGAAAGCTAGACCAAAACAAAATGTGCAGTTTCAAGTAGGAATATGCCCTGAAAAATTTCAACTAGATTAATTTCAAAATGGCCGTCGGCCATCATTGACTTAATTATGCCTGATATCTGACAAACCGTGCCAGATAGACCATTACTAGCTGTAAACAAAATGTGAGGTTCAAGGGAGGGATATGCCCTGACAAATATCAACTCGGTCAAATTAGAAAATTGCCAATTTGCGACCATCACTAATAGGTAGACCATTACCGTAAAACAGAATGTGAGACTTCAGGGAAGGATGCACCCTGTAAAATTTCTATCGGGCTGGGCGGGGGATTATGGTGTCCGGCTGGCCTCTTCTTTAACTTTATCATAACTGTTTTGTTCACAAAAGATGCGATATATTTATATTATAAAATAAAATAACTTCAGCTTATTGTATTTTGCGTAGGGAGCTGGATGTCTATGGGTTAGGATACAGCTGTATGGAGCCGAACTGGGGACTTTTGGCTTTGCAACTACCTAACATCTGTAATTAATTAATGTCAAGTAATTACATCATTAGGTCAGTGAAATTAAGCACTACCGAATACATGTATTTTGTGTTATTCTTAAGTTTTAATGACACATATTAGTGCAAACGTACAGGCTAATTGAAGGTGTTTTTGTGATCCAGATGTTTAACAAAGACCCTGAAATTTGTGTTTTGTTTGCAAAATTTGCAAAAAAATAATTCATATCATTCAAAAAGTAAAAGAAATCAATAACTGGGACATATGTATTCGGCAATATTGACCAAAAAGTGCAGACCCGGGTTCTAATACCGGCCGGACAGCAGGGTTGGGGTCGATTATAATCATAATCGTCGAATCATAATCGTCGATTACGATTTTTAATCGATTACATTGTAATCATAATCATAATCATAATCATATTTATTGAAATCCTGTAATCATGATTATAATCGTGATCGAGAAAAAATTATGACCTGTAATCATAATCGTAATCGATATTCTAAAAGCACTGTAATCATGATTATATTAAACAGTAATCACGATTTTTTTTGTATATATCACAATAAATAATATATCACTTAAAGCGCCGTAGATGCTGGACCGGCATTGCACCAGCTTCGGATCGATACCTCACGTCTGATGCGTTTTCGGTGCTGTTAATTTTGACTGTACATAAACACTACATAACATGCACTTGTAGGTGGCCCTCGCGACTCAGTTATTTTTTATTTTAGTGGGGGGTCTCCAGACATGCTACACCAGCCCCCCTCCTTCTCCCCAGCCTTCGCACCTATAGTTGACTAAAGGTATCGTAGACAATTGATGACTAATCGTGCATGGATATAAACCTAGCACCCATTGCATTCAAGCATCCAGATAAAATGTAAAACAAATGGTACATGTCATTATTATCCTTGGTTATTATTAATAATATTAACTTTGGTTGACAGGAACAGATCGATACGACATCTGCGAGACCCGTCAACCATATTAGCAAGAATACATTAATGTATTCTTGATATTAGTGAATTAAAAATATATAATAAAATAATAAGTTGTAACATTGCTGTAAGCAGACATCTCCAGAGTGTAAACGGTTAATTACAATTGACATCGTCGTGTGGTCACCTGGATTAACCCTATACCACAGATTTTAACAATGTTTTTATATTTTGCGATAACCTTCACTTGATGCTCAGCAGTGAAATATCAATATATTATCACAATTTATATTAGAAGATAGCTATTAATACTATATCTAAATGCTAACATAGGGGGGAGGGGGAGAAAAATGGCATATGTTTAATTCGCCTTCAAAACTGTAATAACGTGTTGCACGTCCTAGAAAACAAGGGTGCCCAGCAAACACGGCTCGTTGATCCAATATTGGCCTACTGTTGAGCCAGCGTCGCAGATGGTGGCCCAACGGTGGGCCAATATTGGATCAACAATATTAGATCAGCCTATTGTGCTTTCAAGATGTATAGGCCTATAGATATTATATAATAGGAGGGACGCTCCTACAGCTGCTATTAGCGTTATTCACCCTGCACAATTTTTAACGACAAGGTTAATATTATCTGCCAAGTTGTCAAAAAACGAAATTATTTTTTAATTCGACTGTACAAAATAATCGAATATCAAATATATTTTCATACAAATCTGTAGACTATAGATTCTATTTATCAGGATACCTTTGTTATCCCATAACTCACATAGCAGATAATAAGTAGAATCGCGCAGAATGGAATATTTTATTAGGCTCAGTAAGATAGTTTGTGACATTCTGACATTCTTGTATATGAATAAAGTATATGTTTCAATTGTAGTTGTTGTTATTTATAGTTTGTGATAGTATGTCATTATTAATAATAAGAATTTCCAAGATAATTTTAGTCACCCGTAATCGTGACTGTAGTCACTAAATATGATTATTGTAATCATAATCATAATCGTAATCGAAAAAATAGAGTGTAATCATAATCGTAATCGATAATTTTTAATGGCATGTAATCATAATCATAATCGTAATCGATAATTATAATGACGAATAATCATAATCATAATTGTAATCGATAAATAAAAATGACATGTAATCAGAATCGTAATCGTAATCATCAATTGTAATCGACCCCAACCCTGCCGGACAGCATGTTTGTCATCGTGGTAATGTCAACAGTGATCCAAACTTCTCAAATATCTGGAGCATGCAGTACTGGATGTAGCAATTGGCACTATAAAGATTCATTGGAGTAATTCGATAAAAGTAGGATAATAAGCCTAATAAGATGTTCTTGTGACTTCGCCTTCCCTTGTGTCGCGACATTGCCACAGTCAGTGTAGAGACCGACACGCAGGTAAGTCTACAGCAATACACTCACTCACTCACTCACTCACTCACTCACTCACTCACTCACTCACTCACTCACTCACTCACTCACTCACTCATTCACTCACTCACTCACTCACTCACTCACTCACTCACTCACTCAGTCACTCACTCACTCACTCACTCACTCACTCACTCCACTCACTCACTCACTCACTCACTCACTCACTCACTCACTCACTCACTCAGTCACTCACTCACTCACTCACTCACTCACTCACTCACTCACTCACTCACTCACTCACTCACTCACTCACTCACTCACTCACTCACTCACTCACTCACTTAAAGCCTTTTTATCGGCACTCAGTGATAAAATAAAACAGTAATTTTAGAAGTCACACATGATACATGTATATCTAAAATACTATCTGGAAATTGAAATGTGAGATAATTATGAAAATAGTAAAATTATGACAATTCATGTGTGATATAAAGAAAACATGACTTTCAGGTAAACTATTATTCTCTACGCGACAGGACCTAGATCTAATGGCGTACCGGTACTCATCAAGCACATACATTGAAATGTTGTTTTAATATTGGATCAATGCCCAGCCAAAACCATAATACAATGAACGGGACTATTCCATTTCATAGGGGGTCTCAGGACATGTTCATAGACGGACTTTGAAGCTGTGGAGATGGTGATATATATTTCCCTCCGCAATATGTATCTATCCCCAGCAAATATAAACCATTTGTATAACATTTGTACAATGTTGGACCAACGTCGAAGACGTTGGGCCAACCTTGTACAAATGTCTTACAAATAGTTTGTGTTTGCCGGGATGTTATTATAATCGCTGCGTATGTTGTAAACGAGGAAGCAAAGCTGCCATTTTAATAATGAATGGACTCTGCTAAATGAATCAAAGGTCGTGCACACAGTATATATCTTTATTGCAACACTAAAATATATTTATCTATACAAAAATAACTATGAACTTATCTTACCAGTCGTTGGTACAATGTTATTCTTAATGACATATTAATAAATATATTCTGTGTACTTAAAAATCTACTTCAATCTCAATATATCGTGGGGTGATGGCGCCCTATATAATTCACTGAAGTAACTGTGTGTGTCAATAAACATATATCAGTATTATTATAGTATCAGAATTATATACATATCAGCAGCCTACATTAAAATCCTACACTGTCTGATATGCCATATACTATACATTCGCACACAAAATGTACACCCATATAACATATATATACAAAAACATTTTATATACTTTGGCACATGTTTGGTCTAGATAGCCTATATAGATATCATATAGAGCAGGTACAGTAACAAAACAACCTGTCGTCAACTGGTCAAGATCTATACATAATATTTTAAATTATCGAACTTCTAATGTAACTTTCAATGTTATAATCTACAAGGAACAAAATGAGTACTTAAATATATCAAATAATAAATTCAATGAATAAATTAACTGATTATTTAGTTTTTGCGCTGAAAAAAATGAGCGAAAATGTAGTTGTCGACACCTACCTAATGTCTGAAGGTATTTCACATTACGTGCTGTTAATTTGTCAATCAATCAACGACCGTAATTTCGTTATGGTGACGATTATCGTTTTGGGCCGAAAATTACCACTTAATAACAGTTTTGACGAGAATGCTTATAATATGACGAGTTTTTAGTACCATTCGGAAATACAGATTGAGTGATCATATTTACTCGTCGTATCACGGAAAAACAAAACATTAAATACAATATAATGACATCATTAACCCTTTAACCGCCAAAATTATTCAATTTGAATTTTCACCCACTTGAAGTTGTGGATCGCGTCAGCGAGACACTCAAGTGAGTGAAAATTATTCAGATTTGACAAAATGGAGGTCAAATCTTTTCACATCTTTCTGGTTGATGTCACATTTTATCTTTAACATATTTAAAATGTGGTACTTAATGTGCCAATAAAAAATGAAAACCCGAATATATGCGGCACCGGCGGTTGAAGGGTTAATACACAGTATATAAAGCACCTTCATTTCAGATTACTCCCATAGCTTCTGTCACATAACATTACTAAAACATCAAAGTTATTATCCTGGTTTCAATAACCTTTTTAAATTTACATTTTATTTTAGGCGATCACTTCCGTTCAATCATGGGCAATTTGCATGCGAGAGGCAGAGTTTTGTATGTCAAACCAAACCTGAAACAATCTTCATCGTAGAAATTACGTAAGTCATGCTTTAGTGTGACTTCCAGAAAAGCGTCTAAGGGGTAGAACATGAGCCGTCGGGGCGGTCCATAACGTCAGAAAGTCCTCCACAACATGATGTAACCGCCGAGGACGAGGAAGTTTATCATTTCGCTTTAACTCTGCAAAAAATAGTGTTTTTTTCATCTTTATAATGTCATTATATAATTATAAAGATTATATAATTATAAAGATTATATACACCGTATTTGCGAAGGTGTAGAGAATGACGTCACTTTGACAAATATGTGCAAGTAAAAGTTACAGTAATATATAAAGGTGAGTGTGATGTCATCGCAACTGAGAGGAATCGGGAGGCCTCACAGCGATATTCAACTCTCAGTAGGGCGACTACCATTAAACCCCACCCCCCTCCCCCCTCCCCCCCTCCCCCCTCCCCGCACACACACACACACATTGTTCCCACAGTGCGACAGCCAATGATGGACACAGATAGGTCTGTTTATGATTGTATCACATGTATATAGTAATTCACCAGGTGGAGCTTTGTTTGATATTTTTTATCAATTTATGTCATTAAAGTATGTAATTAGTGGAAAAATAGCATAACATTCACCAGATGGCATTTTGTTAAATATAATTATTTTGGAACCTCGTTTCACAAACTGAACCACTATTACCACCTGGTACGGTAGTGTGGGGGAGACTTGTGGTGAAGCTTTACCACCACAAAGACATTAGGCCCAGCTCATGCTTAATTGGACTGATCGTCCCTAATTATAGGCCTTTTAACATGTTCAAAAGAATATAATATTACAAACTAGACTGTTGCATGGGTATGCTCAGTGTTGATAATATATTATTGACTTCATAACTTTAATATTTTATGCAGATTGTAAAACTTTTGTACGTGACCTTCGACTGGCAAATATATTATTAAAATTTAACAACAGATACGGACTTTGTTGCTGTATTGGGCCTAAGCACAAATTTCGGCATGGTATGTCAACTATGTAATAAACAATGAACAATGACTATCAATTTACAAAACAGATACATACAAATTATTAACAATGTCACCATCAACAATACGTCGCCTCGGAGCTAAAGGATCCTATCTGACACTCGTCAGAGTGGCAGATAGGATCCTTTAGCTCCGAGGCGACGAATATTAGAATGACAACAAAAAAAACAAGTTTAGCGCAACGAGACCTACCATTCGGTGGCGAATCGTAATAATAAAGCACAGGGTGTAAAAAGTTTGATTTGTGAGCTCTATTGGCAAACGCTGTCGCTCTGCCCGGATTGAACACATCCTTCCCTGGACCAGAATAACCACCCCCATACTCCATCACCATGACAATGCAGCGTTGTAAAGGATAGCCTGTCACTGACTCAAAATCAACTAGAGACGATATCGTTACTTCATGGAAGTAGTGAGCTGTTTCAGCATCTCTACAAAAAAAGACGCGGTCATAATTATAACTGTACAACCTAATTCAACCCATGACCACGAAGGAGTAGTTAGCATTCGACGAATGTTTTTAACCATAGATATCGCTAATATGCTTAATATAGAATAGGGCATGGTTTTCGGCAGCCACCTCGTGCTTATAATATAATGTTCTTCCTAGTTTATATACTATTTAGGCCTATAGACACACATATTATAATCTAACTTAATTTACGTCGAAATGACAGATGCATCACTGATTGAATAAAATAGTTGTACCAAAAGCTCAGCTTTGCGTTTACCACTATTCTGCTCTGCAATAGGCATACCTTTGCATGCTTTCAACGGCAGTATTATGCGACTCTATAGATCTGTTTTGTGTAAAATTGTTAGTCCGAGCGAAGCGAAATAATAGAAGTATATGTCACAATGTGAAGATTCATACAATTTTAGTCCACTATTTATAAATTATTATCATATAAATTATGAAGACTAGGAAGGTACAATATTTCTTGTCTAGGTGGAGTTTAAATATAGATTACAACACACACAAAGTCCGCCCATTTGCCTACTAGTATTTAATTATTGACAAATATAGTATAAATTCCTGTCTAGACGTCTGTGGCGCTGGCCCACGATTGAAGCGGTACTGAGTTAACGTCTTGTGTTTTTATGATTGTATATGAATTAGTTTAGATTTCCACAATCATCCCGCATAGAGTCAAAGTGCGAGTTCGGCCAGTAAGGAGCTGTCGCAGTGACCGGAATTTGTAGTTTTTTTGTTTAGGCATGCCAGCAGCGTTTGCCCGATTTTCGTAATGACGTCAGAAAAAAACTCTTAACGTGAAAAAACAAGCTCTGCCCACTATTTCGTCGCTAAAGGATCCTATCTGCCCCTCTAACGAGTGTCAGATAGGATCCTTTAGCTCCGAGGCGACGATTTCCGAATTGATCTCAGTGGGTCAAACGTACCGATGAAGCACTCTCGCGCAGAGTTGTTCAGTGGACTTCACCTGACTTTAACCTTTACAGCGCGGCGATCAAATCTGACGTCTACCGCAATAAAAGAACTAAAATATAATTTATAATGGCCGTAGACCATGTTAAACCATACCCAGTAGACATATGACGTCGAATCAATGTTGGTTTAACGTTGATCCAGCGGAAAGAGGTAACTAAGACATTGATGATGATTTCAAATTGACAAAAACATTGTTCTCCGTGGTTTATACACAAATATTTGAGCGTTGTAACGGGTGAAGAAGAGAGAGGAGTTATTGTCATGGGCGTATACCCAGCAAACACGACACGTTAAAACAATGATGTTTTAATGTTGGGCCAGCGTCGCAGACGTTGGGCCAACATTAAAACATCATGGCTTCCAAGCAAACATGACACATTGAAACAATGATGTTTTAATGTTGGCCCAACGTCTGCGACGCTGGCCCAACATTAAATTTGTTTCAGCGTGTCGTGTTTGCTTGGCAGCCATGCAATGTTTTCGTGTGCGTGGCTATTCAAGCGTATTTACCGAGCTACGGAGTCAAACTATGCTGTCATTCGTTTTCTCGGACCTTCTGTCGGTCGTTTTCGTGTGGCCACCCTTTCTTTCTCAGAGCTATGTCAATATTTTGTAGTATTGAGATGGCGAGTCATATGTTCGACAGACCATTTTACCCTAGTTGTTTAACTATGATTTTCAGCAGTAACTGAAATAAATCATGATTTTGGCAGCTATAACCAAATTGAGAGCAGGCGTTTTAACTCTTCCTTTACCAATTTCGCATTTATGCGAAAACTACCTTCCTCTACCAATTTCGCATTTATGCGAAATCCACATGTGCACAAGCATTAATTGCAATGGAGATATTTCATTACATCCATAGTTGAAAATCGCTAACCAGAATGGTCAGTGACATAGATGCAATGTTATCTTGCATTTTTAATTTGTTTGATGTGCGCATGCGCATAGCTATAACCTGTATTGTGCCCAGGGGCTACTTCAGGGGGTTCTCCTTAAAAAAAGTCGGTTTCTGGGGATAGTTTTATCAGGGGGATGTCGGTGAAGGAAGAGTTAAACCGTGACTATAATTTTAGTAATAACATAACCAGATTGTACCTACGATCAGATTTACTTGTTTAATTAACACATACTAAATATCGTTTTGTCGTTAAAATATGTCATCCTAATAAAGCGAATGATAGGTAACTTTCTATTTACTGTGAATTTGATTATGAAAAAACAACAAATTATTATTTAAACTCACGCATTGAATGCTATGACATCAGCAAGAAAGCCAAACATTTGATACATCCCTGACGCTTCGTTGATACGTTTTACAACATAGGATAGAATTGAGGTCACCGGAATGACGTGATACGGCCAGGTGATGCCATGATATTTATTTTCCAATACATGGTGCAAATAACGAACTGAAAATAAGCAAAATATCAGTTTTTATGGAGGTATGATTGTTTATAATACTATATAAGTAATACCTATTTGTGTTATAAAAAAGAAAATGGACTCCACTTGTTGTTAAAGGGATATAATTTGTATGTAGAGCGCTCATCAACTCCAATCATATAGTAACAATAATGGTATCAAAGTGATAGTATTTTTCACTTAAAGGGACTGGCCCAGGCTAAAATCATCAAAAAATCGGTGATTTTATTTCGAGTTCTTAATATGACCATATGATGTAAGCATGTACATAGACTAGAACTGCAAATTTTTATAATTTTTGTGCTGCGCATTCACCAGTTAGACTAGATATAGAGACGAAATTCCTGATTTGTAATTATTGACAACCATGTCAAAAATAAGAAATGAGGGAATTTCGTCTCTATATCTAGTCTAACTGGTAAGTGCGCAGCACAAAAATTATAGAAATTTGCAGTTCTAGTCTATGTACATGTTTACATCATATGGTCATATTAAGAACCCGAAATAAAATCACCGATTTTTTGATGATTTTAGCCTGGGCCAGTCCCTTTAAGCTTTGTTTCAACTTTTAACAACGAGACAATTGAATATTGAGAATGACAAATATCCACATATGAGCGAAGATGGAAACTCAATGGTGTTGAATAATATTTTAATGTTGGAGTTGCACGTCTTTCCTACATTACTCAGCCAAATATGCTGCTGATACCGCACAGAACATTTTTTATGACTCACCAGAATATCGGAATCCGTGAATAAATCCTCCGGCAGATTTTCTGTAATCTAGTGAGTGCGCTGCACCACCAATTATGTACATGTGGGGATTGCCCACAGCCTCATATCTAGATGTGATTAATGGGAACTTTTTTATGTACATTCCAGAAGAAGCCTGAGGACAACTGTCACTGAAAAGTAGAAATAAATCCATGATATCGATGACTTATAAATGGTATGAGATGGATATAAAATATAATCACGCACGACATTTATCAGGGAAGCCACCTGATGTAAAGATGATATTCCTTGAGCCCACAGTAAATCAAAATAAAACAAATTGTGTATAAAGCATGACTGGTGAAATAATATGGCTGTTTATACAGATTAAGGTAAACGTGTAAATGTAATATTTTTACAAATAACAATGAACATTCGTATATATGTAGGTCTACGCCGTACATCCATGTTAAAATGATTAAATACTTTGCATCAAAATGTCGCCATTATAACTGGTGGACGGGGGCCTGGTGTAGTGGTTAACGCTGTTTGCCTGTCTCGACGGTTCGTCTCCTGTTAAGGTATTCAGGTTTCTTCCCACCCACTGATAATGATTCAGTATTGTTGTCGTGGTCGTTGGGCAGCGTTCTCCTGTTATGTGTCATCTGAGTCATCTCACCATTCTCAGGTGGTTCTCCTCTTCTAGTTTAGTCTGCAGAGAAGTGGCCTAAATCTCCATTTATCTCATGACTCTTTTTATGTTTTTTTGATGTGTTAGGAGCGCGCAGCCCGTGGGCCTGCGCGAAGTTAACATCGATACACAGGTCTCAACATTAGCTCGACAAGGCAGCCATTAACGTGATAACATTAAGAAGAGAGAAACTAGGATATTTCTCTGAAAACCCCACACAGAATCAGCGGGACCCGAACCCGGGACGCATGCATGACTTGCGAGGCATTCAGGCGCTCTATCCATTGCGCCACGTCCCCTTCTCGTTTTTTTTTGTGAATATTGTGCACAGCTCAGTTCGTCACGTCTGTCAGTTGACCCCTAAATAATGTTCAGATTCTGGTCAGACTAAACGACTGATATGATTATTCCAGATGCCAGCAGACGGTATCGATTTTTAACACTTGGCCCGTTGGGCCTGTAGGGGTATCGTCGTCCCGGCCGTGCGCCGCCGCCGCAATTCGTTTAGGCTACAGCTACAACTACATAGTGTAACAGATTGAATTCATAATTCAACACACATTCAACCCCTCCTGCAATTTTTTTTACCGAACCTGCTCAATGTCTATACGTCAAGGCAATTTTGAAGAAAATATTTTGTCAGCGCGGTAACTTAACAATAATGACTGGATCTGTCCATTTTGTTATGTGAAGTTGGTAATTGTTCGTTTTCACGTCCGAGCGAAAACGAGGCTGAGGCTTGGATCTCATGTTCAGTTGAATGCCTTGAAACCTCATACACATAGGTTTTTTGGGTCTCCGAGTCTATTGGTGAGTTCCGTTTACATGAGCGGCGGAAAATGAGGCTGTGGAGGCCATCTTGAATTTAATAATTCGAATGCATCAACCTTATATTCATTTTTGCCTTGAAACCTCGTTTCAGATATATATCTTTGTGTTACAACGGGTTAGCTATTATACAGAAAACACCCCCTTGGCTAACAATTGGTCCACAATGAGATCAGGGCGGGGGCCCTAGGGTAGTGGTTAGCACCGCTGCCTTTCACGCCAGAGTCCGGGGTTCGGTTCCCGGTCTCGGCGGTTTGAAAGAAACAAAATTGTTTCTTCCCCATCCACGTGTGAAAGTTAGTATTGTGGGGAGCCTCCGTGACCGAGAGGTAGCGTGCTCGGCCTCAGACCGCCAGGGCTCGAATTTCGAATCCTGTGTCTGGAGGACAGTGTCATCTCAATCATCTCACCATTCTCAGGAGGTTCTCCTGGCCCAGTTTAGCCTATATGTGCACAAAGGTGGCCTAAAGCCCGATTCATTTCATTTTTTTTTACAATGAGATCAATTTATTGCATAACTATATTTGTTGTGTGTAGGCGTAGTCAGAGATGGTGCATGATTTTGCAACATCATTCTCGCACAGGCAGCGACACTCGATTTAGCTATACATGATATCGATATAGGGCCTACATGTAGGTTACAATTTTATATTATAAAACTATAATAAAACTGGTGTAGTAGCGTTGATAAGGATATAAAATCAAATAACCATAATCAGTGATAATTATTCCATGTTATTGGTCGAATTGTGGACGCGTTATGCCATTGCGACAAGGGCAGAATGTTAATATATATCTGTTGCGGTGTTTTTAGATTACATGGCGTCTGAGACATGGGAGCTGATTTCCACAGCATTTCCTGCAGCGAACAAACGATTTGTCTTTCAGATTCTGCTGGGGTTACCTGCCTTGTGAATGGCGAGTGGGGGACTTGAGTTTACCATAATCACATTTACTTGGTAAAATATATTACATATGTGCATTATGTTGTTTCCATTTCGTGTGCTATACATTTGGATTAAGAAGATTGCGTGAATGACATGTCCATTTCTATGATTCGTCCCCTTGGATATGAAAGGGTGTATCAGCACTTCACAAAGTGGCAGATAAACCCTTTCATATCCAAGGAGACGAATTATTGACCTTTTTATGACACGTACATTTTCATTTTAAAATATATTTTGTTATAACATGCATGAACTAGAATGTGTACTTTATTTTTTACATGATTTGATTTCATTTTGCATTAGTAGAAGCGGTTTAAACGATGCTGCTTGATAACAAATAAAGGAGATAGGATATTGTGTGAACAGCAAGGCTTAATCAATAGAGGATTGCCATCCATATCGTGGCAGAGGTATTCTGTCCGAATCCTGATTGCACACAGTCGATTACTCCGATTAGTTTTAACATACAGCTGACCCCCCTGCAGCTGAACGTTGCAGTGCATTTTCGCAGATTGTATCTTCTTGATAGATAGACGTAAAGTGTCAATATTTTATCCCCTAGGTCGTGTAGGCTCTATAGTGATTAATATCCCCCAACAACATCACCCCAACAACATCGTTTTTACACATGGAATTGGGGTTTGAAATTACCTGATAGTTTTTACATTGTCCAGACAGACAAGTTATTAGAATTTATGTTAAGCTAAAACAGTTAATGTAAGGAAATTCAAAGCCGTTAACTTACTTGCTGAAAAGAGCGTAATCGAATGTGAAGCCTAAGCATCGTATGACATGGTCATACGTCTCTCTGAGAGGGAAATTCTCTACGTTAAAATCCCTGACCTCAGCACGGATCTGATCCTTCTCTCTGGTCAGCTGCAGATCCTGTATCCTGCCTTCTAACACCCCGTCCAACGACTTCAGCTGGTATGTGTCAAGCAGCCCATTATTTATTCCCCTGTGTAATTTATCAAATAAGTAATATAGTATATTATTATTTTATAAGAAACTATAACTACTGGAGGTTCTGTACTCCTTGCATTTTCCAATGCTAGGAGTACTTTTCCATAATTTTTCCATAAGATTATTGCCCATTATTGCCTACTTAGGCCAAAAATGTATTATTGCCCAGCCCCGCTAAATATTGAAATTTAATGAATGAAATGAACGACAATTGTGACAATTTTGCTGAAAAATGTTATTATGTTACACACTTAACACCCTGATCTTTTCCCACCAAGCTTTCTTGTTAAAAGTTTCACTAACTTGACGTAATGTCTCTCTACCGTGACCCACAACTACAAGTGGGTGAAAAATACTCATATTTGTTTAATTTGAGAACAAACATATACAAATATTAATGTACCCATTTCATTCCCAATAACTATGATTTATATCCTTCTAATAAAACAGATTAAAAACTATTATAGTCGTGCTTGGTGCCTGAAGGTTTAACCCTTTCAGGGCGGGACCGTCTTTATACGTCAGAATCTGACGTCTGTAGACGTCAGATTCTGACGTATAAAGACGGTCCCCGCACTGAAAGAACAAAAATATTTATAATGGCTGTAGACCCATAACATAGGTATTCAAATGAATCAGAAAGAGCAAACTAATACATTTATGGTGATTTCAAATTGAAAAAACCCTTTGGTCTCCATGGTTTATACAAAAAATATTTCAGCGCTTTAAAGGTTAATATCAGTTTGACCTACCTGATATCTCCAACATAATGTGTCTCCCATGCCAGACGAACTCGAGATCTGCCGGCCACGTGGACAACACTGGCATGACCATATATTGCATCCGCTGTCTCAAAAGCGGAGTTACCATGACCTGTAATAATATTTTATTCTAAAATGGATTTTTCCATAGTTGTAAATTGTAGGCTATAGGCCTATTGGAGCGACTGAAGTGAGAGTGAGTGAGTGAATATTGCTTTACGTCGCTTTCTCCACTTCTTCAGATTGTTACAATATCGCGACAACTCGGATTTGGTAATAATGCTCTACTCTTATAGGGCGAATTCAAATGTGTTTTATGGTGTACAGATAGGCGGCACCACACAGGCCATGCCTTTAAACAGTTTGTTTGGATCACTGTATGTATCAATATGCAATAGCAAAAATCCAGCCAGCAAATGGGACCGATCGGCATTAATAAATAAATGATTCATAATAAAATGAATTGTACATTTACATAGAGTAGGCTACTGTATATGTCATCGTTTATATTTATGGTTTATCACAGACTGCACGCGGTAATCACAGATGTTTATCACACCAGCTGCACGTGTTCATAGCTGCTAATTAATTTTATTATGTGCCCAATTGTCAATATTTTGCCTAATCACCTGGGATATGAATAATGGTAGAAATTGTATGACCTTGAAGCCTCAGATAATATCTAGAACTAATATAAACTGCATGTCGATTTATGTTATTGTTTACTTCATCGCATAAACAGTTCTACATTTTGAGAATTCCACTCCAATAAACTCACCTAGTATCAGGACTGTTTTCCCCTCGTAGTGGGAAGGGTCCAGATTAATATGTTCGTATCCCTCAGCTAAATCCAGACCTTTCATAGGCGGAACATTGGGCTTCCACATTCCTGTGGCCACCAACAAGATTCTGTTAATAAAATAGAAAGAAGACATAATTTATAGAGAAGCTCATATCTGATCCACTCTTGTACAGTAACTCAACGCTACGAGCGGAGCCACAGGCCACAGGCATCACTGTAATGAGAATGCATAGGGTGATTCATTAGCTGTTAGTGGATTTTTGTCCAATATATAGGTGGAATCATAATGTGTTTCAAGCTTTGTTTAGGTAAAAATCGGAAAGTGATCATCTTGTATAAAAATCTGATATGCAGTCACTGGTGTGGAGCTATAAAGGGTACATGGTGAGATTGTGACAAATAATTTATTGTTAAAATACAACCTCGTCACTCCCACAAAAATCCTGTGATACATTGCATGTCAACTAAGCAGTTGATATAATGAGAAAACTGGCCGCAGTCCATTTGCGTAGATAGATTACTTAATTCCTAGGGATCTGCGTTATTTTCAGTCACTTGAAGTTGTGCTACCGCGATACACAACTTCGTAAGACTGAAAATTTACGAAATTTGTGAAATTTAAATATCAACACATATCAGTGTTACGAGATTTAAGACTTTAAGATCTGTTAAAAAAAAATATTTATACATGTGCTGATAAGAACGCAGAATATCAGCGGGTTAAACTTGGAGCTTTCGAGAGAAAGATGAAGTGATCAAGTCGAATTCGCATAGTGACCCTAGCTTATCTCAAAACTCAGTGGTGCTAATATGAGAAAACTGAAAGTAACCTAATATGATAATATTACCGACTAAGAATCGCAAACTATAGCTAGGAATGAAAAAATGTACTGCTTACCTGCATGCATACAAACTTTCTTTCCCATCACTCATAATATAATTAGCAGTATCAGGAATTAAGTGATTGTGATATCTGTGCCTTGTTGATTCGGAGGTATTTGGCAGGTAAGTTATGTCATGGATTTCTGTATTGTACATCACATTCAGTTGCCAAGTATTAGTATAATTGTGTAGATATGTTATCATATTTTCCCTAAAAAAATCAGATATTGAAATGAAGCAAGAAATTGAAACGTTACTGTTTTGGAGTAATGGACTAAAGTTATGCATGTAAACATTATGTTGTATATAAAATATAATGAACATTGTGTGAATACTTCAATGTTCAATGCTCGTCGTTGAAATGCTAACAAGGTTATAATTGCCGAGAGAACAACACTTCACATTAACTTACTTGTCAGGAAAGAAATCTGATGAATATTTGGTAAAGAGAAGTTGTGGATCATCAGAGAGTAATGAGTTCCAATCATGCCTGAGATTAAATTCTGCGTTGAGTCTACCTGTATGGCGCTTATTGATACTTATAAGACGACCGTGCCGAGGGTAACTACTGAAAAAACTTCCTGCAAAACAAATGAGTAAAAAGATGATAATATACATATAATTCTATGGTATTTGGTTTCATACAGTTTTTTTCTTGTTAAGGCTCTGGACCGCGTCCCAGTGACGATCGTGCTTGTAAAGGCAGGTGGTCAGTACCACCGCCACGCAATGACAGTGCTCGACAGTTCCCCCTCTCTCGATGCTCAGATTGTAAAGAACATAATGTTACTTCTCTGCCTGCTCTTAAAGAATCGATATTTTGCTGAGATCCGCCAAATTCCCGAAAGAGAGGGAGGGGGTGAAAAAAATACAGGGTATTTTGTAATGGCAGATATATCTGATTAGACTAGCAGGCAAAATATGGTGAGGTTGTGCTTTACTGGGGTACTGCCAAAAGGGCAAATTAACAGGTCATCTCACAGTCATCATGGTCATTTCAAATAAAAAATGGCAATACGATGGTGAAAGGCGAATGATAAACTATATATATAACAACTTATGATAGATTCGGTAAAAATTCTGTGAAACTCAATAGCCTTGACCTCCAATATTTTCACCGAGCTGGCGAAAACAATGAAGTATGTGGGAGGGGGTGTTATATAACTTTGTTTTCACGAGTTGCCATTCAAAACGGTTTCCGGTGACGTCACTGCGTTTCACCGAATAGGCATATTGTCGCATAGTGTTAGATGGCTGTCGATAGCTGTATACCTCGGGTCTCTCGGTGTCACAAGTGTGTACGAAACTTGAAAATGTATTCAATAGACCTATACATCACAGATGCGTCGTTTACTTGTTTTCGGTCATCTGTTGCGGAAGAAGAAAAGGCATGCTTAAACTTTTACTATTAGATTTTACCATTCTTTGTAGATGCAAGTATAAGCAATAGCTGGATTACATCTACGTGTACTGCAAAACATGACAGAATTCTATAAACAGAAACATTCCGGTTTCACATCAGCTAGAAACACAAGTCACGTCCCAGCAAACATGAGACGTTGGTCCAACGTCTGGTTTACTGTTGGTCCACCGTCTACGACGCTGGCCCAACAGTAAACCAACGTTGGACCAACGTCTGGTGTTTGCTGGGTTGTTCCAAATATTGTTTCCCGGTCGATATATTTGCAATCAGATGAGACGTGTGGATGTGGATGTTTTTGTAGTCCTGTCATGTCCAGTCCTCCGATACGGATGTTTTAACTTAGTATAGAGCATGATTGTTTTGCCTGCATGATCCCGCCTATTCTGATTCATCCTAACACGTAATAACCCTTCTCCTACTAGGCCAAGTATATAGATACATATTTCAAACTGGTCAGTTTCAAACCAAATAAAATGAAAACACAAATTAACAAAATGTTTTGTGGTAAATGCATTTTCAGTTAATGAAATAATTCAATTTCAGAAATTACTGTTTTCCATTAGAATAGTTTTATCACTTTGAGAAGAAAATTACGTTAGCAGTTAAACAGGAAAGGGTTAATAGGAGTAAACGGTCGAGCTTGATTTTTATGATATGCCGCAAATACATAACGGGGTCATAAACATGATAAATGTCAGCAAACGATGTAGGTATAATCCTAGGTATCCGTTACACCGGGCCGTTATACCGATGGGTAACTACGCATTTGAGCTTAATATCGTTTTGATTCACTTCTCCGCCATGCAGGTTATTAAACATCCCCCGCTGTGGATGCTTACTGTTTTTGCATAAATAGACTTCCGCCGCCGCCGCCGCGCCGCGCTTCGTCTGTTTGTCCCCGTTATATGACTTAAATGTTCCGAAACTTGGCTACGTGTTGATCATGTTTATCCTACAAACTTGCCACATATCGGATTCAAAATGGCCGCCGCTTTGACATTTATAAATAGACGTTTTTTTCGTTGTGTTCCAATATGTTGAAACCTGGCGCATGTCCTCTCCCTAAACGTTTAGCCACTTTTTGAGTGATTCTCTATCTGTTTTAAATCGTCTGCTACACTGCACTGCATTTCACTCTTGCAGCACCAAATCACACAACGCTACACAAATCAGACGTTATAATTATGATTTAGTGTTGCAGGCGAGCTAAGGCAGACGACAAGGAATCCCACAAAGAAACTGAAAAATGGGCTTCGGCCGACACAGAAACAAGCTGGGATATCCAGATGTGACATTTCATTGTATACGCTGAATTATTAACGCTGAATTATTAACATTTCGGTATAAAATAATTCTATGATCCAGTTAATCAAATAAACAATAACTCTATTTTCCATTTTATTTTTCTGAAATGATAGGATTGTAGATTTTTTAATATTTATTATTAGAGATTATATGTAATATAAATAATATAATTATAGTTTAGTAGAAACGTGTTTTAGAATGAATGTCACAATCTATATTATATTAACACGCAGTCATGAAAAGTTTCGGCGCAAACTGTGAAGGGTTATTAAGTCGCAGCAAGCGTTATCAGCAAGTAAATAACCCTTATCCTGCCGATGATCACAGTCAACATCTTAAAATAGAATATTTATTGTTTAAAAAATTATCATTGTATTATTTTGATATTTTGATATATGAAATATCGATTCAAAATCTCTATGAAATTAATTCAAAAAACAGTGACCGCAGACACAAGACGTTGAATCAATGTTAGTTTAACGTCGGTCCACCGTCTACGACGTTGGACCAACGTTACACCAACATTGATTCAACGTCTTTTGTCTGCTGGGGTTGTTTGCTTACCTGATACATTGTTTTTCTCCATTATCATGTAATCTCTGTCTGCCCTTTGTAAAAAATAGCCCATCTGAAGCCCTGCTGGACCCGCTCCTACGATAATATAATCATGGAACGTCACAGTGACACATTCACGTAACGACGTCACCAACAGCACTGGTAATATCTGCCACAAATTCATCCTGTTTATTGCCTGTGTTAGAAAGATAAAAAACTATGATATTTTTGCATATATAAAGTGGTTTTGATCCAGCGGTAGGCCTATAAAAAAACTGCAAAGACCTGCATTTAACATTGTTTAATGTAGAACAACAACAACAAAAGTGATACTATTTTTGTTTTCAGAAAAAATATTATTTAATCCCCCCCCCCCCTAACCCTGGAGATTTGAATGCTGGTCCCCTAAAATAAATATTTCAATTTTCTAAGAAAATAGCGGACAGAAGAAAAATATTTCAATATAGAATATTAAACACATCCACATATCTATAGTCATTTTTTTATTTAGATTTAAATTAAAGCAGTTATAAACGTTTTTATGTTTGGCATACATGTTGCATAGTTCTATGCAGATTTTAATGGAAAGGAAAAAATTTGCTGTTGATTTGGAACATATTTTTGACATAAATCATCATCAATCAATATCAATATGAACATTACACCACATTTTATATTATGCCACAGTATGCCTAACTATTAAGGGGGCCTACATAAAAAATATTCATGACAACTTCATTGTGATGACATTCTGGGAAAACAGATTCACTTTAAATAAGCGTTGAAGATTTAACTGTATAGGCCATATGCTACATGGAAGTAGATCTATACGTAGAACATTTGATTAATGTTATGTTTCTATAGCAAAATAAAATGGTAAAGGAGTTATATTTAAAAAGAATATGAGTCTTTAAGTAGCAGGTGAGTCTTTTCACTGATCTAATACGTTCCCGGCAAACACGACACATCTGCCCAATGTTTGACCAATGTTGGCCCAACGTCGTAGACGGTGGGCCAACATTGCTCAAACATTGGGTAGATGTTTTGTGTTTGCTGGGTTATGATATTTATCTCGTGACAGAACCACCCCTCGGAACATTGGCTATGCTGCGCATGCGGGTGAGCCTGCAACGTGTGCTCATCGAATGAGTTGTGAAACCCACCTATACCTTAAGAATGGATAATTAAAATGTCAACTGTATGCCTACAATAGCTTATGGTAACGTTTAATAAACAGTGCAATATTACAGTTACTCGACTGTGACTCCCAAACGTATTTTCATTGTGTCATGCCGAGTAGGTCATGAAGAGACATTTTTTTCAGTTTTGATGTACGGTAATGCCCGTTTGTGACTACGCACCACATTTGATGGTCTGTTAAATACCAAGAACCACCCAACGGGCTTGTCTCCGTGGGTGGGGCTGTCATGTTGTTGAAATTGATCCATCCATTTTACCCCTCGGGCCTGAGCGGATACGGTCGTTCCCAGTATAGTCCGCCTCCGCATATTTTTCAATTAGCTCTCCTAACGTTACCGTACATAATTAGGCCTATGTCTGGGAATTTTTAAAATTGACTCCCACTTTGATACGCGATATGTATCGAGCCAACTGATGGGCTTACCAAACACGTGAAAGCATGCAGTGATTGCTTCTAAAGCTATAATCCCCAGTTTTATATGGATGACGATGAAACAAGATGCGTTTGGAAATTAATTGACGACCTATGTATAGCTCAAGGCTAAAGTCATAAAATACCTGAATTATCTGCCATTGCAATCGATTCTCAGCAAAGAATAGCTAGCGATTTACACGATTTCTTCTCTCAGCACTACGAGGCTTTGGTCTACCTGGTGCTTACAAACACGGGAAATTGGGATGTGTCCATGCGGTGACAATCACTGCCATGTCTATACTTCTACTGAGGGGAGAAAACCTCGTAATTTTAAAATGAGAAATGGACTATGAGACTTGTTTTCTACCAAACAAATGCTACCATGGCATACCTATACTAGTTCTTGTAGCAAATTATTGATAAATTTTCAAACGGAAATCTCATAATTTACGTGCATTATTAATCATTTTATGAGCTCGATTCTGACAGAAGCACTATTTCCAACAAAATGAGACATGTCGTGAATAATACACTGCAGTATTCAGCCTACTATTATATTGAGAAGTTACTGCCTTTTGGGTTTACACGATAAAATAGTGGAGCTGAATAGCCCCTATGTTGTTCGTGCGGGCGTGAACAATAGGCCTAGTATGTTGAGATTGCTGCTTCCACGATTTCAGTGAGTTACCGATCTTGTATAGAAAACCAATGAGCATATGCTGACCCTATCCCATTCAGCTGTGCTTACAAATAGGGCCTACCTTTTCATGATTTTTGGGTGCTGAGTGCGTTCCTCCGCATCCGTACACTTTAAGGCTTTTAATTCAAAAAACTCTTTCCTCACGTGGAGTAGGCCTAGGCCTATAAATACAGAGTTTTCGTAAAATGAAAGCTCTTTTTATCGGACACAAAATAGATTATTAATCTTAGGCGAATCCCAAGCTATGTAATTCGTGGTTTGTTCGGATCTCGATTTGTTTGTAACAGTCTCTTTTAGCAATGAAATCTTGAGGGTAGTTCAAACCAAAAATTAATCCGAAAGAAATATAAATTTATATAGCAGATTCTATGTCTATCAAGAAAATCTTGTATTTTAAATACGTTTCAATAGTTCTTTTATATGATAGATATACTTTTGCATTGTTTTTGAATATATTCAACCATGTGTCAGTGGTTTTTTAGATTATGACTTCGATTGACATCGCCTACATAGATCTGGTCGCAGTCACGTGGCTAAGTCCACTTCAAATTCTTATATTATCGCTCACGCTGAATTCGTGTTTTTATTAACTATTATTAATAGTATTATCCGTACGCGCTGTTAATCAAATGTCAAAGTTACTTGAGTCTAGATTGTGTCTAGACTCGGCTCTAATTGTTACTCTAACTGTTAGTAGACTCAGACTATACTATAGACTAGTATAGACTATGGCCATAGGCTCCTGGCCTAGCCGCCCTAGGCCAGGGCTAGGACTAGACTTTGTTCTAATTCATTTTAAATCTAATAGTCTAATTCTAGACATTGCACATTACAAAATTGTGGCTGTCTACAAAAACGTATATAGGCCTAGTCTAATCGCTTTTCATTTCATGAAATCAAAAAATTTGCGCTGCTTAACCTCATTTTCATGGAATTAAAATTAAAATATATGATGTAGACTAGTCTACCATAAGACTGGTTGAATCGTCATTATTAGTGTAATAGTCGGCAGCACTTCCAGTCACTAGTGACATATTTTTGGAGTGACAAATTCATAATACAAAATTCATCTGGATTAAATTTGGTTTGGACTGTTCTTTCATGATTTTAATAAAATGTAGTCTAAAAAATATACAATCTTAGAAATTTAAGCGCTAGTGTTAACTTTAAATTAAGTTAAAAGCACAATGACCATATAATTTTGATTTAATTTAAATCAATGAGAGTGGTGATAGTTCACCAGTTTTAAATTTGATTTAAAATAGCAAGATTTGATGAACTTTTTGAGGAGATAACCAATTGCACATAAAAAATTTGTAGCTGTCTATACTTTATTTTTATATGACTATAAAGATCTAAAAATAAAATTAATGTTACTAATATTTTTAATAGTTTGTGTATATATTTGATAACAGCTTTGCATGGTTGTTATTGAATCTGTCTGACCAATTATTTGGATTATGACCCTTATCTTTGTCTCATTGACATTGTTGGCTTTCCATGTGGTCTAGTCAGTCTCTAAACCTTACATTATCGTTCACTCATTCTTTGTTTCAATCGTGAATTTCCGTTGTTATTAAATTATCAAATTTAACAGATTGAGCATAAAACAAGAATTCTCATAATGCAGAGTAACACTGATCGGTTTCTCATTTATTAAACATTTGCGGAATAACAATGAACATAATGAAAAAATCATTTGCATTTTTGCGTCCAAATTTGGGTTTGGATGATGCTTCCATAACTTTTAATATGTCAAGGGGGATGGAAAATAGTTTCATCTTTGTTATATAAAAATTTTGGTTTCATTCAGGTGAAAAAGTACTATGTTAACTTGTTGTGATTCGCTGAGTAAAAATTTGAGATGGCGTTCACTTTAGACAATATTAATTTTATAAATCGACGATAATTGTGTCAGAGAATTTGTTTAACAAGGATTGATTAACTCTTGAGGCGATAACCACTTCAGCTGCTTTTATGCTAGTTTGTGGTTGACTCACTGATTCCTTTCAGGAACTGTTTTTCCTGTGGGCCATTCTTTGGCATTGCCACTGCGGCCTTATGGGGTTTCAGATAGGTCTTGTTGTCAGGAACATATGTTTTTGGCCTTTTTCCTCGTTGGGAGTTTCATCTTTGTTACTTAAATTTTTTGGGTACATTTTATTGTGTGATTTGCAGGGTCAACTTTTTAAATTATCTTGATAAGAAGATTGATTCTTGTTGTGATTCGCTGAGTAAACATTTGAGATGGTGCTCACTTTAATGCAATAGACAATATTAATTTTATAAATCAATGATCATTGTCTCAGAGAATTTGTTTAACAAAGATTGATTAACTCTGGAGGCGATAACCACTTTGGCTGCTTTTATGCATTTATGCCAATTTGTGGTTGACTCACTGATTCCTTTCAGGAACTGTTTTTCCTGTGGGCCATTCTTTGGCATTGCCACTGCGGCCTTATGGGGTTTCAGATAGGTCTTGTTGTCAGGAACATATGTTTTTGGCCTTTTTCTTCATTTTTTGGAGTTTCATCTTTGTTACTTAAATTTTTTGGGTACATTTTATCGTGTGATTTGTAGGGCAAAAATTTCCAAATAATATAAATAAATAAGAGGAGCAATTGTTGTTTCTAGGATTTGATTTAGCAAGAATTGATAAACTCTGGAGGCGATAATCACATTGGCTGATGCCAATTTGTGGTGGACCCACTGATTCCTCTTTGATTGGAGTTTTCTTTTTTTTGTTACTTTTGGTCAATGAAGCATACATACCAGCCACTCTTAATCTCAAATTAAAATATACAATATTAGTGCTCATAAGGATATTTAAAAATAATTCATGTTAGGAAGTTAAGATTTAACGTTCTCATTAGTAATAATTTAAATTAATGAGAAGAGATATAGTTGATAATTTCTTGATTTCATTTTATATAATTAATGCAATTATGCCAATTTGTGATGACTCTGGAATAATCCCAGGGGCTGGTTTTCCTGTAGGCCATTCTCTGACTTTGCCAAAGTGACCTTAGGTTTCAAGTGGATCCTACGAAATTATGTTTTGGGTCACCTTTTTCTTTCTAAGTTTTCTTCTTTGTTGTTTGTTTTGTAAAGCTTAGTGATCCAGCTGCTTTGAAATTAAATAATAATAAAAAAAAAAAAAAAAAAAAAAAAAAATGGCCACAAGAATTAAATCTTTCATCCTTCTTACTTAGATATGTATATATATAATAAATAATTTGTAAATTAAAATAATTCGGAAGAGTATCCAAGTGTAGGAGTGTAAGGTAAAAGCAATATAATTATTCAATTAAACTACTGCAAGAACATATTATTAGTCAATAAATACAAGGTCAGTTACAACAAGACTTGGCCAGTTGTTACAGGCCGCATTAATTATTGCATGCCTTATACGCCAACTACATGATGCTCTCTGTCTAGCTTGATTAATCTAGCATCAGGACTTGCGCCAGCTGCTGAAATCAGTGCTAGTAATGATAGACAGGATGCATCCGGACTTGCGCCAGATGCAATGAACTTCATGAAGAACCAAACATATGATTATTCATTTGTTAGTTCGGCAGGACTTGCGCCAGCTGTTCTAACTATAGCAAACATGATGGGGAGTGATTTGCCAACTGGATTTGCGCCAGCTGCTGAAATCAGTGCTAGCAAGGATGGGCAGGATGCAATAAACTTTGTGAAGAACCAAACATATGATTTTTCATTTGTTAGTTCGGCAGGACTTGCGCCAGCTGTTCTAACAATGGAAAACAGGATGGGGAGTGATTTGCCAACCCGATTTCGGCCAGCCGGTTTTTTGATACAATATCCACAAGCTCATTCTTACAGGTGGAATTAGTTTATTCTAGCATCAGGATTTTCACCAGCTGCTGAAATCAGTGTTAGCAAGTATGGGCAGGATGCATCCGGACTTGCGCCAGATGCAATAAACTTTGTGAAGAACCAAACATATGATTTTCCATTTGTTAGTTCGGCAGGACTTGCGCCAGCTGTTCTAACAATGGAAAACATGATGGGGAGTGATTTGCCAACCCGATTTCGGCCAGTCGGTTTTTGATACAATATCCACAAGCTCATTCTTACAGGTGGAATTACTTTAAATGTGAATGATTTATGTCCTTTTTCTTCTCCCGTAGAAGAGAAGAAAAAGCTAAAATTTTACCTTTTCGTCAATAACTGCGTGAGTAAGAAATTATAATTATTATTATTATTTTTTTTTTTTTAGAATTCTTTAGATCTTGCTTTTGAATGTATATGTAAACACCATTTTTAGTGAATACAGCAATACTCAAGATGTGGACCATTTCCTCATGTTCCTAATTTGCTTCAAATCCTTCTAAATCTATGTTTTGTGGTCTTCTTATGTTTTCAAAGTGTGTCTGCAATACCTAGGTCAGCTCAAAATGAGGTCTGTATACTTCTGTTGTCAGATTTTACACTTACAGAAAATAAAATTCCACTGACATATAAATCCAGCCAGTCAAAAAACACTACTCAGACTTGCTTCAGGAATTATAAATACAATAGATGTTATGATAATGTGTCCCTTATTATCTACATTTGGAAATTTTAATTATTCGGTTATCTATTCATTACATGTAAATTTCAAGTTTCACTTCTGTAGACATCCTAATTTCAATTTAAAAACTAAATTTCAGACTATATAGCACTTCACTATTTAGAATTAGTGTTGTTTCTGATGCCGCAAGTAATGGTGGATTAGACAGATGAGAGGTTGGAATTCATATGTGCTCTTACGATGCATTCGTAAGTTTGTGTTGTGGGGGTCAGACACTTTGTGTCTGTGTGCCGTTTTCATACCCTCCTCAACAACAGATAATCTTGTTTAATAATGTTATTGATAGATTTTGTCAATATTATGTAATTTGTATGTAATGATACAAGAGTCAATGTTCATTAATATATTAATGTGAACAATTAGTAGATTGTTATTGATAGGTTTGGTTTTGTGTGAACAATTACTAGATTGTTATTGATAGTTTGGTTGATATTATCTAATTTGTTTGTAATGATACAAGAGTCAAAGTTCACATTTAAATAGTAGATTAGATCAATCAGAGACATGTATAAATATTCATAGTAGATTAGATCAATCAGAGACATGTATAAATAGTCCTAGTAGATTTGATCAATTTGAGACATGTATAAATATTCATAGTAGATTAGATCAATTAGAGACATGTATAAATATTCACTGGTTAATCCTGTTAACTGACTGTCAAGTAAATTTATACCTATTTTGGTCTTAGGGCTTCACTCTGTTACAACCACGTTTACATTAACAACATTTGAAGTGAAGCCCTTTTTATTTGTAGTCGTTTAATTTGATGTTTATTTTTAATAAACAAATTTTCCCCATTTTATGTGTCTGTTTTTTGTACGATAAATACAGAGTTTTCGTAAAATGAAAGCTCTTTTTATCGGACACAAAATAGATTATTAATCTTAGGCGAATCCCAAGCTATGTAATTCGTGGTTTGTTCGGATCTCGATTTGTTTGTAACAGTCTCTTTTAGCAATGAAATCTTGAGGGTAGTTCAAACCAAAAATTAATCCGAAAGAAATATAAATTTATATAGCAGATTCTATGTCTATCAAGAAAATCCCACCTCCTCCCTCTTCCATCCGCTGCAAGTTTTTTGTTCATTTTTCTTCTGACCGTTTTCATACCCTCCTCAACAACAGATAATCTTGTTTAATAATGTTATTGATAGATTTTGTCAATATTATGTAATTTGTATGTAATGATACAAGAGTCAATGTTCATTAATATATTAATGTGAACAATTAGTAGATTGTTATTGATAGGTTTGGTTTTGTGTGAACAATTACTAGATTGTTATTGATAGTTTGGTTGATATTATCTAATTTGTTTGTAATGATACAAGAGTCAAAGTTCACATTTAAAGAGTAGATTAGATCAATCAGAGACATGTATAAATATTCATAGTAGATTAGATCAATCAGAGACATGTATAAATAGTCCTAGTAGATTTGATCAATTTGAGACATGTATAAATATTCATAGTAGATTAGATCAATTAGAGACATGTATAAATATTCACTGGTTAATCCTGTTAACTGACTGTCAAGTAAATTTATACCTATTTTGGTCTTAGGGCTTCACTCTGTTACAACCACGTTTACATTAACAACATTTGAAGTGAAGCCCTTTTTATTTGTAGTCGTTTAATTTGATGTTTATTTTTAATAAACAAATTTTCCCCATTTTATGTGTCTGTTTTTTGTACGATAAATATAACAGACTGTAGTGCTGAAACAGACTGTATTGCTATTTGACCGTAACATGGAGTTTATAATCACTTTCAAATGGTTTATGCCTCAATTAAAAGTGACATTATTTTACCAGCAGAGACTTCCGCAACTGTAGGCCTACCCCAACAACATCAGACGTTTGCCCAACTTTGGCTTAGAGTTGGGCCAATGTCGTAGACGGTGGACCAACAGTGAGCCAACGTCTTGTGTTTGCTGGGATGTGTTCAGTGACAACTTAGAAGTTTTCATTGTTAATGTTTAAATTAAAAGTGACAATATTTTACCCATGGAGACTACGTTGCCGGTACTGCAATATGCCTATGTATACGTACTTTCTTCTACTCTGCGTGTTTGGTGTATCTTTGAAGTATTCATTGTTCGCCCATGGGTTATGGTTTCTGACATTTTTTATTCATCGAAAAAGACAGCGATAATTATATTACGAAAGGCCGCTCCATTTACAAGCTGACACTCGATTCATAACATGAGTTAACCCTTTCAATTCTGAATTTACCATAGTCATCTTCATCGACTACAAGCCGCGAATTGCTGTCGCAATTCTCGACTTGTAGTGGATGAAGATGACTTGAGGTGGTTTAAAAATTAAAGAAAATTGCCACGTAGGCCTATTGGTGAACCAGTTCATGGAAATTTTCGTTCTAAAACCCTTTGTTGTAGGAAAAATAAGTATGTTTTCATGGATGTAAAATTATGCTTTATTGCATCGTGAGGACTTAAAGGGTTAATGCAGCGGTCCGGAGTCGTTTGGTTGATAATTTTAACCTTGTGACAGACCCCACTCCGCTGAACGTTAGCAATGCTGCGCGTGTGATCAAACGTACGTGTGCTCAGCGAATCGTGGCGACCAATGTGCTTACTTTGACGGATACGCACACTAATCATGTCAGTGATTGGTACCTGTGAAAGTTTGCATAATAGTCGTTTTAGTGCAAGAAATATAAATCTTTATGATATTAAAGGGACCCCTTGGGATGAGACATTTTCAATGTTGTCAATTTTGAAAATTAAATTTATATGAAGCTATATAGCCTACTGATCTTAACTAAAAATACGAAAAAGTCAAAAAACAATTTTAAAGCACCGAAAAAGAGCGAAATAGTTGTGTTTCCAGGTCGTATATTGCCATGTAAACAAAACAAGTCAGCAATATACAGCACTTCACACCACGTATTCCCACGTCTTGGCCGAGGAGATCAAAGCAATCGCCGCTAATTGGTGTCTGATTGGTGTCTCATAGTCAATCGTCCTTCAGCATGTGTTTAGGTATACAAAAAGTTTGTTTGGGTTTCAAGCGGTTTCATAGAAATATTAATAAGAAATATTTGTAAAAATCTAAAAACTCCGAAAAAAATAAAATCATGATCTGGGGGATACACTACTTCACTACAAAACTAAAAACGAAAATTGATGTCATCTCAAGGGGCTGCTTTAACTCTCTAAGAATCATATCTTTTAAATTATTGGGCTGTTTCGTAACAATTGTGGTAAATTTATTGTAATTAGCTTGCTCTGATATTTTTACAATGCGTGCAATCTGCCAATAGCTCTGGCAAGGGGGGGGGGTGTCAGGGGCTAAATATTTTTATTAATTGCTTTTTAAATTAGGTTACCTTGTTTGGATGGACACCCAAACAAAAAAACTTTCTGGGTAGTAGGTTTAGTATTTAAGGTGTAAATTAGACGATTTGGCATGTAATATATTTTCTGTTTTACGGTAATGGTGAGATGAGAGCTGTCATTTTGAAATTTTACCACATGCCAAATGGTTTAACTTCGAAAATACACAACAAAATTCCACAAAATTTTTCAATGATGCTGGGCTGCTGGGGGAGATGAAAAAATGATCCATGAAAAATTTTACACAAAAAAATTGAAAAGCGATTGAGAAAATTAAAAAAAAGCTACTCCCAAGATCTGGTGGAACAGACTGTAGGCATATTATATCTATTCTATACCTATATAGATAAGGTAACACACGAGCGACATACTTGCAAGGTGAGATTGCAATTGCGGTCAAAGTATTCTACCCCCGACCAATCGAAGAGTGGCTCAGCCGGTCACATGACGAGATTGGCTAATCACAGCCGTCATTCAGCTGTTATTTAAATTAGGGGAGAGAATACCATACTTGGGCTAGAAATTGCTATCACGTTTTGCCTGTGTCGCTCACGAGTACGAGTAACAAATGTGGTGATGGTCTCTAAATAATTATCTCACCTTTATTTAAATCTCTGTATGGAGAAGGTCTGTGTGAGAGACTCTGTTTAGGTTATCTTCCAATATTTAAATTCAGATGCTGTGGTCGTTCCTTTTTATCCTCTTCTGGTTTCAGCCAGTTATGCTGGACACTGGTGCATCCTAACAGCACTTTCTTTTGTATCAGTGTTCCCACACATTGCCGAGCAAAACCAAAATAATCCTATTCCTGTTGCAAAAAAAAAAATGGATTTTTTATAAAAGAGTTATCATTTTTTATCTTTCAAATATAGGCCTATGTAGTTGGTTTATAATTTTGTTGGTGCTTTAAATTTTGAGTACTTTCACAGGTTAACCCTTTAGCCGCCAAATTATTCAATTAGAATTTTTACCCACTTTAAGTTGTGTCTCGCTGACGCGATCCTCAACTTCAAGTGAGAAAAGTATTCAGATTTGACAAAATGGAGGTCAACAAATTTCAAATTTTGCTGATTAATGTCACTTTTTATCTTTAATATGTTTAAAAGCTGATATGTAATATGCTAATAAAAAATATAAAAAACGAATATGGACGGCACCGGCGGTTAAAGGGTTAAAATATATACGTCTGTCAAACCAGCTAAAAACAACGCTGACTGAAATGTGATGCTAAGAGAGTCCTCGGTAGGTCTATTTTTATCCTCCATTTAACACAGTCTATTATTATTTTTTCATGAATATTGTCTATGTATATGATTTGCCCTCATTTATTATTTATATAGGGTCAATTATATAGTCAAATATAAATATAAATCATATAAATAATCTGTATAATATCTATATTCTATATTCGTTAGTTTGATAGTGCATGTGTTCGGCTCCATCGTCAGCCATTTGTCATCAGTAACTCATCTATTCTGAAAGACTGTTCTTATAGCATGGATCAACGACAATCACCAAAAAATAATTGGCTATTAATATAGCACTTGCAAAGTAAGTATCAAAGGCCTATATCGCTATTAATGATTCAACTGCACAATAATAAATTACCATATCTGCATAAAACAGTTTATGTACTTCAATGTAATAACACAATGATGAAAAATGTATTTTTAGTGTATTTTTTCGAGATGCACACCAATGTCACTCAAATTAACCTAACCTTTAAAGCGCTAGAATAAATATTTTAATTTCCACCAACTTGAAGTTGTGTCTCACTACCGCGACCCACCACTGTACGTGGGTGAACATTACTCATATTTGTTTAATCTAAGACTAAACATTTGCAAATCTTGATGTTTAAACACTCGTATCGTTCCCAATAACGGTGATTTCATCGGCTAATAAAACAACTTGAAAGCGACTTTAGTCGTGCTTAGTGGTGGAAGGGTTAACCCTTTAACCGCCGGTGCCGCAGATATTCGGGTTTTCATTTTTTATTAGCACATTAGGTACCACCTCCTTTTAAACATGTTTAAGATAAAATGTGACATCAATCAGCAATATTTGAAAACAGTTGACCTCCATTTTGTCAAATCTGAATAATTTTCACTCACTTGAAGTTGTGGATCGCGTCAGCGAGACACAACTTCAAGTGGGTGAAAATTCAGATTGAATAATTTGGCGGTTAAAGGGTTAATAAAGGTAAAAGAGGGTGATTAGTCGAATCAATATAGTAGGCTACACATGCAATAATGGTGAAAATCTTTATAAATCATATCCGTCGACTATGAAATACAACCGAATTATGGCTCATTTGCAATCGAATAATGCGTATTCATAGACATAGTTTGTTTTTTATGGTGAAACAAATACCTTTTCAATACTGTTTAATGTTGGACCAGCGTCTACTTTGGTCCATTATTGAACAGACATTGGTCCGGCTATACACCCCGTTCCCGGACACGCCGGACCGTATCAACCAGACAATGCAGAATGCAGACGCATTGTTAAAACGCATGATTATTGACTTTTATTGTTGTCTGCATCATCCACGTCATTTGAGTTGCAGCGTACCGGGGTAGGCCTATGGGGATTGCTTTCAGACATAATGATAAATAAATGTTTACTTTCTTAAAGATTGTTATTATATTTAAATAGTAAATATAGACGTGGTTATGTTAATCACATAATATTTTATGTTAAATTATTTAAAATTCATGTAAGGACTAAATATTCATGATGTGACCTATAACATATACTTATACGTAATCGAATTTCACTTTTATTTATTCTAGCTGGTGACATTATGTATTCAACGATTTGTTATACATTCATATCAAACATATATAAGGTATAGTGCAATCTGTTCAAGGGAACACATAGGCCTACAATTTAGTTATAAGGGCAATCTTCACTAACACTGTTTTCACTACATCTCATTGTTACAGACAGAACTGACATTGACATGGCCCACCGTCTACGACGTTGGCCCAACAGTAAACCAACGTTGGGTCAACGTCTCATTTTTGCTTGGTACAAGCTCCACATTGTTTTGATGGTCAGCATACGTCAGTAGTGAAATAGATACTTAAAGAAAACAAAAAAATAACAGGTAAGTAACCTTTCACTTTTTAATAAACTCCTCAGAATCTTCCTTTACTTTAGTGTAGAGTTAATACTAATTATAGGCACTAAAATAATTGTAGATATAAGCGTTTTATTCTACCAGCAGATGATGGTCATGTCAGTTAATTACGGTCCTATCTTAGACAGGATACTGTCAGGCTAATTCACTGATTCTGCTTTTATGTATGCTTAGAATTAGCTTGGGAATAAAATATGTTACTTCCGAGAGAGTATTCGATGGTAGGTCTAAAATGATCCATTCAGTCAGCGCTATACGCCATGCCATGACACCAATGCACTACAGCGCCTGTCAAGTATTCCCAGAAAACATGAGACGTTGGCCCAACGTTGGTTTACTGTTGGGCTAACGTCGTAGACGGTGGGTCAACAGTAAACCAATGTAGGGCCAACGTCTAATGTTTGCTGGGTTGAGCATAGATCTGGAATTGTCCTTCCGTCAATCACACACATTATAATTAACAGAAAACTTTTGTTAGCTAAATTTTGTTTGTGTAAAGATGATGAATTTGGTATTATATTCATATATTCCGCAAAATCGTGACATGTTTTTATATTACGAAGATACGAAACAGTTGTTCTTAATTTGTAGATTGACAAACGGTTTTAAACATACGTAATGTAAAACATCGGTGGCTTTGTTCAGGCAGCGTGTTTAATTGGGCAAAAATGGGCAAAATTATAACGAAATGCATAAAATGGACAATTGAAGCAGAATATACAACGTTTTGTGTGCAGTTTAAAAATAGCGATAGAAATCGAAAACTAGCGCAGGAATAATTTAAAACAAAAGTTGCAAACAATAATTAGAGTCCGCCGATGTGATTAAATATTGATAGAGTTTACAGGCGTAATGATGTGCCAGCATGATGTTGACTGGAGGTCTATAACAGAAGGTAACCCCATGTCTCAGGGTGACTGTGTAGTCAGCCAAACTGCTCTGCAAAGCCAAAATGCAGTATTTGTTTACTTGTAAAGTAAACAGATACTGCATTTTGGCTTTGCATGACATACATGTACATGGGTTATTATTGTCTGTTGTGTCTGTGTGTGTGTGGGGGGGGGGGAGATAATTAAGGAGAGCGTGTGCCGAGTCCATTAGTGTCGTTCTCAATCGAGACATGTAGATTTTCTGCCATGCCATGGCAGCATCAGTATTCAGTTCAATGTGAACACTTACCCTTTGCTGCACATGATTTGTCAAGTTCAGTCACTGGTTATTAATCTATGTGCTGCATGCGGTACAATTTGTCAGCTAGATTAGTCTCTTCTATTCTAGTATAGTTAACAGGTTAAGGTCAAATTGTTTTTACAGATGCGTAAAACTAAGTCACACGTGGATGAGCATGAGCGAGTGATCTTGTACGTCATACAATACATTCACATTTTTTTAAAAGATAATTTTCCTATACCTCGTATACCAGAAGAGGCAGAAGTCGATTAAGCAGACTTGATTGCGTTACGCAATTATCAATGTTAAACTTCGTACGAAATGTCATTATATTGGATTGTAAAAAAAGTTTTTTGCAGAGGTTTTTCAGGCATATCAGAGAGAAAATCGTCGATACCACAAACTGCCCAAAGGTAAATAAGTCTGGAGTTTCCAATGGTCAAATTATATATTTTGTGGTTTCCTCATAGGCCCCCATACATTCACAACGCCTTGAATTATTCAAATAGATTGGTTGTACACTAGCATAGTGATATAGGTCATGTGGTAATGTAAACATAAATCATATTTCAATATCCGACGAAGATTAGGAAGTTTTGAAAATAGAAATCCTGTGTCCGTATTGTATTGTGTGAGTTGACTTGTATCCCTTTAATCTGCCTCACGAGAGAATTATTTCCAATGAATATTACAGGTTTGCTATTTAGATAATTTGTGCGCTCGTTATTAATTACACTTCGTCTTTAAAGGGTCAACAATATGTCATACCTACTTTCAAAATAAAACCAAGTCGATAAAAGTATATGACACTACTATGAATAACCGGGAGCAGCTGAGAGTAAATTATACAAATTATAAATCCGAATGTAGTGCATCTTCCATTAGAAATTAGAATATCTTCCACCCTTACAATATTTCGGAAAAAATGTAAGACATATCAGTTCGCCTCGTGCTTTTCAACCTAGTAAATCGGACCTCATGCTTCTTCTATAAGGAAGGCTTTTAACTGGCAATAATATTGATTATGTTATGGCTTTGATGCGTCTCTGAACTTGTATAACAAGGATTTAGGCGCATACCCACGTAGACGGTGGGCCAAACCAACGTTGGGCCAATGTCTCATGTTTGTCGGGTAAGAAGTTATTCTATCCTACCTTTATGCATGTGTCTTTCTTTCTTTTTATACATCAATGTTAGTCACGTCAAAATAAACAATATTAGGAACCTCTAAGTATGCCACAAACCTTATTATCTGTAAATATTCGACCTCTTCGTGATTGTATTTCATTTGGCATATTCCTTGTGTCGTAGTAGTCTACATCCAATCTCTAACTGAATCCCCTGAGCATAGAAGTAATTCAATGGCTTACAGCGTTTCCTGGTGACCAGCATCCCCGCACGCCATCACCGAGTGGTCATCTAGTGGTCAAGTCTTTGAAGGCTTGGTCACTTTGCTGGCTTTACTTCTAGCACTGTGGCAGAGCTTGCCTATTGGTTGACTTCCTGAATGCCTCCTGCTGCAGCTACACGCCTGATGGCTTGCCACACGTGCTGATGTCTTCTCGGCTCGCTTCAACAATAGGCTGACAAGGACTGCCACTGATTCCTCTATGCTCCTGACATATAGGCCTACGTCATCACCGTAAATGTATTTTACTCGCTCTTGTTTCCTCCGTTTATCATGTTTATGTTTTTAGCACCGATCAATTTCCAGAATGTCTTTATGAAGACAGTGGTTTTTAATCATCTTCATGTTTTGTCTCTGGTGGTTATTGTTGTTTTAACGGTGTACAGATGTACCTGTGAATTAACCTCTCTGACATCCTATTTTCTATTCTCAGTGTCTATAGTGCTACAGTTTACTATGTCCACGTCACTGTCGCCCTCGCCACTGTTATAATGCCTGCCCGCTGGCTGGACATATTCAGGCTCGTGCCAGAAACGCCAATTATTGATTTCGTTTCCCGCGGCGCTGACGAAATATAGCGAAAGACAGCTCGCAATGCAATTTGATCGCGCGAGATGCAATGAGGGGGCGGGTCGGGGAAGGGCAGAGGGAATGGGGTGGTGGGCGGTAGTGGGCCTAATGTCTACACTGCCCACGCCTTGTTGTCAGTAGATGATCCTGCATAATCCCCTCACAATCACGGCAATCCTCTTTGAAGCAAACTCTATTCATCACTCCTTTTGTGTTTTTGTATTACCATTGTGTCATGCTGTCACTGGTTTCTAGTATTCTGTGAACGCTATTATATTCTACATATTTCCTAGCTGACATGCTGAGTCTAAGACAGGAGTCATAAGACAGGAACAACCACGTAAGACAAAGGCCATCGTTCCCTCTCATATCTGTAGCTTATCTGGCGCTGCTTAAATTATGATATAATGCTCATTTCAAACACATCTAATTGTACCATGCGTGGAATCAAACATAAAACTAAAATGAAGTTGCGATTTTTTAAATTGACTTGAGTCACCTTGGGTTAAGTTTAAATATCGAAGGTTGAATTTTTAATACTCACCGGTTTCATTGCACTAAATTTAGAAGTATACATCGTATGTATTATCCTATAGTATGTGGACCCACCGTGGAGAGGCAATTGTGTAGACACTGTTGTCTTGTAGCTTACTTAGTACTTTCAATAGGCCATGTTCTACAAAAATTCATGTTTTAAATTATGCGATGAATTAGCTCAAGTGTAGGTCCTACTCGTCACCAAAACTACGTGATATTTGTAAAAGTACCATGAAAACACCTTCAATCACTAGGTGGGTGTACCGGTAGATGATAAAGCAGTTGATACTTATATACGTGGTGATTTTTTCTATGTAAAATATTCATACCTGATGGACACACACCAGTACAATTTTAGAGATGTATAACATACGTAATGAACAAAGAAAACATGGATCTAATTTGGTCCAAATAGTTCATTTAAAAAAAATACAAACATATCTATAGGCTCTATAAGTCTATAGGCTACTCGTTCTAATCTGTAAGTGTAAACATAACAAATGTAGGCTTAAACCTCACCTTAACCAAAAAATATGGTTGAACCGTTTCTTTGTCAACGTCAATTGCGATACAATAAAAAAATATTCTATGCGTGACTTGTATTATATATTCATTTCTAATGATAGTATCATTTTGCGCCCATTTTGTACTTATAAATGAAATGTTTAGTTGACACAATGTTTTATTACCGCATGCAAAATGGGTTCACATTCAGAATTGATAAGGCAAGGTGGGCCTACATGACTGTAATTTCAAGTGAGAAATAGGCGGACCGGGACAATTATTTTGGTCTAAATTAAGATAGGATAAAAAAATTATTCCAGAACAAAATAAGTTGGCTACCTCTTAATAGGTTTAAGCCCAATTACACAAAATATTTTGTTCCGTTACATTATCCAATTAAAGACGTTTCCGGTCTTTTTTATCAATTAGAAAAGCAAAAACATTAAACATGAAATTAAAAAATAGCAAAATATCTCCTCTTTGGCTCACATCTTGAACTGATACAACATCCTCATAGAGTCATACCTAGGCTGTGTCAAAATGACGGAACGTTATCACTAACTTGAACTATTTGCTAGCTAAAGCCACGACTTCACATACGCGTGATGCGTAAGCGTGATGCGTGAAGCGTGATGCGTATTCGTTTTGGGCTCGCGTATTCACCGCTCTGGGAGCGGTCAACACGCATCACGCGAGCCTCCCATGACGTCATTTTATGGATTCTCCCGGGTACCCCCCAACATCTTGCATGTGATCCAGGGACAACCACGTGCTGACCCATTTGTACATTACATAGTCTTCTTCTCTTATTTGTGCTGCTTTTATGGTGATTGATATATAGTGATGTGATTGATGATAGGTATCTAGAGAAGTTGACCAATCTGGTTGAGGAACACCCAGCACTATATAACACTTTATTAAAGGAATATAAAGACAGCATCCGGATTGGAAACATTTGGAACAGTATAGCAGAAGCTATGGATGTGGAAACGTTGATATTTAGATAAATAAGGTGTCATGTCCCTGTGTGTAAAAAAAGCCCCAGGAGATCCGCACTGGGTGGCTCCTTCAGCAAAAATAACTTTGACGCATCACGCATCACTTTTTTACGTACATGTGGAGTCGTGCAATACGCATCACGCTTCACGCATCACGCGTATGTGGAGTCGTGGCTTTATTCCATTACTTCTCTACACTCTACTGCACTGCACTGTTCACGAGTCTCAACACACGAATCAATACCCAGAGACACCTGGTGAATACTAGTACCATATCACTGCCCATAAACGTGCATGCACTTATATTTGAAGAAACAGGTGCATGCACTTATATTAAGAACCAAAATATATTTTATAAAAAAGACATGCACTTATATTCGAACATGAAATGACCTTGATAGCAAACAAATGTCAAAGAAATATTTTGATGTAAAAATTGCAAATTTGTAATCTTATTTGTTTTATAACGACAATTCTAGTACTGGTAGGTAGGTCCCTATAACATTATTAATACACGGTCATCTTAACATCGAGATATACATTATATAAACTTATTTCAAGAAAACAACTTTCGAAAATATGTGCATTTATTGAATTTATATAAGTCTAGTTGCCATGCGCAAAAAAATCTATACTGTTTCAACAGCCAGCCATTATTCCACATAGGGCCTACTGCATGTTTGCATCGCTACAGCTATATCGTTTCGTTTAAGGTGAATAAAGTTCAAGGTGAACGAAGCTATTATTGTTTCGGGTTATCCGTCCATCCAACTGTCCGTCCGTCGGGATGTCTGTCCATCCGGTCATTCTTGCCATCAATAATTCAATTTAGCAGTGATAGAACTCATGAAAGTCTAGGTCAATTCAAAGATGCGTGACATTGACCTATTTTACAAGGTCGCAGGCTAATAAAGGGAAAAGTTTGTCATCACAATATTTCCACGCATACGATTTGTATCACTTCCATTTTAATACCTGTGATGCATATGATGAAACTCAAGGACAAGTTCAAAGATTGGTGACTTTGACCTATTTTTTAAAGTCACAGAAGCTAATAAAAGAAAAACGTTGTCATCACGATATATTCACACCTACAATTTGAGTTACTTCCATATTAAATAGACACAATGAAAAAATCGGTGATTTTATTTTGGCTTCTTAATATGACCATATGATGTAAACATGTTTATAAACGAGAACTGCAAAAGTTTTAACATTGTTGTGTTGCGCATTCACCAGTTAACCCTTCCTTTACCAATTTCGCATTTATGAGAAAACTACCTTCCTTTACCAAATTCGCGAAATCCACATGTGTACATGCATTAATTGCAATGGATATATTTCATTAAATGCGTGGTTGAAAATCGCGAACCAGAATGTCCAGTGACATGGACGCAATGTTCTCTTGAATTTTTAATGTGTGCGATGTGCGCATGCGCATAGCTATGACCTGTATTGTGCCCAGGGGCTACCTCAGGGGGTCTTATTAAAAAGAGAAGTTGGTTTCTGAGGGTAGTTTTACCAGGGGTAAGTCGATAAAGGATCGAGCTAAGCGAGATAAAGAGACGAAATTCCCGATTTCTTATTTCGGACGCGCATGTCCAAAATAAGAAATACGGGAACCGATTTTCGTGCCATGGAGAACATTATATGGGACACTTTGCAGAGGTCATAAAATGATCAATTAGCTAATGATTGTGCGATAATATAGTTGACTCATGTGTAATAGTTGAATAAAAGATGTCAGAATCCATCACTTGCGAGTGTCTATTTCTTATCTCAGTCAAGTTATGTTACAAAATGTAAAAGAAGTGTCCTAATGGGCTCCAGTTTCCCCTACAATGTTTGAAAGGACACTAAAAGTATATAATTATTTAAATCATGAAATATTTAAGACGCACACAGTTAAGCATAGGCCTATATGATTTAGGCTACCAGGGGCGAACATTAGCTCAGCACTGGGACAACCGCGTGGAGCCCATGTCCCAGAAAGAATCTTAAAATTAACTTTCTCTTATTTGCCTTAGAAAAGTTAAGATCATCTTAACTTTTTTAATGCAAATAAGAGAAAGTTAAAGGGACTAGCCCAGGTCTAAAATCATCAAAAAATCGGTGATTTTATTTTGGCTTCTTAATATGACCATATGATGTAAACAGGTCCATAGACTAGAACTGCAAAAGTTTTTAATTTTTGTACTGCGCATTCACCAGTTAGGCTAGATATAGAGACGAACTTCCTGATTTCTAATTATTGACAACCATGTCAAAAATAAGAAATTCGTGAATTTCGCCTCTATATCTAGCCTAACTGGTAAATGCGCAGCACAAAAATTAAAAAACTTCTGCAGTTCTAGTCTATAGACATGTTTACATCATATGGTCATAGTAAGAAGCCAAAATAAAATCATCGATTTTTTGATGATTTTAGATCTGGGCTAGTCCCTTTAAGATAATCTTAATTTTAAAATTATTTGTGGGATGGGCCCCAGGGGGCGGTGGGTCATATAGGGGTCACGTGACCCCCACCTTAATTTTTGAATGCTCCTCACGAAATCTAGAAAATATAATTTTCTGCATATAATAATTAAATTAGATGATAATGCGAGTTATTCTCCTATGTTTTATTCTTTAGATACCTAGAAATGGTGTAGGCCCTATTTGGTATTTTTTTAGCAAAAAAAAATGCTCCCGCCTCTGGCGCTCGCCTCTTATTTCATATGTTTGTGCCCATTTTATCTTTCAGTGACCCTGCCCTTTTTCTACCCTGGATCCGCCCCTGGCTACAAAATGAAGTCGATGGCTCAATGTGAACTGACCGATCAGAAGCCTACGATACATCGTAACTTGTACGAGAATACGGACCCAGAGATTTCTAATTTAAAAATTATGAAGACATGTTGATGAATGTGGCACACACGATAATAGGGGTGAAAGTTCATACAGCAGCCGGTTTCAGTTCATGAACTGGAGCAAACTCTCGATAGATCGCTAAATCAGCTAGAAAAACGTACAAAATCAGAACCATGGCCTTTTCAACGGTTCTAGCAAGAAGAGCATTCTCAACAGGAATCACGAAAAAAGCCATTCAACACGTGACAGTTATTGGTGGTGGATTAATGGGCTCTGGAATAGCGCAGGCAAGAACACGATTTGCCAACAAAATTAAAAAGGCAGTGGCATATCATATGGAACGCCAAAGTGGACTTTTCCTGCTAGATTTATTTAGTTGGCCACATTTTCATTTGTTCATGCATACGTTTTTTCTGGTTGTGTTATATTCCATTTGTTGGTGCTTATATTTATTTGTTCCTGTATAATTTACGTTTCCTTTGTGCAGTTTTTATTTGTTGGTGCAAACTTTTTTTTGTCCCTGCTAGTTTTCAGTTTGTCTATGCCTATGGAGACTATGCTATGGCACTAGGCCTCTGCTTAGAATTATTTGCTTGGTGCCGTATTTCGTTCGTCGTGCTGTTTTCTGTTCGGCATGCTAGCGACATCTGGTGCTGATATCGTAAGCTGGAGCTGTCCTTTTGTTTAGCTTAGGCGCCACCAAGTGAACGAGAGAGCCTGTATTGACTTTAGGTCAGAAAATAAAGGATCACAGCTACTAAAAATATTTTAAAATACGGAAGCTTTGTAGGTCTACTTCGAATTAAACAATGTATTTTAAAATTGTTTTGTACACACACTATATAATTCATCAAATTTAACACCTGACATAATGATAAGGCAGGCCTAACGTTATAATAAGAAAAATAAATCGACAGGGGCGGATTCAATATTTTTATAGGAGTGTATATAGGGCCTATATATAGCCTTCATACTACCATACACTCTAAACAACATAGGTTATTTAAAAGAAACCCTTCAGTGCTATTACCATGCAACCATGCAACCCCAGGAGAACCTTGCAAGGGGACCTATATATTGCTTAGAGTGTATAACATGTGACTTAAGTAGGAGGTTCGTGGGCATTCTCCTAGTATTTTTTTATTTATATCAGATGCTCTCTAGGCCTACTGCAAAAAAACATGACAAGAAAAGACACATATGATTGTATAAAAAACATTGTGGCAAAATTCTAAACATAAGACACTGCAAAAGGGTAGGCTATACAATAAAAAAAATATTTATGTTGTCATAAACGTGCAGCTATAGAATGCCCCCGAACCTCCCACTTTATTCTACACTCCTATAAAAATATTAAATCCGCCCCTATCCATTTATATAAAATTATTTTATAGGGCTAGCCTATGTATAATATGTATAATAATTAGATACAATTCTTATTGTAATATTAGGCCTGCCTTATAACAGGTATTGGATTTGATGAATTACATGGTGTGTGGACAAAACAATTTGAAAATGCATTGTTTAATCCTAAGTTGGCCTACGAAGCTTTAAAACTATTTTTAGTAGCTGGGATCCTTTATTTTCTGACCAAAAGTCAATACAGTCTCTCTCGCTCACTTGGTGGCGCCTAAGCTAAACAAAAGGACAGCTCCAGCTTACAATATCAGCACCAGATGTCGCTAGCATGCCGAACAGAAAACAGCACGACGAACGAAATACGGCACGAAGCAAATAATTCTAAGCATAGACAAACTGAAAACTTGCAGGGGCAAAAAAAAGTTTGCACCAACAAATGAAAACTGCACAAAGAAAACGTAAATTAGACAGGGACAAATAAATATACGCAACAACAAATGGAATATAACACAACCAGAAAAAAAGTATGCACCAACAAATGAAAATGTGCCCAACAAAATGAATGTAGCCGGAAAAGTCCACTTTGGCGTTCCATAGTGGCATAGGCCTAGCCCTATTATCGACTGTGGGCTGGCTCGTCGATCGGCTAGCAGTGGCAGTGCCAGTGCCCAGTGGTGCCAGCACCCTTTGCATGCAGTGGCACCTCCATCATATACATAGTCCATACTGAATTTGAAACTTTGAACTTTGAAATGTTATCCAGCAGCACCTCCTATTTGGAGTATCTGGGCCCTGGGGTGCATAACGTTATTAGTATTACAAAGAATCCTAACTTTGATCCTATCTCAACTTTCTCTTATTTCCATTACAAAAAGTTAGGTGATCAGGCTGGAGGGGGGAACAGGGGAAAGGGCTGGTGGATTTAGTCAACCAGTTGACTCTTGAACGCTGCCACAGTTTTTGATTCTATGGCAGCTGCCGGAAGAGAATTCCAAACAGGGATAGTTCGATGCCAAAAAGAATTTTGTCCCAGTGTGGTGTTAGCTCTATGTTTATAGGCCTGATTATGCCCACCACGTGCTCTTCTGTCCGCTGGGATTAAACGGTCATTGATAGGAATTTCAACTAGCTCATTTAAAATTTTGCACATGCTTACAAGTCTAGAATTTTTACGTCTTGTTTTCAAGTCAGTCCAGCCTAGGCTCTGAATGAGAGATGTCACACTGGCTGTTTGTCTATAATTTTGGGTGACAAATCTTGCTGCTGAGCTTTGAATTTTTTCTAGTTTGAATTTTTTCTAGTTTTCAAAGTCAAAGAAGCACATTCAAGACAAACCCACGAAGAAGATGTTGTATTACTGTCTGCGAGACTGCGACGCTGGCCCAACAATAAAACAGCTTTTTTAGGCAATGTTAGGTCTACCGTACTTCTATCGAAATTTCGTATTAGCTGGAATTACAACCGTTATTTTAATTTTGCAATGTAGCATTTAAAAGGTTTTTAACGTTACTTGCGCAAGTAGGCTATTTGCGCAAATACTTGCTCACGCAGTTGCCCAAGTACCTATGCACTTGCACATGTGCAAATGCGTAGGTACTAACATGCATGTATTACATGTATGTATGTATTACATGTATGTATTTCCTAGTTAGCAAACGCCACCCTTCACAACGTGTTACAGGTTAGCAAGCATTTCATATTTGAACTGTAAGATGGTGTGTCGCCGGCGACTCGCGATGGAGTTAACCCCTATTAACGCCATCAAAATGCATTTTAACTGGGTTTATTAACTTAATGACCATTTATGCATCCACTCAGCTGATTTGGAAACATTCCTTCAGTTATTTATCTTGTGAGAGCATTTTTCAAAGTTTCAGATACATGCTGCTTTCTAACCCGGAACATAGTGGAGGGCGAGATCCTTCTAACTAGTATTTGCGCACTTGTGCAAGTATTTGCGTAGTACTTGCACACCTGCACACTTGCGCATGTACTTGCGCAATTGCTTACTTGTGCAAGCACTTGCACAAGTACTTGCACACTTACGCACTTGTGCATGAGTTTGTGCACTTGCGAATTTGCGCACTTGAGCAGTTACTTGTACCAGTACTTGCACAAGCAATGGCATATCTGAGCACTTGCGCGCGCACTTAAGCAAGTACTGGCGCACTTGTGTACTTGTAACCCTCTTGCGCAAGTACTTGCTCAAGTACCTCTTGCATACTTCGGCAATTGCGCAAACTTACGCAAGTACTTGCTCAAGCACTTGAGCACTCTTGCATACTTGCGCAAGTACTTGCACTGCACACTTGTGTACTTGCGCAAGCAGTTGAGCAAGTACTTGCGCACTTACACACTTGCGCATGTACTTCTGCATGTACTTGCGCACTTGCGAATTTGTGCACTTGAGCACGTACTTGCGCAAGCACTTGCCTGCGCACATAGGCCTAACCATTTCTGTTTCATAACTTCAAATAAAGTAACTTAAAAAATATCTTTATAACTTTTGATTTTTATGGGTTTTAGATTTTTATCATGTTTATTTCTAGTTATTAAACTAAAATACGGCATATATATGTGGGTCAAGACTTCATCTAATTTTATTAGGGTGTGATATAACTGATAAGAAATAAATCACAAGAAGAGGTAAAAAGTGCCTAGAAATTTGTGGGGTTTGTGTAAAATGTGAAGTTATGTGTGAGAATGGCAACATAGCCAGAGTGATTTAAGTAGAGGTATTACAATTTCTGCTTGTAGTGAATTTGTTGTATCTGAACTGCTTTTGCGGAGGGGTTACATACAGATTAATCAAGATTAGGACTATAAGAACATATAAATGAAATTACAAGAGATGCACATGTAGTTGAATTGGATGAAGCTGTACCAAGATAATCAATATTATCTAGATAGTACACAGGACAACATAAATTTATACAACAAATTAATAAAATATATTTATTTTGTACCAATACATAAATAATCTTCAAAATGTATATTTGTATGTTTATGATTATTTTAAAATGTATAGGTTAAGCTTATGATGCCTGTAGGCCTGTGGACTGTGTTTGCTTTGGAAATGTCAACGAAAAGTTATTGTACATGTTGTAGTAGGCCTACTTGTACTATAAGTCATATGCCCAATTTTGTAATAACTTATAATAAAGACAATAGTCATTACAGAAAAAGTAATGTCATCAAAACTTTAATCATTAATAATATTTAATAGCACTGTGCTCCAAGACTTGTTCATCTTGTTTAACTCTCTAGCACTGTTCTCTTTAACATTCAGGTTGCTGCCCAGACAGGACACAATGTAACAATGGTTGACATGACAGACGATATTTTGAGCAAATCACACGAACGCATCAAAACCAGCATTTCACGAGTTGCCAAAAAACAGTTCAAGGAGAATGTTTCAGTAAGTTTTTAGTCCTTAGCTAATTTGACTAAATGCTATTGGCATTCCTATGACGTCTGTCCGTCAATCTAACTGCCAATCTATCTATATGGCAAGATTGCAATATTTTTAACGTTTCATCATCATTTAAATGACTGTCTCTGTCAAAAACAAAACTGATGTAAGCTTTTGTAAGCACAATTGAATTGAGAATTTCCTTTCCAATCTTCAATAAATAGATCAATTCTTTATTGCATAAAAAGCTATGGCAAGTGATAAATTGGTGGGGGGGGGGGGGGGGGCAAATACCAAAAAAAGTCAGTTAGTGCCTTGATTACTGACAGGGATCAATACATGTACTAATAGTAATACACAGAATCTGTTTTATATGTGGTGTGTAACACTTCTTTTCTAGGAGGGTGAGAAGTTTGTAGTTGATACAATGGCTCGAGTGTCAATGTCAACTAATGCTACACAGACAGCAGAAGGTACAGATCTTATCATTGAAGCAATTATAGAAAACATGGATATTAAGAAGAAGCTTTTCGGTGAGCTTGACAAAGCAGCACCACAGTAAGCATTGTTACTTTGCATTCTCCCTAATAAACTTTATTTGAAAAAGTAAAACAATTTTACCATTTTCTTATTGTTTGACCTCTAGTGACTTTGAGGCAAAATAGTTTCCATTTCTCCACCATCGGTAGAAAATAACCTATTTATTTATTTATACCGGTTATATGGAAAAAAATGTTTCAATTCTCTTTGCCATGACGAGGGATATCACCCCCGTCGGTGCTGAGTGGGGGTGGGTGGTCCGGACCCTCCCCACCCCCCCCCCCTGGCAGAAACCCTGATGCCATTGTAGAAGAGTCTGGAAAAAATGTATGAAATCTACATTAAAGAGAAAATATTTCTTTCTTTGCCTGATATCTATATTTCTTTTGACAGAAGTATGTTTTTTATGGTGTCTTTATATAATGTGGTTTTTGGAAATGTTTCGTCTTTTCCTTTCAGACATACAATTTTTGTCAGCAACACTTCATCTCTTTCCATTACTGAAATTGCCACTGCCACTCAGCGTCAGGATAGATTTGGTGGTCTACACTTCTTCAACCCTGTGCCTGTTATGAAGCTTGTGGAGGTTAGATCTTATTTGTTTTCAATTTTTTTGATTCTCGGTCAGTTGCAATAATAAAACTTGTTAAATCAACTTTCGCTTATATCACGTAGAAATCAATTTTTTTGTCCTATAATATTCATAGATTAAAGTTGAGCATGCAAAGCGGAATGCTGTAATGAAATAAGTATTTTGTCCTGTATCACTGTAGTTAGTGTTGAACTCTTTAAATAAACAGATTTATATCATTATGTTTCAGAGAACTTTGTTACAGACCATGACATTTACACTTTTTGAAACCATCCAATATAACCTCTTGTGCTGAATAAGCTAGTGTACGTGATCTGTTTTTATAGCAGTTTATACAAACTCGTTCATTTTGGGTGATGCTTATAAGCGCATTTGAGCTCTTTATTTCAAATAAAGCACTAATTGTATATTATAATCTATGAATCTAGCTTGTAGGGAAAGTTTTCATTTATTTCAGGCTCTCGATTGTGTTGGCAATGCCTGACTACAGTGAATAAAAAGGGTGATGTAACATTCAAAGAGTTAAGAATGCCCTAGACTGGACTAAAGCCACATTTATTTTACAATGTGGTTTACGGATACAACAATTTAATTTGAAGATTTACTATTGATTCAGGCCACCAAAAGTAGTGATTTTCCATAATAAAGTCGGGGTGTTTTTGAAAAAATGTTTGTGTGACACGGACACCTGCTCCGAAAAAACACAACCAAGATAAAGTGCTTTATTTGAGAAATAATGTTATTGATTCCACTTTGTCACTTTAAAAAACATGAAATAATGTTATATAAGTAGGCCTATTTTACAAAATGTACACAAATAAAAAAAAAGAGCTGACATTGAAAAGTGTGAACAAAATTGGCTGCAGGGATTTTTATAATTGGTGAAACATAGTGGGGTGCAAACCTCCAGCCACCTTTATGAAATGCTATGCGAATTTCTGAAGTTTGTAAAGTTATGTGACAGCCCCATTTCAAATATATAAAAAAAATTAAATGGTGAATCACAATTTTTTTTATCTCATCCCCCTACCCTTGTTATTTTGTGTGGGAAACAAGCCCCGTGGAACAAATATTGCATGACAACTATTACCGTACTAGTGAATTTGATTTATTGATTATACCGTATTATCTCTAATAAACGCGCCGGGCGCAGAGACGAAGTTGGGGGCGCGTTTATTATGTGCACAAAAATGACCTTCATTTCAATATTCTGGGCATCACAAAGAAGTACAATATGTTGAGTGTCATATTTTAATTTTTTAAAACATTTATTTCGCTTCTGATAGTTGCCCATCAAACTTGGTACATAGTCACATCCAGTAGCCTGCAGGTATTTTTATGTTGTTCCGGGCATCGGGCGATAAGGTTTGTGAAGCCCTGATATTCTCATTTATTTCAACTTACATGACAAAAAATGAAACTGACATATTTTAATGATCTAGTCACACCACAGAAGTTAGAATTTTTTTTAAAATTTTCCTCACAATTTATTTGTGTAGAATGTGTTTTAAATCAGATTATAAAGTATGATAAATCTCAGTGTTTCAGCTAGGATTCAGAAGGGGCATGGCGCCGCCTATTATTAGGGGCACCTAATCACGCACCGACGGGCACCCGGTTCAGCGATTTAAAGTACCCCACCCCCCCCCCCTGATTAAGATTTTAAACGGAGCCCAGACGGTGACCTCTTTGTCCACGCTGACATTTGCACATTACACACATCCGGGTACTAGCATGATCAACGTGCTCCACTATAAGATTTAATCAGTTACAATCGCCTGGTTGGGGTTAAATAGATAAGACAATTGATCAAACAACATCATTTGTTTAATAATAAGAAGAACAACACAGCAATTATGAAGGGCAACATGGGGCCATGAGGTGGAGCATAGCGCAGCGCCATGGTAGAAATTGCTAGATGGAACACTGAATCTGATTCGGTTGAAGTATTTCATTTTGAATACATGCATGATGTCAGTTCCTACTGGTTTATTTTCTCCCTTTTATTAATTTTTCGGGTTATTTCCCAAACTAACATGATAATTAGACTTGAAAAAAGATACTCTCATAGATTCAAATCATTTTCATCCATTAAATTGAATTGGGTAGACATTTAAATTTTCAAGCTAACAATGAGGTTACAAATGCGATATATAATATAAGTAACATGCCTGTTTTCTCCCATAAGACACAAGACATTGAATCAACATTGGTTTAACGTTGGTTCACCGTCTATGCTGGACTAACGTTAAACCAACATTGATTTAACATCTTGTGCCTGTATCCTGTGTTGCAGGTTGTCAGATTGCCTCAGACATCAGATGAAGCATTCCAGTCTTTAGTGAGTTTTGGTCAAGCACTAGGAAAAACAACTGTTGAAGCAAAGGTAAGGTTTCTTTTTTCAAATTTCCTTAATTTGGCTAGATTTACTTTTTAACTCACAACATGTATTTTTTTATAAAAGCAAATCATCCGTGGACTAATGATCTTTGTTAATAGTTTAGAGAAGAAATTATGAGGCCTTGAACGAAGTGGTGTTGAGCTGGAAAGATTTGATATTCCAACAAACAAGTTTCCATCATATCTTGATATTCCAATGCCATGGTATTAGAATTTTAAATCTTCTCCGATGTTGAGGTCCTATACTTTCCCAAATTTTTGCCACCAGGCTTGTATACAAATTGTACCCGAAGTGGAACACAGGCACAGCTCCTCTGTACTGCAGCTGGCATCCGCATTTTCTATCTTTTTGTTAATAAATTTAAAGGGACCCCTTGGGATGAGACATTTTTAATGTTGTCAATTTTGAAAATTTAATTTATATGAAGCTATATAGCCTACTGATCTTAGCTAAAAATACGAAAAAGTAAAAAAACAATTTTAAAGCACCGAAAAAGAGCGAAATAGTTGTATTTCCAGGTCGTATACTGCCATGTAAACAAAACAGGTCAGCAATATTAAGCACTTTCCATCACATATTCCCATGTATCAGATGGTAAGATCAGAGCAGTGGCCGCTAATTGGGGAATAATTGGTGTCTCATAGTCAGGACACGGGAGGACACACCTGCAGCACTGATTGTCTACCCAACGCTGGGCCGATGCCATCAGCATGTGGCCCAATGCTGTGAAAACATTGAATCATCCTTCAGGTATACAAATAGTTTGTTTGGGTTTCTTCTGGTTTCATAGAAATGTTGATAAAAAATATTTGTAAAAATATGAAAATTCTGAAACTTCAGTGCGGAAGTAAAACCAAAATTGATGACATCCCAAGGGGCTGCTTTAACCAGCCGATAACCTCAGTGGCTGAAGTTTCAGGAGAGTTTTCAGAATTTTCCGCTGCATCAGTTAGCTCAGCTGTCATCACCCCCACTTTCATACTTGCTCTACCTAGCGGGCTTGCCCTGTTACTATAGCAGAGAGCTGTGGGCTTGTTTGGACAAGACGATCAAAGGTTACATATAGGTTTACCATGACTAAACCTTGATTTGAGTTCATCTTTCTATGACCTGCATATGGATTCTTTAATCACCAATTTTCTCATCACCACGATTCACTCAACATTTTGAAGATTATCCATCCATACTTTATACTCTATTTCACAGATAGATTGAAAAAAAAATGAAAATGTGCAAATCATATGAAAAATGTGAGGTCATTGCAACTTTTTCTATTTCCATGTCAACACAAAAATGTATTTAAATTCTCTGATTTTGTCATAAGTTGAATTCGATACTATACTATAGTTCATACAAAATTTTTCAGTCTCTTGAATAGCCTTCCTGTTTTATAAGCTGAAATATTTTTTGAAAAATATCCATTACTTTTGATTTTAAGAGATTTTTCAACAATTCTAGTTATGTAATCATTAAAATTTTATTTATAATTGTAACATTGCGGCTTGGAGGTACTTTTTCGTGTGACTAGACACATGTGTTTAACTTTACCTAACTAATTAAACAAAAAAAATACTGTAGATCAGGTAATTTTCACATGTTTAACTTTTTGCGAATTTCTGATTTGGGGACTTTTCACGGAGTTTAGAATTCGCTAATTTTCTTTTTTTTCAGTATGGCTATTATTATAATATTTTTTACGAGATTCTTGAATTTGCGAATTTATCCTCCTTGCGAAATTCGTAAATATTACCAGATCTACACTATCTTAATGTCAGATGTCCTTTTTTAATTGTAATATATATGTGTGTGTTTAATTTTACCTGGATAATAAAAAAAAACATATATATTCAAACCATATAAATTTTACTAACAATTTTATTCACATTTATAAATCGTTTTTTAAGGATACCCCTGGGTTCATCGTGAACCGTTTGTTGGTTCCATATGCGATGGAGGCTATTCGGATGTTGGAAAGAGGTAACTATTTTTAACTACAGTATTGTATATTTAAATTTATCTTTTTTTCAGAACATGCCTCTTTTTTAATTTTTCTTAGCAATTTTTCACATATTTCTCACATACTGTATAAGATTACAGAACTACTAATCAAATATTCTAATGTATCATGCACAAAAAAACATAAACGATTTATTGAGGAATGGGTAACAGGGCTTGCCAAATCGCATGCCCAGACGCCAGGGGCTACCATCTTTTCATGTTGGGCTACCAGAAGTTGTCTATTTTTGTCTCTATACTAAGTAGTCCAGTAGCCCGGAAAGTCATCCAGACTACCAAACACAATAAAGATTTGTCATATTTTGTCATAACATTGTAGTTTTATATATTATTCTAATTTATAATGTCTTCAGACAAACTTATAATTCTTTCATTAATTTGTAGAAGGCTAGGAGTTACTTGAGTAGTGTTTTTATAACCACCACAATCTGTTAATAATCTGTTAATAATTCGTTGTAAGAGTGATTGATTCTTTTTAAGTATTGTTGTATCCACCATAACAATCTGCCTGCTAAGCTCGAAAATAGCACAAATCAGATTCGAATGGCCACCTTTCAGACATAAATTACTATTTTTATGGAGTCTTTTCATTCTATTGCTATTCTACAATACAAACATGTAAGCTGAGTTTGAAAACGGCCCAGATCAGATTTTTTCAGATTTTTTCTATATATAAGTTGTTTATGTCTTTCAGACATAAACAACTTATATTTTTACTGTTCAGTGTGATTGACTAGAGGAATTCATTCCAATGTTCTACAGATTGGCACACCTACCTACACATACTAACCATATAAACTTGCCAGATGAGGTAAAAATGACACCGCTCAGATTCAAATGGCCACCAGATGTTTTAGTCTTTCTTGTCAGCTGATATACCAATACCAGTTCTTTATTTTTTCTTTATTTTTATTGCCACTGAGGCCTATTCCCATCAGTAAATACTCGAGTGAATTATTTTATTATTGTTATTTCAGGCGATGCATCAGCTCGAGATATTGATACTGCAATGAAGCTAGGTGCTGGTTATCCTATGGGTCCTATTGAACTTTGTGATTATATTGGACTAGATACTATGAAGTTTATTATCGATGGTGGGTAAAAAATATAAAAAGATTTGCTTAAAACAAAACTGCAGATAATACATAAGATGTTAAATCTTTCAGCGGGGTTTATTGATATTGACAAATCTATAAACTTCTGAAAATGTTTATTCTTCACATAAACTGTTTACACCACTGAGTAATTTTTCTAATGATATTTTAACCCATTGACGATGGTGCTGCTGCACTGTATCTGATACGAGAATAAATTATGACATCATAGTAATCTCATGTAATCAGACACAGAGATGTCCAGGCTTCGTATATGGAAGCAGAAAATTAAGCCGGCACCTGGATGACAGAGATCACCGGTGCTTCAATGAGATAATCATATTATAATCACCATTTTATTGTCTACAACAACTAAGAAATGACTAATGTCTATTTGCATGTTTGAAGAAAAGTTTCCATCATATCTTTAGTAAATTTTGTAGATATGTTTATTAATGTTAGGGAATAGCCTGAATAAATATTGTCAACAATTAATTATAAAATACCCAGTCATTTTTGTTTGACAGAATTTAACAATATCTTTTGTGGTTTGAAAACAGTGCAGAAAAGCTGACTCATGATTTATGTGGCTAAGCTTGGTTTTCATTCATTTTGTATGCTTTTATGTTAGTTTGTAATAGTATACTAGGTGCAAGTTTTTTTTAACAAAACAAGGTCTCATCAATAGAATCCTATTTATAGATCCCAAAAGCTAGATTTCTCAATATAAGATTAATAATTTTATGTTTTTTTCTTTTCAGGTTGGTTCCAGTCCTCCCCTGATAACCCTCTATTTGCACCAAGTGAACTTCTAAACAAACTAGTTTCTGATGGAAAGACTGGTGTGAAATCGGGAGAGGGATTTTATAGCTATAAAAAGTGAAGAACTATAAGAATTGATACAATGAATTTGGTAAACAAAGTAAAGTACTAATTTCAATTGAGACTGTATCAAATTTTGTGTCATTTCTCAACTGGGGAATAATAAATTTGCCAACTGACTGTTTTACTGAGATAAACACATAAATAAAGAAGTCACTAGCAAAACCATAACAAATCCGGAAACCATAACAAATCCAGCATTTGAGATTAAGAAGTCACAGTGCTTTAATTGTAAACATTATTTGAAGGATGTTAGACAAATTTTTGACATTTTAAAGTTGTGGAAAGTGGTTAATGTGGTCAATTCCTTTGCACAATGGTTATGGGGACAAATATACGCAAATAATTAAGATACACAATCAGTGATAAATCACCTTCGAGCTTTTAACACAGGACTTTAAAACAATTGTTTTAACAATTTGGAATTGTAAATTACCTTCTTGCACAAGATCTATCTGCAATTACTGCTAAATTTCATCTAATCTGCTGCATTTCATACATTTGTGGTTCGTGGTACTGTGTTCACAAGTTAAGAGGGCATGTTGATTTGTCATATCATTAAAATGAGATGTGTCCTGTAGTAGCCTACTGATATAATGCAATGTATGGAACAAAAACAACATTATATTACACTGCCATATAATGTGGCATGAATTTTTTATAAGTATTTTGCATATAATAAATGTTACGTTATTTATTTATTGTTTTTGTTGAGTATTTTTAGCCCGCTTTTAATTCATAAAAGTGGGCTATTGCATTGAAGTTTGGTGTCAACGTAGGCCTTAACATTTATGTGTGGGCACAATAACTTTAAAAGTTTTTTATATATCCTTTTCAAATGTGTTCTACATGTTGCTAGTTCTCAAAAAGTTCCATAATGGCCAAATTGTTTTTAAAAAGTTCAATTTATTGCGATTTTTTAGATTTTATGTCAATAATTTTACCTTGACTTCCAAAGTTTTTCATGTATCTTACTCAAACTTGTCATGCATTTTACTTATAAACAGTTCTCAGACAAGTTTAATAATATCTGGAAAAAAATCAAAAATGGCTGATTTATTGTGATTTTTTCATTTTACGTCGCTAATTTTACATATTTTTTATGACTGAAATATTAAACGTGAAAATTATTGTCACAAAATTCAAAAAATCTCAATAAATCAGCCATTTTAGATTTTTTTTCAGCCATTATAGAACTTCAATTACTTGTCCGAGAACTGGTTATTAGTAACATGCATAACAAATTTGACCAAGATACATGAAAAACTTCGCGCCCACGAGGAAATTAGTGACGTAAAATGTAAAAAAAATGCAATAAATCAGGACAATTTTCGATTTCTTTCAGCCATTATAAAATTTGTCCAAGAGCTGGTTATTATTAACATGAATATAAAATTTGAATTTTTTAAAAGTTATCCCGCCCACAAGGTAAAATCGTTGCAAAATTCAAAAAATCACTATAAATTTGAAGTTATCGTGCCCACAAGGTAAAATTAGCGACGTAGAATGCAAAAATCACAAACATCAGATTATATTACGAACACGAATTCACTCAGCGTAAAAAGAGTTAACATATTTACCCCTCACCCTCTTACGGACTCACTTTACTGTTCTACTCAGGACTTTTCATCCTTTTAGAGCGCTGGTTTGCCACCTCACATAACCGCATGTTGTACCTGTAAGACGAATATTACCTATTTTTGAGGCATGTCTAAAACTATATAATTATATATATCCACTTTCTCACATCACATTCCAACGAAAAAACTATTATTAGCAACTCCGGACTGCTCCAGCTATGCCCAAAATGTATCATAAAACACCACCACAATATAACGGTGTACATAGCTACCAGTCCACATGGACGAATCTTCGCTATAACTGAAGAAGGCCGTGTTGATCTAAACTTTTTATTAGGTGAATTAACACTAACAACTTGCCCGTTTTTATGACATCAATATATTTTAACTACATCATAGTGAAATATTATGCGTGAAACCAAACTGAATATATATTTCTTATTTAGGACATGCATGTGCAAAATAAGAAATACGGGAATTTTGTCTCTTATATCTCGCTTAACTGGTAAATGCGGAGCACAAAATTTTTAAAACTTTGCTAGTTCTAGTCTATGGACATGTTTACATCATATGGTCATATTAAGAAGCCAAAATAAAATCAAAGATTTTTTGATAATTTTAGCCTGATTGTGTCGCTTCAAAACAGAATATCAAGTGACACATATTATCATGTTGAACCAAATACAACAAGTTGTAGGCCCTACAGTTAGTCAAAACAAAAGTTTAGGTCCATTTGTATTGTATTGTTATAATATTATTGTATTGATCCTTGTAAATTTGCGTCTGAAATAAGCTATATTGGGGTTTTCAAAAAATGCGGAAATTTTCAGATCTTTATATTTTTGGTCAATCACATATTGCTAGTAGCTCTAGTAAGTACTGGATTTGCATTAACCCGCTAAGCACTATTATTATCGTTTCCAATTTTGTTATGATCACTTTAAAAAGGGACAAGACTACATAAGTCCAGGAGCTCCCGCTCCGAATTAGAATTTGATTTAAGCATTTTTGTGTAGGGTTATTAATGTAGTCCTGGGCTAGGTCAAAAATCAAGACAACTAGGTCTAAGAAGCCCAGCCTAAGAGTAAGATAAGAACTAGACAGTCTGTCAGAGATTGCAAACCTCCATTGAAATTAATGATCCTAATCAGTATCCCAGTAATGATCTACCTATCTGGCACGGTTTACCCGATATCAGGCCAATCGAGGTAACTAGTAGCTGATTTACGGTCATTTTGAATTCGATATAAATTAGTTAAAAACTTAGGGCGCATCCGAAACCTCAAATTTTGTTTTATAGTAATGGACTAACATCAAACACAGTTTGCAAAATATTGGGCATGTGAAAGTAAATATTGGCCGATAGGGGGCCATTTTGAATTTGATCGAGTCAGAATTTTTCAAGATGCATCCTCAGCTGAAATCTCACATTTCATTCTATAGTAATCGTCTAGCTATCTAGCACGTTTACCAAATATCGGCCATGTGAAAGTGAATAATGGCCTAAAAGCGACCATTTTGAATTTGATCAAGGCGAAATTTTCCAAGATGCATCCTCCGCTTAAATCTCACATTTCATTCTATAGTAATGGTCTAGCCATCTAGCACGGTTTACTAAAAACCGGCTATGTTAAAGTGAATAATGGCCGATTGAATTTTTTCAAAATGCATCCTCTCCTGAAACCTTACAGTTTGTTTTATTGTAATGGTCATTTTGTAACGGCCATTTTGAATTTGATCGACTCAATTTTTTTCAAGATGCATCCTCTCTTGTAATCTCACATTTTGTTTTATAGTAATGGTCCAGCTATCTAACACGGTTTACCAAATATCAGCAATGTGAAAGTAAATAGTGGCCGATAGGCGGCCATTTTGAATTCGATTGAGTCGAAAGTTTTTAAAAGGCATCCTCTCTCGAAACGTCACATTTTGTTTTATAGTAATGGTCTAGCTATCTAGCACGGTTTACCTGATATCAGGCCTATCGAGGTAAATAATGCTGATTGTCGGCCATTTTGAATTCGTAAGTTTAAAATTTTCAAGGTGCATCCTCTCCCGAAAACTCACACTTTGTTTTATAGTAATCAGGTAATGGTCTAGCCATCTAGCACGGTTTACCAAATATCAGCCATGTGAAAATGAAAGGCAGCCATTTTAAATTTGATCATGTCAAATTTTTTCAAGATGCATCCTCATCTGAAATCTCACATTTCGTTTTATAGTAATGGTCCAGCCATCTGGCACGGTTGACCAAATATCGGCCATGTGAAAGTGAATAATGGCCGATAAGCGGTCATTTTGAATTTTATCGAGTCGAATTTTTTCAAGATGCATCCTCTCCTGAAATCACACATTTTGTTTTATGGTAATGGTCTAGCCATCTAGCACGGTTTACCAAATAACAGCCATGTGAAAGTGAATAATGGCCGATTGGCGGCCATTTTGAACTTGGACGAGTTGAATTTTTTCAAAATGCATCCTCTTCTGAAACCTTGCAATATGTTTTATTGTAATGGTGTAGATATCTGGAGCGGTTTTCATGATATTCCACAATATCAGGCCTGTCGAGGTGAATAATGGCCGATAGGCGGCCATTTTGAATTTTATCAACTTGAAATTTTTCAAGATGCATCCTCTCCTGAAACCTTACAATTTATTTGATAATTAATGGTGTAGCTATCTTGAGCGGTTTTCATGATATTCCGCAATATCAGGCCTGTCGAGGTGAATAATGACCGATAGGCGGCCATTTTTAATTTTATCGACTTGAAATTTTTCAAGATGCATCCTCTCCTGAAACCTCACAATTTGTTTTATAGTAATGGTGTAGCTATCTTGAGCGGTTTTCATGATATTCCGCAAAATCTTTCAGTCGGATTTACCGATGTTATAAATTAGGTCAAAGTGCTGGGTCAACTTCAAGGTCAAGGTCCAAAAACCTGAAAAGGCACAACTAGGGACCTTACAGAACATGTATGTGCAATATGACTGTCATCGGCCCAGTACTTTTCAAGATCTGCTCCGGAAACGTGCGCGTCAAAACGTCTAAATAGGTCATAGTTCTGAACCAGAAGTAGGTCAAAGTTCAAATACCCCAAAAGGCACAACTAGACCCCCTAGGGGTGTTGTGTGTAAAATTTGAAGACAATCGGACAAGTACTTTCAGAGATATGCTCCGGAAACGAATTGATTACGGACGGCCCAACGGCCCAACGCCGTAACATCATCATTTTCTCCTCTGCGACCTTGCGTATTGAATTCAGATTAAAAATATTTTAACCTGTCCATTATCCACCTGGGAGTAACCCACATACCAAAAATTGTTATCCTAGCTTACTTTCTTACAAAGTTATAGGCAAAAGAAGAGGAAAAAAAAAACGGAGGTAGAATCCATAGCTCCCTCCGTCTCACCTACGGTGACGACGGGAGCTAAAAATATGTCTCCTAACAATAGGCCCTATACTTTAAAAATAATAAATAAGCAGCCCCCCAGCAAACACGATACGTTGATCTAATGCTGGGTTAATGTTGGGCCAGCGTTGAAGACGGTGGGCCAACATTGGGTCAACGTCTCGTGTTTCCTGGGGGCCGAGGCTGATTGGTTAATGTATTCCACACGGTCCGCCGCCGCCGTTATTTGTTTTTAAGAATAGCTACTAATCTATCAACTTACCACTGGGGCATGTTTTTGTGACATTTTGATTCCAATATTATCAACCCTTTAAATTTTTAAATACTGCGGCCACTAACAAAAAAATGGGGCCTACTCGTTAGCGCGTTTCAGGAAAAAGTTTCCAGCAGATATTTTTTTAATTTGGCAAATAAACTCTATGTCAGCTATGTCAGCCAATGACCCGATTACCCTTCAGGGGCAAACAATTTCTAAGTGGCCGTTTAGCAGCTATTTTAAATTTGAGTATTTTTGTGATATTTACGTAACTCAAAAACAAAGCAAAATAGCTAGACCATGATTAGGCTATAGAACAAAATGTGAGATCTCACACAAAGATAACCCATGACAAATTTCGCAGAAATAAAATCCGAAAAGGCCGACTGGCGACTATTTATAATCGTTTCTCTTATCATTATCCCGAAAATCTTGCGTGATAGCTAATGCTGTAATATAAAATAAACCTTGAGAACGTTTGCTGATCTGTATCAAATTTAAAATGGACGACAGGCGGTAACGAGGACTGCTTTCGAGCTCGTTTCCGAACAACTCTTTCTACTTTTCCTCCATTTGAGGCTGTGGATTGCGTGGGCAACTTTAAGTTAGTTAACATTTCAACTAGAAAACCAAACGTTCAATAGGTTAATGTCCAAAAATAGGCCATCTTAGTAAATGGCGCTCAAAAAGCAGATTTTCGCGATATCTTGATCAATTGTAGATTTAGTAGGCCTATCTTAATTTCCGTGTCTACTCCCACATTCTGGGAATAAACGAAGCCACTAGTGTATTACAAATTAACTAAAGTTGATTTTCAAAGCACATATTTGAGCTATTATCTTCTTGTATGAATGAATGGGGTTTTAGGCCACAGTTGTGTACATATAGGCTAAACTGGGTCAGGAGAACCTCCTGAGGATAGTGAGATGAATGAGCTGATAAGACTGCCCTTCAGACACATGATTCGGAATTCGAAGGCCGAGCACGCTACCTCTCGGTCACAGAGGCTCCCCACAATATTGAGTCTTTATGAGTGAGCGGGGAAGTAATATTTTGTTTCTTTAAAATTTGGAGGGCAGAGTGGGATTCGAACCCGTAATCTCTGACTTTCCAAGCAGGCAGCTTTAACCACTTTAACCAGGACCCTCGCCCAATTATCTTCTGTGTCAATTGTTCGCGATGTTCTACATTTTATATTACTCTTCAACCACAATAATACTCTTGAAAACTGCAATTGTATTTTATCGTGCCTTCTGGTTTTCAGTTCTTATCAATTAAATCTTACTATATTGGGGGATCTACACATCTGTAATTACACACCTAAACCACTTAACGTAATCGCCGATGGACGACGACAAAAAATCGACAAAATTTAAGCTTTTATTTACGTTAAATTTAATTGTTAGACTACTTCCAGGAAGGGAATGTAGTATATAATTAATAAATATCGTGGTTTCTGTTATCTACAGAGCCCATGGGTCATATAGATGTCTATTTTATATTTATATGGTGTCTTATTTGAATTTAACACCAGTGGGATAAACCACTAGAATCAGAATTATACACTTGTTTCCTGGCTGTGGAAATATAACAACATGTTTCACTCCTTTATAAAATCATGGATAAGCGACCGCTGGACAATAACCCTTTTAGTACGGATTCCCTGCAGATAAATGTATTCCCAGTACAGAGCTCCTGGTAGAGCGTGATGAACGACTACGTGGATATAAAAACCACAAACGAAAACCCTACCCAGCCACCCACCTCCACCGGGGCGGGATTTTTAAAGACAATGACTTTTAGACACCTTATTAATTATACATTCAATGTCTGCTTGTTTACACTGAAAATATTGGGGCAGGAAAAAAATACTGGGTCATCAAACATGTAGGCTTACCCCCTGAATTTTAAGCGGTAATTTTTATTTCCTAAAAGGCATGTTGTATATATTTTTTCAGGTATATTCAATTCCAGGTATTTATTCCAAGGACTAAACACCATTTATATTCCTGGAAAAGATAATGAGACATCAAAAATATGCACCCCCTGAATTTTACGCCGTAAATGCAAAAGGCGGGATACATTATTTGTATTTATCCCAATGACTAAGAGCTTTTAAATCACACGAATTATGCCCCTAGAAAAAAATAGGTGAATTATGGTAGCAAAATTAACAAATACGAGGTTTGTTATTATTTGTATTAACCCTTTAAATTTCCAAATTTCACATTTTGCTTGCTGCACGTATTTGAAAACCAGATATGAAATCGCTAGACCCCCCACCACACTTCCGGGGGATTTTGAAGATTACAGGTAATGTTTCCACACCTCTTTATTATATGTCTATTCAATATCCGTCAAGGTGTTCTGATAAGAAAAATGCTGGGGCATCAAACATATAAACTTTGCTTTTTCTACGCAGTAAATGTAATATCAGAAAAGGCGAGCTGTATATATTTGTTAAATATCCAAAGGATACAAAAATAAATGACACTACAGTCTGTTTCACCAGAATCTGGGAGTAGCCTTTTGCTAATTTGCTCGGTCACTCTTGAAAAAAAAATTAACAAAATTTTTCTCGGATTATTTTCCATGTTCCCCTAACATCCCTGAAAATTTGGTGCAATTTTGTTGTGTATTTTGGAAGTTAGACCATTTGGCATGTAATAGGATTTTTGTTTCACGGCAATGGTGTTAAAGAGAGCTGTAATTTTGAAAAATTATTACATGCCAAATGGTCTAACTTTGTTAATACACAAAAAAATCCACCAAATTTTCAGGGATGTTGGGGGAAGATGAAAAAATAATCCGACAAAAATTCGGTTAAAAAATTTAAAAGACCGACCGAGCAAATTGGAAAAAGGCTACTCCCAGGTTCTGGTGAAACAGACTGTAGTTATGTTAGTACAATATGTCATGTAAATAAACATAACTTGAAATAAACGATATAGGTTTATTTATTATACGTAAATAATATATGATAAAATAATAGTCTCTTTGATTTGGTGGCATTTCTGAGATATCTGCATAAAATAAGTTCAGAATCACGAAGGGTTTAAACTAATGATTTGTTTTTTTTGGTGACTTTTCGGGTCCCATGCGATAGAAACGCGATGTGTTTAAAAGTGTAAATAAAGTAAAGATCATTATAAAAATGGTTCAAATTCTCAGCAAGCAATCAAATACGGTTAACATGGTCGAGGAGGATTGCAATATAATATATTTTAATAACATTAGGACAAATATATATGTGATTTCGAGGAAGTGTCGAGCCTTATATAATTGATGATATACTACAAAAATATATATAGAATAGTAGTCTTCAAAAACAACACAATACCAAAATTGTAATATCATTATAAAAATTATATACATATCAATTTCAAAAATGTAGAAAGATGACTAATATAATCAAAACATAATTATTATTGAAATAATATGATAAATACATTTTATTGACGGTTTCTGTGTCCATCTTTATTCGTATAAATGTTTAAACTGGTCATGGGTACTAGGCTTAGTGCGAGGTCGTGTGTGGCATCCTAATTTTTTTGGCTTTTCATACGAATATGCATTTCACAACTTCTTACATGTGTGTACATACTTACTAGTTACATTTTATATATAATGTGGCATTTAAAAGCTTTAAAAAGATTTTTAGATGAAAGATTGACAGCAAGAATGGGGATGTGGACATTTTTTACTCTAAGTTCATTGGTTTTTGAGTTATTGCTTTAAATAATTTCTACTGTAATAGCTAATTTGTATATTCTATGCTAATCTGCTAATCTGATATATCGATTACATATTTTTTTATTGCAAGCGTTGACCCTTAAAACCACAGGTAGCCATTTTTTCAAGAGTCTAACTTGATTATTTTTTTAGATATTGCTTGAAAGTAGATTTTTGGTAATGTCTGCCTAATTTGCATATTTTATTTCCAATATATTTTATTGCATCTGTTGAAACATGAAAACTATAGGATAGACACTTTATAGGATTCTGACTCGATTAGTTTCTGATATATTCATTGAAACTGTATTTTTGGTAATATCTGCCTAATTTGCATATTTAACCATATAATATTAAACCCCAACCGCTTGAATGCAAACAGCGGGAGCTCAATCCATATTCAGAGATTTCAAAAATAACCACCACGAAAAATCCCCCTGTTACTAAGGGGGGGGGGTTACGGGTGGCCTACGGTATAAAAAGACCCTTAGGGCCTTTAATCCATTATTCACTGTTAGTGTTTGACGTGAAGAGATGTCTACAAGCCTACCGATGGATTTACGCCAAGCTCCATCCGTTATGATCTTCAAGAAAAGACATAGCGGTTACCTATTCAAAATATTATTCCACACACTGAAAACACAAGCGCTTTGACTGGTTATAAAATAAAAAAGGCGTTATAGAAATAAACTAAATAATAATAAATCTAGCGAAATACACGTTAAAAGCCTTATTAAATTCTAATATTTAAATTATTATTATAGTACGTTAGTTATACAGTTAAACAGTCATATAGGTCTATTATATGATCAGATCACCCTATCTCTGGGCGAACCATGACGTTTCGGCTCATACTGGATATCAATCGGTTACCAGCTTTTAATTTCATATCTGCCGCGATCGCGAATAAGTATCATAACCTATAATAAATTTGTCATTATTTATTTGACTTCAATTAGGTCTAAATAAGATATCGTATACATTAAAAATACATGACTGTTGCTTGTATTGTATATGTCACCAGTTAACAAACATATTTGACAAGAATAAGATTCCATTTTCTTGTTGTGACCCGTCTATCCATTCATTCACCTTTACTCCAGTAACAATTATAATAACAATAACTTCTAGCTGCTAATCTCTCACAAAGGTGATGTTATTACGGGCCAGCAGTGGACCACCGTCTCAGACGATAGTCCACTATTGGTTCGTGATTGTAGTGTTGTTGATTTAACTTCTCGATTTGGCTTGCCTGTAATGTATTCCAACTTGAATTTCCCATGTTGAAAATGCCAGTCGAGTGGCTTTAACATCGATATTTATACATTTATTCATTAGAAATGTATATGACCAAGTGTTAGGAAAATTACGAAATATAGGCCTATAATTGACTTCGCCTTACATTATCTTAATCTTATTAAAGCAACCTAGCTAAGCGAAAACTTAGGCTACAAGTGGGCCCTTCAAGTAATCCTGCGATGGCAAATAATAATAATGAACGGCTAATGAATATTTAAGAAAGAAAAATAAATAAATACTTAAAATTATATTTTAAAACACGACTATATGTCCAACCCCGCATGGGACGTTGGCCCAACGTTTGTTTACTGTTGGCCTACCGTCCACGACGTTGGCCGAGCGGTAAACCAACGTTGTGCCAAAGTACCATGTTTGCTGGGAAGACCTCCGTCTAATAAATAAGTGATCAGTCGTATTAGTGCAAGAGCATTAGTGAAAAAAACACAGGAACCTGGAATAAAATTGCAGAAAGCTGATTTTTTCAGGAATGATACCTGGACATCTCCCCAGACGAATTCCGAAGATGCCCCAAAAATCCCCCTTGTGCATTTTTTTTAATTCAAGATGGCCGCCACCATGTAACGCCATTTTCGAAAAACAGGGGTATACCCTAATTCTTCACCTTTGTAGTTAGGAAAAAAAATATTTTGGTGTCTCTACTTATGTTTTAAGGCACAAAGAGTTGATACAGATGATTAGGAATGATATCAGCACTTTTCTCAATACCAGAAATCCAAGATGGCCGCCATATTGTTCTGATTATGTTAAGCGATCTCTTAAAAACACACGAAAATATGAGATATCTATATCGTTGTTGAACCTAAAATGTATTTTTTGGCCAAACCCATGGAATATAACACTTATTTAGATCACCATTATTTTATTATATTGAATTTATCAACATAAATCCCACATAGTAGTTAATTAAAAATAACACCAGGTAACGCCATTTAAAAAAAAGGGTTATACCCCAATCCCCCACTTTTGAAGTTAAAACAATGATGTTCGTGTCTCTACCTATGTTTTAAAGTACAAGGAGGTTATCCAGATGATCAGAAATAATATCAGTACTTTTCTTAATACCACAAATTCAAGATGGCCGCCATAATATTTTGTTAAACGATCTCTTAAAAAACCCGAAAATATGCGATAACTATCTCGTTGTTGAAACTAAAATGTATTTTTTAGCCGAACCCATGGAGTCTGGAACTTATTTAGATGACCATATTTTATTATAGTGTGTTTATCGACATGAATCCCACATGGTAGTTATAGTTAATTCTACCATGGTGGGTGACGCTTTGGAGTGTTTTCGAACTGCTTTCCCACTAGAAATGTAGATTGAGATTTGTCAAGTTAACAAATTAATCTCAGGTAAATAATGAAATTATTGCGTTTCAATCATCCGAGCTGTCACAGTTTCTACATGCTTGGCCAATACAAAAAGAGCAGATCGTTGTACAATATAGTCTAGATTTGTGAGATCCCCCCCCCCCTTTGAACAAGCCACTCTGCACCCGCAACTCACTCTTTTTAAAACTCTTTCTGGGGCGACTGCTCTTTCAGTTTGCGTTGGTTACAAACGATCATGATATAAAATCCATTCCCAGACTGTAGATTCCACACCCTCCTGTACAGCAAAATATGCTCTGCATCATAATGGAGTTTAAACACGAGGCATTCATCCAATGCTGTTTTAATATGGGCTGACCGTCTTCGACGCTGGCACAAAAATTAAGCAGAATTGGATTAATGCCCCGTGTTGGCTGGGGCAGTAGGTGACGTTGAAGGGAGGCTTTCTAGCAAAAATCAATTACAAGATAAGGACTTGCGCCTCACACGTTACATGTACATGACATCTGTGATAATCGTCCTGTAACAATGCCCTTTTAAATACTTACTTTTGTCCTTGATCTGCGAATGTCAATATGTTTATTATCATGAAATATATCATTTAAATATCAAGATATATATATTTCAAGATATATATATTTCGCAATGAAGTTATAGCATTGTATGGTGTTGTAATGAGATGATTTTACATCAGAATATCGGAATATGACATTAAATTAATTGATGTCACAGTTTATCGTCAGAATATGATCTCTTTATGTCACGATAATATGAGGACAAGAAACATTAACGTCATGATATGGTTTTGTAATGTCCAAATATTGCTCTTTATTATAGTAAAATGACGTTATGATGTCTGGATACAGCTTTATAAATGCAGGATATGGTGGTTAAGCATCACGGTATGGTATTAAAGTGACAGGATCTTTTAGTGTATTGTCACGATATTAAATATCATGATATAGCATATTAACATCACAATATGACATTTTAGTGTAAGAGAAAATGAAAGTAAAAGAGGGCAAGGCCACATGCTGTTCAAAGAGCATGTGTCTTAACGCTATCTAATTACTTTCCATTTTATTGAATCTTCCGAAGTGCTTTTGTTGTTGGCAGTTTTGAAGTACCGGTATTTGAGCAATGTAGAGGCCTTTACTTACTGAATTATATTGCGATATATATGTTGAACTGACATGTGCCAGCCTGATATTGGAATGTTCTATGTCGATTCTGTATTACCATATGGTAACGTGAGTCTGTCAATATAATGTTATTGAAATGTTATACCTTGACATGACAATATAAAATCCTGACATTAAAATGCCATATCCAGACTTCAAAGTGACAAAGCCTGACAATCTATGGTCACATTAAAATATTGTAGTGTCATATTCAGTCCTTATAATGTCACATTAGAATGCCGCCAAGCCCACCATATCTTGATTTGATAATGTCATATCCTATCATAAAAAATGAATATCTTGACATTCAAATCTTATTGTGTGATATAAAAGGACAAAATTTGGACATTATAATATCATGACGTTAAAGTGTCATATTCTGATAAATTACAATCCAATATCCTGGCATAAATATGCCAGATCCTGACTTCGAACTGTTTATTATACAATATTCGATATTAAATAGCATGTTTGTCATTATGATGACACACCATCACATTACAATGCTATATTGTGACATCAATGTGTCATTTCATCAATGTATAAAGTCACATTATAATATTCAAGTACCATATCCTAATATTCAAATGTCATATCCTGACATTAAAATGTCATAGTGATGTTAAAATGATATATCACGAAATTGTAATGCATTTCGTGATAATATGATGTATATCTTTTCATTTTAATACAGCAACGTGATGTTTAGCCACTATATACTGCCTTTATAAAGCTGTATTGAGCCATCATAACGTGATTTTGCTATATTAAACACCAATGCTTGGACATTATATTACATATCATGATATTAAAGTGTCATATCCTGATATCATATTCATATATCCTGACATAAAACTATCATATCCTGACGTTAAACGTGTTCAATCTGGTGTGATATTGTACTTAGCTCTGTTATTATGTACATTCACAATAATAATCACAACTAATACTTAACCAAAATCGAAAAACATTTTATATAGGCCTACTATATAAAATACCTACATTGGAATTAGTCGCTGTGTTTGAAACTGGGATTTCTTACGCTATCTCAAGCTTCAAATGAATGAAAAATACCCTTATATTTAAAAATGAGAGATGTTAGAATTTTTAATCAATGATTTCTGACATATGATATTTTGTAAATTTGATCAATTTATATCTATATTCCCATATGAAAAAGCAGTTGGACATCGCTTAATCGTGGCATCTGCGCTAAAAGAGCTAACCAATATGGCAGCCATGCTGGATTTTGTGCTGATAAGCACATTCTATTTAAAAAATTGGTGATGGAAATATATTCTAGATTCCATGGCCCTGAAAAAAAAGTTTCAACAACATGATGATTATGGCATGTACGTGATTTTCTGAGGGGGGGGGGGACGCTTCACATATTGGTCGCCATCTTGGATTTGTGGAGATAAGAAAAGGAATGATATCATTTCTGATCCTGTTGATGAGCTTTTTGTGTGGAGGCACCAAAATATTTTTTTTTAACTGCAAAAGTGAGGAATTGTGGTATATTCCTGGTTTTTTTTTGGAAAAAGGACGTTATGTGGTGTTACATAACATTAAACTACCGGTATGTGGGATTTATGTTGATAAATTCAATATAATAACATATTGGTGATCTAAATAAGTGCTAGACTCCATGGGTTTAGACAAAAAATACATTTTATGCTCAACAACGAGATAGTTACCTCATATTTTCGTTTTTTTAATTAAGAGATCGCTCAACATACTCAGTATATCAATATGGCGGCCATCTTGGATTTTTGGTATTGAGAAAAGTACTGATATCATTTCAGATCATCTGGATGAACTCTTTGTGTCCTCAAACATAAGTAGAGACACCTAAATATTTTTTCGAACTGCAAAAGTGAGGAATTATGGTATACCCCTGTTTTTTTCGAAAATGGCGTTACATGGTGGCGGCCATCTTGAATTAAAAAAAATGCACAAGGGGAATTTTTGGGGCATCTTCGGAATTCGTCTGGGGAGATGTCCATGTATCATTCCTGAAAAAATCAGCTTTCTGCAATTTTATTCCAGGTTCAACCCTAATGCTCTTGCACTATATTGACTACTAGCTCTGTTACGGTGTTTATGAATGCTATGAGAAATCAGGTACATTCCAGGGCAATGTTGTCAACTGGCAAATTCTGATTTTAAGCCAGCAAAATCAAATTGTATTCGTTTCATAGTGGATTTGGATTCTCTCGCATACATTGATCATGAATAGATTACATGTAGGACATGTAGGCTGCATATTTATACGACTACCACACCATCAGATTTATCATATTAATTAATTTACTGCACATGTAGTCTAATCTCTACCTGAATGTGTCTTGTCATTGACAGGCCTTGACACCTAAATATATTATACAATTATATATTATACTATAAGCAACTCCGGGTCATATAGATGTCTATTTTATATTTATATGGTGTTTTATTTGAATTTAACACCGGTGGGATAAACCACTAGAATCAGAATTATACACTTGTTTCCTGGCTGTGGAAATATAACAACATGTTTCACTCCTTTATAAAAGCATGGATAAGCGACCGCTGGACAATAACCCTTTTAGTACGGATTCCCTGCAGATAAATGTATTCCCAGTACAGAGCTCCTGGTAGAGCGTGATGAACGACTCCAGGGTGGGCCCCCTGGCATGCGACCCCGTTATTTTTTTATGTTTATTCTTTAATGCAGAAGATAACAATCCACTATACAACAAAATTGAGAATGCTACCCCTTGCCCTAGATTATCTCGAGAGCCGTACTGGAAGGGGTAAATTAGTACTAATTATTGTAAATTATTCTAGACATATATGCCTGTGTGATTATCCAACCCAATAAAGATTTCAAATTGTGAGCAATGTTAAAAAATGCGGAACGGTCAATATATCATTCAGACACTTATTTATTTCATAAAAAATCAGTCCCAAAATATTTATTTCCTTACCCCTGTGCTACGTGCCTTGCACTGGTTACCGGTGACTTAAAGGATTGACGTTATGTGTTTGTACATGTACAAGTCATTAAAAAAACTGCAACCATTTACATCTCTGATGAGCTCTGTCTCTACGAAGATAAATAGTCCATGGGCCAGATACGAACCTCTGGGGGACTTTGGACACCTAATTATTTGCTCTTTCAATGTCTGCTTGTTTGCACACAAAAAATTGGGAGTTGAGAAAATACTGGGTCATCAAACGTGTGTACCCCCCCCCTGAATTTTAAGCGCTAAATTTATTCTCATATTCTTATTAAAGACATGTTGTATATATTTTTCCAACTCTAGGTATTTATTCTAAGGATTAAACACTAGTTATGGTACTAGAGGAAGTGTTGTGAAACGAAACGAAAATTAACAAAAAGCAAATCACACGTATTAAGTGATACGTGTATGCGAAAACCAGATATGAGAAAACCCTCCCCCGGGACGGGATTATCAAAGACATTATTTTTTTAGACACCTTATTATATGTCTAATCAATATCTGCTTGTTAGAACTCAAAATATTGAGGCAGGAAAAAAAACTGGGTCATCGAACGTATGTACCCCCATGAATTTTAAGCGGTAAATTTAATTTTCTAAAAGGCATGTTGTATATATTTGTTCAATTCCACATATTTATTCCAAGGATTAAACACTAGTTATGTTACTAGAAGATATGAGAAATAAAAACATTAAATTTGGTTTTAATATTAGATTCATTAATATCTAATAACCCTTTAAATCCCTTTAACATGTCTCGCACGCTACGTGGATATAAAAACCAAAAACGAAAACCTTACCCAGCCACCACCTCCACCGGGGCGGGATTTTTAAAGACAATGACTTTTAGACACCTTATTAATTATATATTAAATATCTGCTTGTTTACACTGAAAATATTGGGGAAGGAAAAAAATACTGGATCATCAAACATGTAGGCTTACCCCCTCAATTTTAAGCGGTAATTTTAATTTCCTAAAAGGCATGTTGTATATATTTGTTCAATTTCAGGTATTTATTGCAAGGACTAAACACCATTTATATTCCTGGAAGAAGTAATGAGACATCAAAAATATGCACCCCCTGAATTTTACGCCGTAAATGCAAAAGGCGGGATACATTATTTGTATTTATCCGAATGACTAAGAGCTTAAATCACACTAATTATGCTCCTAAAAAAAATTGGTGAATAATGGTAGCAAAATTAACAAATACGAGGTTTGCTATTATTTGTATTAATCCTTTAAATTCCAAATTTTACATTTTGCTTGCTGCACGTATTTGAAAACCAGATATGAAATCGCTAGACCCCCCACCACACTTCCGGGGGATTTTGAAGATTACAGGTAATGTTTCCACACCACTTTATTATATGTCTATTCAATATCCGTCAAGGTGTTCTGACAGGAAAAAATCTGGGGCATCAAACATATAAACTTTTCTGTTTCTACGCAGTATATGTAATATCAGAAAAGGCGAGTTGTATATATTTGTTCAACTCCAGTTAAATATCCCAAGGATACAAAAATAAATGACACTAGTTATGTTAGTACGATATGTAATGTAAATAAACATAACTTGGAATAAACGATATATGTTTATTTATATGTAAATATTATATGATAAAATAATAGTCTCTTTAAGTTAGTGGCATTTCTGAGATATCTGCATAAAATAAGTTCAGAAATCACGAAGGGTTTAAACAAATTATTTGTTTTTTTTTGTGACTTTTCGGGTCCCATACGATAGAAACGCGATGTGTTTAAAAGTGTAAATAAATTAAAGATCATTATAAAAATGGTTCAAATTCTCAGCAAGCAATCAAATACGGTTAACATGGTCGAGGAGGATTGCAATATAATATATTTTAATAACATTCGGACAAATATATATGTGATTTCGAGAACGTGTCGAGCCTAATATAATTGATGATATACTACAAAAATATATATAGAATAGAAGTCTACAAAAACAACACAATACCAAAATTGTAATATCATTACAAAAATTATATACATGTCAATTTCAAACATGTGAAAAATGTAGAAAATTGACTAACGTCATATAATTGGATAATTAAAACATAATTATTATTGAAATAATATGATAAATATATTTTATTGACGGTTTCTGTGTCCATCTTTATTCGTTTAAATGTTTAAACTGGTCATGGGTACTAGGCTTAGTGCGAGGTCGTGTGTGGCGTCCTAATTTTTTTGGCTTTTCATACGAATATGCATTTCACAACGTCTTACATGTGTGTACATACTTACTAGTTACATTTTATATATAATGTGGCATTTAAAAGCTTTAAAAAGATTTTTAGATGAAAGATTGGCAGCAAGAATGGGGATGTGGACATTTTTTACTCTAAGTTCATTGGTTTTTGAGTTATTGTTATTGTTAAGGTTTTTTACTGTAATAGCTAATTTGCAAATTCTATGCTAATCTGTTTTTTCTGATATATATAGATTACATATGTTTGATTGCAATCGTTGACCATTAAAACCACAGGGTAGCCATTTTTTCAAGAGTCTAACTCGATTATTTTTTTAGATATTGCTTGAAACTAGATTTTCGGTAATGTCTGCCTAATTTGCATATTTTAAGCATTATTTTTATTTTCAATATATTTTATTGCATTTGTTGAAACATGAAAACTATAGGATAGACACTTTATAGGATTCTGACTCGATTAGTTTCTGATATATTCATTGAAACTGGATTTTTGGTAATATCTGCCTAATTTGCATATTTAACCATATAATATTAAACCCCAACAGCTTGAATGCAAACAGCGGGATCTCAATCCATATTCAGAGATTTCAAAAATAACCGATTTGTACGTTAGTTATACAGTTAAACTTTACAGTCATATAGGTCTATTATATGATCATATCATCCAATCTCTGGGCGAACCATGACGTTTCGGCTCATACTGGATATCAATCGGTTACCAGCTTTTAATTTCATATCAGCCGTGATCGTGAATAAGTATCATAGGCTATAATAAATGTGTCATTATTTATTTTACTTCAATTAGGTCTAAATAAGATATCGTATACATTTAAAATACGAGACTGTTGCTTGTATCGTATATGGAGATCACAAATGGGCTAGTAAATGTCGCCAGTTAACAAACATATTTTGACAAGAATAAGATTCCATTTTCTTGTTGTGACCCTTCTATCCATTCATCCACCTTTACCCCGGAAACTATATAATAACAATAACTTCTCTCACAAAGATGATGTTATTACGGGCCAACAGTGGACCACCGTCTCAGACGATAGTCCACTATTGGTTCGTAAATGTAGTGTTGTTGATTCAACTTCTCGATTTGGCTTGCCTGTAATGTATTCCAACTTAAATTTCCCATGTTGAAAATGCCAGTCGAGTGGATTTAACATCGATATTTATACATAAATTTTATTCATTAGAAATTGTCAAGAAAATTACACAATGTAGGCCTATAATTGACTTCGACGTAAATATCTCAATATTATTAGAGCAACCTAGCCAAGCGAACAGTTAGGCTACAAGTGGGCTCTTCAAGTAGTCCTGCGATGGCAAATAATACTAATGAACGGCTAATGAATATTTAAAAAGAACAATAAACAGTTATTTAAAATTATATTTAAAAACACGACTATATGTCCATTCCAGCATGAGACGTTGGCCCAACGTTTGTTTACTGTTGGCCCACCGTCCACGACGTTGGCCGAGCAGTAAACCAACGTTGCGCCAAAGTACCATGTTCACTGGGAAGACCTCAGTCTAAAAATAAGTGATCTGTCGTATTGACTACTAGGTCTGTTATGGTGTTTATGAATGCTATGAGAAATCAGGTACATTCAAGGGCAATGATTCTGATTTTAAGCTAGCAAAATCAAATTGTATGCATTTCATAGTGGATTTGGATTCTCTCGAATACATTGATCATGAATAGATTAAATGTAGGACATGTAGGCTGCATATTTATACGACTACCACACCATTATATTAATTATTGTACAGCACATGTAGTCCAATCTCTACCTGAATGTCTTGTCATTGACACCTAAATAATTATGTTAAATAAAATGAAATGAATCGGGCTTTAGGCCACCTTTGTGCACATATAGGCTAAACTGGGCCAGGAGAACCTCCTGAGGATGGTGAGATGATTGAGATGACACTGTCCTCCAGACACAGGATTCGAAATTCGAGCCCTGGCGGTCTGAGGCCGAGTACGCTACCTCTCGGTCACGGAGGCTCCCCACAATACTAACTTTCACACGTGGATGGGGAAGAAACAATTTTGTTTCTTTCAAACCGCCGAGACCGGGAACCGAACCCCGGACTCTGGCGTGAAAGGCAGCGGTGCTAACCACTACCCTAGGGCCCCCGCCCAAATAAAATAATTATGTTATACTATAAGCAACTCTGTAACTCATAATATATGGGGTGAATACCAAATGGTGGCAACAGCAATGAATGTGGGCCAACGTCGTAGACGCGGGCCAACATTATCCCAGCTTTGGATGAAAGCATCGTGCAGGTTCTACTATGCTACGTCAGCCCACCATTGACCCGGCAATGTGTCGGTGTATCGTGCATTGGTCCGATGCCGGGCCATTGCTTACGACGCTGGCCAACTTTTAAACGGCATTGGGGCGGTGTGAGCGTGAAGTAGGCCTACTGGTCAGTTAGGCGAATAGTATTAGACCTGTAAACAGGCTGAAGGGGAAAAAAATATGCCCAAGCTGAATTTTTCAGGATACCTTCCAAATATCATTAGAAACAACATACTAAAACTCCCCGTGATTCCCACTGGAGCCTTTTCCTTTATTCAAGATGGCGTCCAAGATGGCCGCCAAAATGTTGAAACCGCTATATCTCGGCTTGTAATCAACATAACTTGATGATTTAAATGTCTACATGTGCATTTATTGCCATAAGGATTCCATTGAAACAGGTTCTGAGTCACTAAATAGTCACGCCTATAATTTATTTGCAATTTAAGGTATATTAATAAGCAAAATAGCAAGATTTTGATATGTATGACATTTTAAATACTATTTCAATCATTAACATATCAGAAATTGAAAATAAATGATTTATGTGACTATTTTGTGACTCAAAGCCTGTCTCATTGTAATCCTTTTGTCAAAAAGAACATTTTGATATAAACATCATGAAATTATATTGATTACAATCGGAGATACTAGGTCGTCGATTTATGCAAACATCCACTCGAACACCCCGAAAAATTATACCAAAGATATTTCCCAGAGTTTTTTTCACCAATGGGATGTATTTAATGGCAGGAGAAAGTCTTTCAAAATCTGACTACCAGAAAAGTGTCAAATCCAAGATGGCCGCCAATGACTCTAGAAGAAGGAAATTGCTATGACTAATTAGTGTATACCTACTGTTTAAGTGTCAATGTCAGTGTAGTCACTGATGTTGGCCGTGGTAGCCTTAAACAACCGGCAATATAGTTACCTTCAGCTATTGTCACTCTGGGGACTATCCGACCAGAGTCTCTGGATGTATGCACATGCCTGGGGTAAATCACCCAGACATGCCCAGAACCCCTATGTTCTCGGGTGAGTGAAGGAAAACGATCTCAACAACCGACCGTGCCCTATCACCCCAAACTCACATCATAATCTGTACATCACTCATCTCATCAATGGTCTGTACTGTTTTTTATCGCATTGCAGTGTCACATAAATGACCATCCGTGCCAAAACGTGACGTAAAGCAATACTTTACTGGGAATTATACCATAAATAAGCAGTGAAATTCAAGGAATACATGTACATTGTGTTTACATAATTTAATTTGTTCAGTTCTTCTATCAAGCCAAAAAACATGTGTTTATGTTTTTTCACCCCTTCCCCTGAGATAAAAAGGAACCTTATATACTATGCTCCTGGTGTACCACCCAACCCAATTTCCGGGAAGGGTGAAAAACATATATGCAATAAATCAGACACATAATAGCTCGTATAGGTGTGGTTTTGACTGCATAATGTAATTCTTCTAGGTTTTTAATGATTAAGCATGCTCAAGGTGAAAATATAAACTTTACATTGTGAAACTGGAATTTTGAACAAGGAATTACAAGGCATTACAAGTAAAGGGGCAGCAGGCAATAGAGAGGTGCTAAAAGGCGACGAAGAGGCATTGAATGGCAATGTAAGGGCGTTGAAGGACAACAATGAGGCGTTAAGGTGCGACTGGGTGTGGTAAAAGGTGGTATGGAAGGCAGTACAGGGCGACGAGAAAGCGGTAAATGGCAATGGGAAAGCGTTAAAGAGCAATGGGGAAGCATTAAAGTGGGATGGGTAGGCGTTTAAAGACGGCGAGAAGGCGTTAAGGGGCGCAGAGGAGGAGTTAAAAGCAATGGGGAGGCATCAAAAAGAAAGTAAGATGCGTTCAAGTGTGACGGGATGCGGTAAAAGACAACGAGAAGGCATTATAGAGCAACGAGAAAGCGTCAAAGGGCACCACAGAGGCATTAAAGGGTGATCGAGAAGCAATAAAGGGATACAGGGAGAAGTTAAATGGCAATGGGGAGGCGTTAAAGAACGACGAGGCAGTGCTAAAGCGCGACAACGAGGCAATTATAGTATATATAATAATAATGGGCGATTGGCGGGCGTTAGAGAGCATCTGATGGCGTTAAAGGGTAACGGAAAAACTATAAAAAACGGTGGGGAGGCGTTGAAGAACACTTAATTCAGTCAAAAAGGGTTAAATAACCTTATGCCCATAATTATG